>JAVJIF010001429.1:0-335926 GCA_038442645.1 Agave tequilana | reverse complement strand
TTGCAAAAGGTAAAGGCATCCTTAAAGAGAGTGGGCCAGTAGAATCCACTCTGGAGCACTTTTTTCCGCAGTTTTTCGTGGACCAAAGTGTCCACCGCAAGCTAACTTGTGACAGAATGTCAAAGCTCTGGTGTTCATCCCCGGAAGGCATCTGCGTATAATTTGGTCAGGACAGTAATTGAATAAATACGGTTCATCCCAAAAGAAGAACCGCATTTGTCTCAGAAACGGTGTTTGTCTTGTCCTGACCAATGGAAGGAATTTGCCCGTAGTAAGGTATTTACTATATCAGCATACCAGGGCTTCTCCACTTATCACAAAGATGTGCTCGTCAGGAAAGTCTTCATTAATCGTATTTTCTCATGAGGAGCGTTCGGAATTCTTGACAAATGATCCGCACCACGTTCTCAACGCCCTTTTTATCTTTTATCTCCAAGTCAAACTCTTGCAAAAGAAGGATCCATCGAATCAATCTTGCCTTTGCGTCCTTCTTTTGCATCAAGTACCTCAGGCGGAGTGATCAGAAAAATTATGGTCCTGGACCCTAGCAGATATTGGCGAACTTCTCTAACGCAAAAACGACTGCCAAAATTCTTTTTCATGTGGTCGTGTAATTCAGTTGGGCATCGTTTAGCGTTTCTGCTAGCATAGTATATTACGTGCTGCCTATTTTCAATCGCTGTCCTAAAACAGCGCCTATTGCAAGTTCAGAGGCATCGCACATAATTTCAAATGGCTTGGTCCAGTCCGGTGCAGATATGATCGGCGCAGAGACAAGTCTATTCTTTAGCTCTTTCCACGATTTTCGACATTCTTCATCAAAGATATAGGGTACGTCTTTTCCTAAGAGATTTGTCAAAGGTCTCGCAATATTGCTAAACCCTTGAATGAATCTCCTATAGAAGCCCGCGTGCCCTAGAAAGATCTAATGTCTTTTAAACATTGCGGTTCAGTGAGCTTGGTGATAACTTCCACTTAGACTTGTCTTACCTCGATTCCAATGCTTGATATCTTGTGCCCCAGTACAATTCCGTGTTTGACCATGAAATGACACTTTTCCCATTAAGTGTCAAATTCTTTTCCGTGCATCGTTGTAAAACCAGCTTTAGGTGGTACAGCACTGCTCAAATGTATCCCCATATATTGAAAGTCATCCATAAAGATTTCCAAAAATTTCTCTACCATGTCCGAGAACAGGCTCAACATGCAACGTTGAAACGTTGCTGGAGCATTGCAAAGACCGAAGGGCATCCTACGGTATGCAAACGTTCCAACGGACAGGTGAAGGTAGTCTTTTCCTGGTCCTCGGAGCAATTGGATCTGATTATATCCTGAATATCCATCCAGGAAACAATAATACTCATGCCCTGCCAATCTCTCCAGCATCTGATCAATAAATGGAAGAGGAAAGTGGTCTTTACGTGTGGCACTATTCAGTTTCCTGTAATCAATACAAACTCGAATCTTCGTTGGAAGACGTGTTTGTATTAATTCCTTATTTTCATTCTCCACAACAGTAAAGCCAGCTTTCTTAGGCACAGCGTGGACCGGACTCACCCATTGACTATCGGATATGGGATATATGATCCCATTGTCTAAGAGTTTCAGAATCTCCGATCTAACAGCTTCTTGCATTATTGGGTTAAGTCGACGCTGTGGGTCTCTTTTAGGCTTGGCCTCTTCCGTCAAGTGATTCTATGTTGGACAATGAAGGACTAATCCCCTTATATCAGCCATGGTCCAACCAATGGCTTCTCTATTTTCCCTAAGCACAGTCAAAAGGTCCTCTTCTTGTTGTTCCGTAAGATTAGATGCAATGATTACCGGAAAGGATTCCTTCTCACCCAAGTACTTGTACTTGAGATGGTGGGAAGAGCCTTAGCTCAGAAGAAGGGACTGGATCTATAACCGGTTGCTCATGGTGCAAGGGAAGAATAGAAGTGGAATTAGTAGTCCTTTCAATATCTGATCCAACAATCTGATCAAGAGTTAGGTCGTCAGATTCTAACTCAAATTCTTCTTCAGATTCATATTCCATCTCCTCCACATGTTCGCTCGTTAGTCCTTCTATTAAGTTCACATCAAAAGAGTCATTCTCCACATCCCTTGGCTGCTTCCCCAGATGGAAGACATTCACCTCCTTCGTCATATCTCCGAACGTCAACCGCATTGATCCATTTCGACAATTTATGATAGCGTTTGCGGTTGCTAAGAAAGGACGTCCGAGAATGACAGGTGTTTGCGCTCTGTGATTATGTATGGGTTTGTTTCAAGAACAAAAAAGTCAACGGGGTAAATGAATTCCCCCACCCGTATTAAAACATCCGTAATTTCCCCCTTGGGAATCTTAACAGAGCGATCAGCCAGCTGAATTATTGTCTTTGTTTGGACGAAGGTTGCCCAACCCTAACTGCTGGTACACGGAAAAAGGGAGAAGATTGATGCTAGCGCCCAAGTCTAGCAAAGCCCTATTTACTGTGGTCTGCCCTATGATACAAGAGATGGTAGGGCTCCCTGGATCCTTGTACTTCACAGGGATTGGACCATTAAGCAATTCACTCAGGTTGGAAGCCAAAAGACTTTCTTAGGGACATTTGCCTTTCTTTTCTTAGTACACATTTCTTTCAGAAACTTGGCGTTGATGGGACCTGTTGAATAGCATTTAAGAGAGGGACATTGATCTGTACTTGATTAAATATCTCTCTTATCTTCTCTGTGAGCATTATTCTTATGATTTGTAAGCCTATTTGGGAATGGGACAACAGGCTTATAATTTGCTCATCAACTTTCTCTTTTCCTTTTGATTGGGACGTGGAAGGTTGTGAACTTGATGAAGGATTATCTTGCACAGGTTGAACTGGAACAGAGGTTGATGGTTTTGACACAGATTTTGAACAAATTTTGGAGACTGATTTGAGACCTTGTTGTCTACATGTTTTCCAGACCTAAGGATGTGAATGGCTTGACATTGGCTTTGGCTAGGTCCTAGGTCTTCGACTTCATGCAGAGGAATGGGCTCTGGGATTAGGCACAGGTTGGCTAGGCAGCATTCCTTTTTGTCTTTCAGTCAAAGAATTAGCCAACTGTCCTATTGGATTTGCAGTTTATTCATATCCTGCTGCTGATTGTTCATCATTGCAGCTTGGGTTTAGACAAAGTCTCAATCATTTCTCCAACTCAGAGATTTTCTTATCTGAAGGATTGGGTGGTGGATGATTCTGATATTGGGGCTGATAATTTGCTTGATATGGCACAGGATTTTGGTATGTTTGGAATCTGGGTGGACTCTGATATGAATTAACATTTGGTGGGTAAGTCGGAGGATATGCCTGAGCAGGATATTGTTGATGTGAAAATGGTGTCTTGGCTGCTCATGACCAGACTGACTCCAAGAGAAGTTAGGATGGTTACGCCACCCTGGATTGTAGGTCCTGGAGTAAGGATTGTATGTAGGTCTGGTATACGCGGCATTTGTACTCTCCTGATAGCTTGAGAATGATACACTGGACACTCTTCCAACACATGAGTTAAATCATGACAGTAAGTACAACCCGGGTGGACCATAGGTGCCACAGGTGGTGGGCTGGTCACTCGTGATGGGTTGACCTGATTAACAGAATTTTCCCGGATTCTAGCAATTCAATCCTCTTCATCAGCTGTGTAATCTTAGCTTCTGCAGCTATAGAGGATCCTATCGAGTGTAAACCAGTTCTGGAAGTGGTGGTGTAGGTTTCTCAGGGCAAGATTCCCACTGGAGAGTTTTCTCTGCTAGAGCCTCAAAAAGATCCCAACCCTGGTCTTCATCCTTTTAAGAAATTCTCCTTGACACATTGTCTCAAGGAGCGTCTTAGTCTGATAGTCAAGCCATCATAGATAATCTGGCATTGGCGCCATTTCTCTATACCATGATGGGGACACAGGGCTACTAGGTCCTTAAAGCGCTCAAAGTACTTCCAGAATGGCTCATTGGGTTCTTGTTTGAATTGCATTATATTTTTGCGCATGAGGGCTGTCTTATGGATTGGGTAGAATTTTTTAAGGAAGACCTTAACGAAATCATCCCATGAAGAGATAGAGCTGACAGGAAGACTGTACAGCCACTTCTTTGCAATATCCTTTAATGCAAATGGGACGAATCTAAGTCTTACAGCATCCTCTGTCAACTGGGAAATCCTCATCATGAGGCAGACTTCTTCAAACTCTCGTATGAAGATATAAGCATCTTCAGACTCTAATCCATGAAATCGTGGAAGAGTGTTTATAAACTGGGGTTTCAACTCAAAATTGTTTCCATTAGTGTCCGAGAGGAGAATACAAGAAGGAAGTGATGTGCGGATAGGATAGAACTTGTCCTGCAACGATATGTTGTTCGTCATGATTGTGTCGAGTGGTGGTGTATGTGGCAGTGTAGATGTTCTCACTAGCCTAGCAGAAATTGGTTCTCGATACCACTCTCGCATACAAATACACAATCAACGTGCACCTTTCACACAGTCAAAAAATGAAAAATAACAATCAAGAAAAGAAAAAATCAATCCAAGCTTCTAGGTTCCCTGAATCTAGACGACTCCTAACTTTAGATCGTCCACAGGAGGTTTGGCGCAGACCGTGACTATAAGCGAATCAGCCAGGAAAGGTCAAAGTTGTTGGGAGGTTTCCGTCCGAAGACGTTCCTTAATTAAGTAACCAACAACCTTCGGGCTTTCGGCCCTTAACCCCTTTCCTAGACACTGATTATACAGAAGTCACTTTCCAACACTTTTCCCCCTTAGGAAAATCTCCTAAGTGAGTCCGGATGTCCCTAGGGGCCAACGTCTAGCAATTTTTAATTAGAAGCTTAGGATAGTGAAAGCGTGGGGAAATGGTTTGTGGGCTAAGGAAGGGGTGATGAAATCCCCACCTTATCTTTGTTATGGGTTTTGCCCTTAGAGTTGATTCGTGCAAGTGTACGATGTAAACAAACAAGGATCACCCAAAGCTTAATTAAATCAAACAAGAGTGAGTCCTAGTCTATATGCAATGCTTTACGTACCTTGTCCCCCGCACTCTTCAACAGTAAATGTAAAGTAATTGAAAGACTCGTGCCTATAATGCAAGATGTCTAAACAATTTTTAACAATTAACACCAAATCTTTTACTGTTGATTAGCAAATATCAGGTGAAGAATACAAGATTTCAGATATATGAGCAGCAGTATTTTGCAGAGAGCAAAGCCCTGCAGAAAACAGGTTAGTAGTGAACTCCTCTATGCCGCGTTTCCACGGCAAAATCCAGGAAAACGCGGCACTTTGGAGGGATCCTGGTCTCTGCTTTCGAGAGCAGAGGCCCAGGTCCACTTATATGATTCTGCTGTGCAAAGTTTTCTGAATCTTCAACCTGTACCTGCAACAGAGAAGATATATCGTTTAGTTTCTCACTTGTAAAATACCGTTGCTCTCCCCGGCAACGGCGCCAAAAATTGATTGGTAAAAACTAGGTACAATGAAGTTCTTGCACAAGAATTAGGTGTGAAAGAAATGGTTAATGGTTTAGAGTTCACCTTTGATCTTGTTTACTTCGATTATGAGATTATTATACCTTGTTCCAATCTTTCGTTATAGCAAGTAGCTATATCGAGTCGTACCACAAGGAGAGCAAGCGTAGAAGCTTCACGATACTAGTGAGACAAAGAAACGATACCTCTTCTTTGTTAATTACACAAGAGCAATATACAAGAAATTGTGGATTGGTGGTGCATTGTGAAAAAGAAGTGAAGTGAATGAAGTGTGATGAAGTAAAGAAAAGATAAGAATGCTAGAATAAGATGTATAAACTCTTTTGATTAAAAAGATGCATGGCTAGCATTACTACACCTTCTTGCTAACATACTAACTCTATTGTTGATTGCAAGATTACCTCATCAAGAATCATAGGTAATTTAATATAGCTTGCATGTGTAGTATTCCTTCTTGAAGACTAGAGTTCCTTTTAGTTAGTTAGCTAGAATCCTCTTCTTGAATCTTAGGTCCTTTTACTAGATGAACATTGAGGAACTATAGGCATGATACTCATTTAGTGCAAAGGTAGAAGAATCAAACTCTTTTGTACATTCAAAGCTTAACTACAAAGTTAGCTTGAAGTACTTGAGTTGATCTTGCTACACAAGTGACACAACCATGGTAATCCATCCTTTTGATCCAATCAAAGACTCTTTATAAGAGACACACAATTCATCTAGAGATCTAGCAAGCAATCACCAAGGGATACATCCAAACTTCATTGGAATTTACAAGAAACATGAAATTATGCAAGCATTGAAGTTTACAATCAATCAAGAGCTAGTAGTAGCTAGGTGAGTCTTAGCTAGCCATGCATTCAAGAAATTAGCCCTCCATTACACTAACAAACAAGCTATAATTCTCCATGAAAGTAAAGATCTAATCAATTAAACTAAAGCTAGAATTAAATGCAAGAAATTAAAGCATAAGAAAAGAAAGCATACTCAATTCTAGTAAAGAGAAGATGAGAGCTCCATTGAATCTTTGCTTCAAGATTGTCACAAGTCTTGATTACAAACTCTCAAAGTGAAGAACTCTCTCTCAATTTAGGCTAGAAATCAAGGAGGAAGGAGAAGAGAACTAGAAACCTAAAACAAAAATTACACAAATCAAAATTTTCTCTCTCTCTTCACTAGAGCTCACGCAGGTCTCTGCCCAGGTATTTATAGGCAAATTTGAGAATCTTCTCGAATCTTGACCGTTGGCACGAAATCCGAGGCTCAACGGCCCTCAGATTGCCGCGGATTGCCGCGGATCTGCCGCCAGATCTGGGCCGTTGGCTCGGATCTTCTGGTGAGATCTGGTGGTTAGGTTGTTGGCCACGTGGGATGGTTGGATTCTCCACTTGGCGCGCAGATCTTGGTGAGATCTGATTTGATCTTTTGGCTAATTATGAATTAACCCCCTTAATTATTACTAATTAAGGTAGTTAATTACTTCTCTTCTTTAAAGTGGAGATCTGCAAAATTAGAGAAAACATGGGTTAAAAATCATATTTAATATACAATATGCAAAGTATAAAGGTGGTATAAAATGCAAATATGTGTAACAATCAACTATCACGGAGTTTAGTAAGTGTTGGTAAGGTAGTAAGGTAAGCTAGTCATGGTTTGCTTCTTCAAGTTTACTTTCTTTTTAGTTGTTAGTCCAAGACCAATCTTGATCTTGATTTCTTTTTACATTTTCCATCATGAATATATCCATCCATTCTTTCGTTTCATTTTCCCATTTGTTTTTATTCTTATAAGCATAGAAGAATTCTCGTTTACTTTCTTCACTACGGACCGTAACGCTTCCATCGCTAGCTCTCCTTGAGAATCGACTCGGTATAGCCCTATGCTATAACGGAGATAGGAAAGGGTATATTAATCATCTTTTCATACATTTGTGGAGTGATCTAAGTACTTGAGGTTGTTTCTAAACCTTACTCTCTTTCATTGAATATCTATATTTGTGTGCAAATTAACTCCACAATACATACACCTTTCCCGTCTTAATCAGTGTACACGTGTACACATGGGCATACATAGTGTGAAATTTGTGATCGTGATGAGCATGTGTATGCCGTGATGGGTGTGCATGCAAGGATGGAACTTGTTTCTTTCGAACCAAGGTTTCCAAGCGTGTATGATTTAAAGTACATTGGCTCAAAGTGGAGCCCAAACAATCTATAATTTTTTTCAAAACATTTATGTCATTTTCAATACTAGAAGATAAAGTGGAGCATGCAAAAGATGTGCTAGGTGAAGCTACACTAGCATGGCAAACATGTGAAGACAATTCAATTTTCAAAGATTCATTTTTCTTTAAAACAAAATTCAATTCTTTTGTAATGAAATCAATTTCATTTTTCAATGAAAGGTTATCTTTTAAAACAAAATCTAATTAGAAGATAAAACCTCATTGTTTTTCACAACATCATCACAATCATTTTTGCTTTTCAAAAATTCATTTTCCTTTAGGACAAGGTCAAGTTGAGATTTAAGTGAGTCACGTTCACTAGTAATCTCTTCCTTCTCTTGCAAAATCGATTCAAAACTTGAACACAAATCCTTCATTTCTTCTTTTAAATCAAAATTATCCTTTTTCAAAAGTTTATATTTTTCAAGCAATTTTTCACATCTTGTAGCAAGTTCATAATTAAGGCATGAGCCTCTAAACAATCATTGCAATGTGAACTAGAGCTATCATCTAGTAGAGATTCTGATTGTACCTCAAGGGAGTCTTTCCCTTGGACCATGAGGCAATGCTCGTCGGACTTGTCTCTCCTAGATCTCCTCAACTTGTTGATAATCCTTGGTAGCTCGGGAGAAGTCAATATGCTCCAAACTGCAAAAGCCGAATCATAATGAGCAAACACATGTAAAAGATCTTCATTAAGAGATGCTCTAAGTGTCTTAAGTGCTAATGCATTAGCCTTTTTATACTTGCTAGCATTTGGGTAGGATTCTTGAGTAGTGGCTTGATAAACTAGATGTCCTAGGCTTTTTAAATGACAACTCATCTTGGCCTTCCAAATATCATATCTAGTAAAATCAAACATAGGAGGGCTATCCATGAGTGCAAACTAAATGTGTGCAAATGAAAAATGCAAATGAAGATTAGCAAACCAAGATCTCACTTCTAGGTGGTTAAACCTAAATATCAGGAGCGTAGGCTCTGATACCAATTGAAAATCATCTAGAGGGGGGGTGAATAGGTGATGATGCTAATCTAGTGAACTTAATGCGGAATTTAAAAACTAATTGCAATTACAACAATTGATGCACATACAAGCTAGCCAAGCAAATAGATATGAATGATAATTATGAAATAATGCAAGGCACAATACAAAGAGAGAGAAAGAGTAAGAGTCAATGGAACAAGCGCAAACAACAAGATTTATTTCGAGGTTCGAGCACCTAGCTCTACGTCCCTGCCTTCACCCAGAAGGATTTCAAATCCACTAGCTTGTCCACAAAGGACTCCCACACAGGGAACCTCCACAGAGGATTTGGGGCAATACAATCACAAGGAGTACCCAATCCTCTCCTTACAAACACAACCTCCTCCTTGAGGCACAACACCAAGCCAACAAACAATCACCTCACAACTTGAGGGATTAGCACAAAGCTTACACAAGGATCATCTCACACCTTGAGGGATACTACCTACTTGCACAACCTCCTCAACACAATGAGGGTAAGGCGCAAAGCCAAGCAAAGATTGGGTTTACAACTTGGTGATCAAAAGACCACAAACAATCTCTTTTCCCACATAAAGATCCTATATAATAAGATAGTAGATGTAGCTCAAGTGTGGAGAAAACCAAAGGAATGGAAATCAAAAACTCAAAGAAAATCCTGGGAAAAACTAGAAACCAAAATAAAGAAGTTGACTCAAACACTTTTCCCAAAAACCATTTTCTTTGATTTTCCAAACCTTAGCAAAAATACCAAATAGATTGTCCAATTTAAAGCCCGAAAACTTCTTTTGATTGCTGTGAAAACAGTAGAGAGTCAGGAAAAATTAGCACTAAAAATCTTAGAGAAAACCTCTTTCCAATGAGGTATTTATAGCCCCCAGAAAATTATAGCCGTTGGCAGCAGAAACTGCCAAAAATGAACTACCGGTCGACCGGTCAGTCGACCAGGCAACGGTCACTTTTTGACCGCTGGCAGCTACCGGTCGACCGGGCGGTCGACCGTCCCCAGAACCAGAGAGCAACGGCTCTCTGGCCGGTCGACCGCTCGGTCGATCGGGAGAAACCCGAGAGCAACCTGCTCTCAGTCGGTCAACCGTGCGGTCGACTGGCTTATGGGTAAGCCAGCGTACACGTATCCGTGCACGTCGGTCGACCGCAACAGTCGACCGACTACTTGATCTGGTCGACCGTCCAGTCGACCGACGTAGCCAGGCAGCAGCAGTTCTGATCAGAAAAACATGTAATTTTTAATTCTAAAAATTCTCATAAATCTTCTAAAAATATACAAAAATAGTTTTATCATTTTACATTGATATACAAACTTGTGTTAAAAATTTCAACACAAATTTCAAACATTTTGAACCATTTTTGTGTTATAGAAATTTTACCAAAAACTAAAAATCGTATTTTCTAAAACTTGGATTTTTGAATTGTAAATACGTTTTGTCCAAAACTCATCTAAATACAAAAACATGATATTTAAACACTCTGAAGCAAGTTGCATATGGACATAAGTCTAATATACATGAAACATATATATATCCATGTTTTTGACTTTAATTCCAAAATTATGTTTTGTTAAAAATACCAAAACACTAAACTCATGAAATAGACTATCAAACTAAGTTTGTCTAAGAAGTTGAAGCATGCATGTATATAGAACAAATCTTATATACATTAAACCATGTAAACTTGTTTGAATCTATCTATTCATGAAAACCAAGATCGGTTAAACCAATCAAACCGAAAACCAAAACGGAAACATGAAACGTGTGTGTTGTGGACTTGAGCATATCATACTATTCTTATCTTTACAAATGGATCTAAAATTCAAACTAAACCAGGTACCGATGTCTTCTTGTAGAGCGTCGTCTCCAAGTCGATTCGAACCAAAACTTCGTGATCCACCGAGCTTGACTCCAATGAGTGCTATATATGATCTTAATGCTCGGGCTCTGAATCACTATGTGAAAGCTTCCAAATCATCTTGTTGAAGCTAATCACCTACTAATATCTTGATTAATAATTTGAAACTAAAATCACAAGATTATTAGTACACATAACTACATGAGTTAATCATCATCAAAACTAGAGCGGAAGGCCTCTGGGCCAACAGGTATGGCACAAGGGACCAGGTTTTATTCTTAAATAAGGCATTCATCTCAATGTCATTGCATGGAGCCACATGGGATCTTTAGAAGCTTGCGTGAAACATGTGGGTTCAACAAGAGTGGTAGCCAAATCGGCCATGAGACAGGTAGGCATGGGATACCGGGTGGCTAGCCGGACCTTTGGAGTTCTGGTGTTATCTTGTGTTCTGATGACCATATGGTGGGTCCTGGTAGGAGGGGACTGGGAGAGCCTGAGGATGAGGATGACGATAAGGACTCATCGGCGGGTGCTGGTGGAGGTAGTGGAGGAGTATGTGATGGAGGTGGTAGTAGAGGAGAAGAAGAGTCAATGGTGGGGTCCGCATGAGAAGAGGGGACTAGAATAATGGAGGTAACAGAGGCGTGGAGATGGGGATCGGTGGTGAAGGCATGGAGTAGGGGGAGAGAGGGAGGGCAGAGGAGAATGGAAAAGAAAGGAAGATTCGTCGAACACAACATCCTGAGAGATGTAAATACGACCAAAGGGGATATGCAAACATTGATAACCTCTATGCGAAGTCGAGTAACCTAAGAAGACACTTGGAATGGATCGAAAACTATACTTATGAGTTTGATATGGGCACAGATGAGGGAAGCAAGCACAACCAAAAATTCGTAAGGAAAGGTAGTCAGGTGCTTTATGAAATAATTTCTGGTAGGGAGATAGATTATGGAGGATGGGCTGGGCATTCTATTGATGAGAAATGAGGTGGTTTGGAAAGGATAAGGCCAGTAATAGAATGGAACATTTGACCGAGGCAGAAGAGTAAGGCCAATCTCCACAAGGTGGCGGTGCTTTCTTTCTGCGGTGCCGTTTTGGGCGCTAGTATGTAGACAAGATAAGCGATGAGTAATACCCTGAGAAGACAAGTAAGGTTTAATTTGATGAACTTGCCATGACCATCAATTTGGAGTGCTTTAATGGAACGCCCAAAAAAAATTTCCGGCATGAATTTTGAACTCAAGAAAAATGGAGAAAGCATCACTTTTATTTATTAAAGGATAAAGCCAAACATACTTACTATAGTGATTTACAAAGCTAATATAATAGCGATGATCAATTACAGCAGACACAGTAGAGGACCCCATAGATCAGAGTAAATAAGCTCTAAAGGAGCAGTAGCAATAGTGGAAGATGACGAAAAAGGGAGACAGTAACTTTTCCCTTACTGATAGGGTCAGTAGAGTGGGGTACCAGCACGGTCAGGGAGGAAAGGAGCTGATGCTGAGATAAAAAACTGGAGATAACTCTGGTGGAGGGATGACCTAGGCACTCATGCCAAACGGAGGAAGATACACGCTCACCGAGAAGAGCCTGGGGAGAGGCGATGAAGTTATGATTCCTCTGGGAGAAGACATACATGCCATCCATAAGTTGTGCCCGCAGTAGAGTTTTCCAAGTGGAGAGATCCTTGATAAAATCAGAGTCAGGGTGAAATTCAAGGAGGACTTTATTATCAGCAGTAAATTGGCTAACAGATAGAAGATTTTTGGTGATATCAGGAACATGTAAAAGGTTTTTCAAAACAAAGGAAGAAATAAGAGAACACAATAAAGAAGTACCAGTAGCTCGGATAGGCAAACCTGTCCATTACCCATGCGAACTCTGTCAGGTCCTTGATATTCAGAGTGAACTACCAGATTCGCAATGTCAGTCGTTAGGTAATGAGTGACTCCGAAGTCAGCATACCAGTTGGGGTCGACTGGACTATTCCCATAAGAGTGGAGAAGAGCAGTTGAGCTAGCCAATAATCATAACTATTGTACCATTGGTTAGCATAATAGTCAAAATGATTGTAGACCTGGCATTGAGGTCAGCCACTGGCAGACTGATGTGGTGGTAAGAAGGAACGTCCACAATCACGACCACGCCCCTACCTCGGCCACGTTCACGACCACAAAAAGAAGATGGAGTTGAATGGTAGCTTGGAGTGCAGGAAACAGTATGAACCGCAGGAGAAGGGGAGATGAAGGTTGTGGCTGGTGAAGTGATAGCACGCCCACGATAAATCTCCTGGCTAAGTATGAGGCCGATGAGTTCTTCTGACAGTACAAGATCGACTTGCGTGTTGACAGAGGTGATGAACAAGTAATTATAGACCACTGAGTAAGGCAGAGACGAGGTCAGAGTTGGCAACTAGATTAGCCGCTGCCGCCAAGTTGTCCAAGATGGACTTGATAGAGTGGATGTACTGACATAGAAGAGGTGCATGTTGGCCCAAGAGGTTACACTCTCTTGTTTTGTGTTTTGATGATGACAAACCAAATAAGAGCTATTTGGTACTAATGAATTTGTTCAAGATAAGTTTCAGGTTTTGTACCATGTTTGGAGACCATTGGCTTAGCTTTTGTAAGAACTTCTAAGTTTCACATAGCAAGGAAGGCAAATTGCACAATCAAGGAAGAATCATAGAAGAGAAGGCACAAGCAAGGCATTGGATGGCTCAAAGACTTGAAGTTTGCTCAAAGAGTATTTAATCATTATATTTTAGTTTTATAGTTTGTTAAAGAATAGTGGATATGTTTGAAGCTCTATCACACACGTTTTGCGCACATGTTTATTCAAAATGTTTTCTTATAATTTATACAAAAACATTTTATTTACAAGATTTGGCCTACAGATATATATTTGTGTTTTATACAAATCTATGTTCAAAACTATTTTTATCAAAATCAAAATCCCCTTTTATTTTCTCTTCAAAATCCTGATTTTTGACCTGAGCCAGTCGACCGAAACGGTCGACCGGACCTATGACAGGTTGGCCGGTCGACCGTCCCAGTCGACCGTGGCTCTGGCTGTGCACATATCTGTGTGCACGTTGTATCGGTCGACCGACCGTCGACCGACTGTAAGCAACTTTGCTCTCGGTTAGATTAGGTCGACCGGGCGGTCGACTGCTGGCCTGCAACGGTCACTTTTTTGAACTTACGGTCGACCGACCGGTCGACCGACAGAGCCGTTTGAACAGTAACGGGCATTTTTTTCTGAGCTGTTTATTTTTATCTTTTTCTCACTTAAGTGAGTTTAAATGACTTGTTTTGGCTTTAATACATTCTGATTAGCCTTAAAAATGTTTTATCTTCTAACCCTAGCCCTCTCCTATAAATAGGGGTGTTTGGGGAGAGATTGGTTCACCTAATTATTACAAGAAAAATTCAAAAGTTTAAGGCATTCAAAAGAGATTGATTTCTTGATTTTTGTGCTGAAATTCTCTCTCATTTTCTGAAGTGTTTTTCAAGAATTCTCTGATTTCATTTTCTTTTCTCTTTACACACAAGAGCTTCATCCTACTCATTGTTCTCTAAAGACCTTTTGTAAGGGAAGAGACAATTGAAAGAGAGAGTTTGTGGTCTTTTGACCACTCAGAAATTCCTTGTACTTGAGATTGTGGAGTTGGGTACTCCATTGTATTTGTGATCTTTGTGATAGTGGAAGTAGCTAGAATCCTTCTGGGGAAGGCGGGGAGTAGAGCTGGGTGCTCGAACCTCGATAACATATCTTTGTGTTTGCGATTGGTTTACTTTTCCTTGTCATTACTTATTGCTTGAGATTGTCATTGCCATATTCATTTTCATTCATATTGTCAATCATTATCCCATACAACAAGGTTGCATTGCGCACCTCTAACTCATTTCACGAGGAAGCCGGAGGAAGGATTTCAGAGCCCTTAATAGGGAATTCGGCTTTTAGTCTTGTTTTGGGAGATTGTTGCATTACATTTGCATCACATTTTTTTAAATTGCTCTTTGATTAGGATTATCACCTATTCACCCCCCCTCTAGGTGATTTTCAATTGGTATCAGAGCTTGGACTCTAGGTTTTGGCTTAACATCCATAGAGAGATCCTTAAAATTTGCTAATCAACATTTCTCATTTCATTCATTCATCACTAGTAAACATGGCCGATAACATTAAATCCCCACCTAAATTTGATGGACTCAACTTCCCTATTTGAAAGGTTAGGATGACTATCTTTTTGCAATCATTAGGTAGTTTAGTGGCTAAGTCCTTGACCAAACCCTATGTAGCACCCGATAGTGATGAGAGCACATGGACCGACTTCAACTTTAGAGAATATGAGGCTAACTCCAAGGCCCAAAACTCCCTTTTAACCGCCTTGAATGAGGATGACCTTACACGGGTAATTCATTGCCAATCCGCCTATGAGATTTGGCAACACTTATTGGTCACACATGAAGGGACTTCACAAGTCAAGAGAGCTAAGATAGATCTCTTGAGGTCTCAATATGAATCATTTAAAATGCTTGATGATGAATCTATTGATTGTATGATTACTAGATTCACTAAAATCACCAATGGTCTTTCTTCCTTAGGTGACGTCATCTCCAACGATCAAAAGGTACGCAAAGTGATTCGGGCTCTTCCTCCATCTTGGGAGATAAAGGCCACCACCTTGAAGGAATTGAACGACAAAGATGAGATGGACATCATTAGTCTCATTGGGAACCTAAAGACCCATGAGATGGAGAAGAAAGCAAGAGAAGAGGCCGCTCCAACAAAGAAGAAGTCCTTAGCTTTCAAGTCTTCATCCACTCTTGAAGACGATGAAGAAGATGAAGAAGAAGATGAGAAGCTCTCCCTCCTTGTGCGAAATGTCAAAAGGATGTACCGGAGGAACAAGCTCAACTTTCGGAGAAAATTTGAAGGCAAAGAGGAGAGGAAAATTATATGCTACAATTGCCGAAAGCCCGGACACATCATGGCGGATTGCCCGGAGTTCAAGAAGAAGATGACCTCCTCCTTCAAGCCAAAGAAATCGGAAGAAAAGAAAGCGTATAAGGCAACTTGGGATTCGGAAAGCGAGTCCGAGGAAGAGGCGGATGTAGCAAATATGTGTTTCATGGCAAACACACCTAAGGTAACCCCTCAACCCCTTGATGATGAAGATGATGAATTAAGTAAGGAAGTTCTTGTACATGCTTTTGTTGAACTTTCTGAAACTTATGATAACAAGAAAATTGAATGCTTTAAATTGCAAAAGGAAGTTGCTTTTCTTAAAAATCAACTTGCTATGGTTTCCAAAGAAAAAGATGATATTTCTTCCAACCTCATTTCTATTCAAAATGAATTTAGTGCCTACAAGGTTTCTTGTAAGGCTAAATTTCCTATTGTTGATGAAAAAGAAATTTCTTCTTTAAAAGCCAAAATGGTTGATTTCGAGAAAGTTTTGAAAGATTGTGCTTTAACACTAAGAAACTTGAAGAAAAATTTTCTAAAAAGCACACATCACATGCTAAGATTCCTCATGCTCACACTACACCTAACACTTCTCATGCTCATGCTCACAAAGCTCATGCTCACAAATCACACACCTATTATGCTTTTAAATATGGTAGAGTATATAGATGCACATATTGTGGTAAAAATGGACATTTAGCTAAGTTTTGTTATGATCAATTAAATAGATCCAATAATCTTGTTTGGGTTCATGGCTCTAACCCTCAAGGACCCAAGAAAATGTGGGTACCAAAATCAAGTCCTAAATTGTTTGATGTAGGTACACACCAAGGCTCCAAGACGTAGGGAGTGGTGGTACCTTGATAGTGGTTGTTCAAGACACATGACGTGGGATATCAACAACTTTACAACCCTATCAAGGTACATGGAGGTGGTTCCGTCACCTTCGGGGATGACTCCAAAGGGACTATCATCGGTATAGGTAACATTCAAATTGGTGCATCTCCTATTATTGAGAATGTTGTTTAGTTGAAGGTTTGAAACATAATTTGCTTAGCATTAGTCAATTTTGTGATCGTGGACTTAAAGTTGTTTTTGATGATTGTTCTTGCAAGATTTTTGATATTAAAACAAATGATTGTATTCTCACCGGTTTTCGTGATGATAATGTTTATATCATTGACATGCTTAATATTGAGTGTTCTACTAAATGCGTGAATGCTTTTGATGAAAATTCTTGGCTTTGGCATAGAAGGTTAGGACAAGCTTCTTTTGAACATCTTTCTAGGATTAATTCAAAGGAATTGGTGAAGGGTATTCCTTGCTTGAAGTTTGAGAAAGACCGCATTTGTGGTGCGTGCCAACTTGGGAAACAAACCAAGTCTTCCTTCAAACCAATCAAGGATATCATGTCAACTAGGCCTTTAGAATTAATTCATATGGATCTTTTTGGACCTACTAAAACTAAGAGTTTAAATGGTAGTAGATAAGCATATGTTTTGGTTGATGATTTTTCCCGTTTCACTTGGGTTTTCTTTTTGGAACACAAAGATCAAACCTTTTCTCATTTTAAGATTTTTCGAAAAAGGGTTGAAAAAGAAAAAGGTTTTCCGATTTTGAAAATAAGGAGTGATAGAGGTGGTGAGTTTGTAAACCAACTCTTCATGACTTATTGTGATGAAAAGGGAATTAAGCATGAAATGTCTTATCCTAGAACTCCACAACAAAATGGAGTTGTAGAAAGAAAAAATAGAACACTTCAAGAGATGGCTAGGACAATGATAAGTGAATACGACCTCCCTCAATATTTATGGGCCGAGGCCGTAAACACCGCATGCTATATATCTAACCGTATTTATTTGTGTAAAAATTCTTCCAAAACATCTTTTGAAATGTATCACTCTAGAAAACCTAATGTTGCTTATTTCAAAGTTTTTGGATGCAAGTGTTTTGTTTTAAATACTAAAGAGAATTTGGGTAAATTTGATGCTAAGGCTTATGAAGCAATTTTTGTTGGATATTCTACAACTAGTAAAGCTTATAGAGTATTCATTAGATCTTCTCGTACCATTGAAGAATCCATGCATGTTAAATTTGAAGAATCTAATGTGGTTGTTGAGAATATTGTAGAGATTGAACCATTAGGTGAAGACATGGAGAGACTATCCTTGAAGGACTCACCCGCTCAAGAAGAAAAGCAAGAATCTATTGGTGATGTTCAAGAGGATAAAGAGGAAAGCTCTCAACCGCTTCCTAAAGCTTGGAGATACGCTACAAATCATCCTAAGGAGCTCATCTTGGGTGATGCATCTAAAGGAGTCACAACACGCTCCAAACTCCATGACCTATGTGGTAACTTTGCTTTCATTTCTCATTTTGAACCCAAAGGCATTCTCGAAGCCGAGACGGACCCATATTGGTTGCTTGCCATGCAAGAGGAACTCAATCAATTTGAGCGCAACAAGTTTGGCACCTTGTTCCTAAACCCCACGATAGACCAATAATTGGTACTAAGTGGATCTTTAGAAACAAGATGGATGAGTCCGGAAATGTCATTAGGAATAAAGCTAGGTTAGTGGCCCAAGGTTACACTCAAGTTGAAGGAATTGACTTTGAGGAGACCTTTGCACCCGTAGCACGGCTTGAAGCCATACGGATGACACTAGCTTTTGCATCTTTCAAAAATTTTAAACTTTTTCAAATGGATGTGAAAAGTGCATTTTTGAATGATTTATTAATGAAGAAGTTTATGTTTCTCAACCTCCCAGTTTTATTGATCATGTTCATCCCGATTTCGTTTTTAAACTTGATAAAGCTTTATATGGATTGAAACAAGCTCCTAGAGCTTGGTATGAAAGGCTTTCTAGTTTTCTTATTTCAAATGATTTTATTAAAGGCAAAGTAGACACCACTCTATTCACTAAGCATGTTGATAATGATATATTAATTGTACAAATTTATGTTGATGATATAATTTTTGGTTCTACTAATGAGCTTTTGTGCAAGGATTTTGAAAAGGTAATGCAACTTGAGTTTGAAATGTCTTCAATGGGTGAGCTCAATTTCTTCCTTGGACTCCAAATCAAGCAATTGCAAAACGGGACGTTCATAAGTCAAGCCAAGTACGCAAAGGAACTTGTAAAGAAGTTTGGACTTGAAGGCTCTAAGACTTACAACACTCCCATGGCAACTACAACCAAGCTTGATAAAGATGACCAAGGTAAAAATGTTGATATTAAATTATATAGAAGCATGATAGGAAGTCTTTTATATTTAACGGCAAGTAGGCCGGATATCATGTTTAGTGTGTGTCTTTGTGCTAGATTTCAATCGTGTCCTAAAGAGTCCCATCTTATTGCGGTAAAACGCATTATTCGTTATATTAAGGGCACTATTGGGATGGGTCTATGGTATCCGAAAACCGGAGATTTCTCAATGACGAGTTATTCGGATGCCGACTATGCGGGTTGTAGAGTAGATAGAAAGAGTACTAGTGGGACATGTCAATTTCTTGGTAATTGTCTTGTTTCATGGTCCTCTAGGAAACAAAATTCCGTAGCACTCTCAACCGCCGAGGCGGAGTATGTTGCCGCAGGGGCTTGTTGTGCACAAGTCCTTTGGATGAAACATACTCTCCTTGATTTTGATTTGCATTTTGATCATATAAAAATATTTTGTGATAATACTAGTACTATACACATGACTAAGAATGCAAATCAACATAGTAAGACCAAGCACATTGAGATTAGATATCACTTTCTTAGAGATCATTTTGAGAAAGGAGATATAGATATTGATTATGTTTTCACAGATTTACAACTAGCCGATATTTTCACTAAACCACTTGATTTTGCTAGATTTTCGTTTATTTGTGGAGAACTTAATGTTTGTGTTATTGATTAAACATGTTTTTCATAACCCTTTTTGATGTATGACAAAAAGGGGGAGAATAAGTTTACATGGGACAAAATAAGTTCATTTGGTCTTGGTTCCATATGAATTTATATGTTTTGGTTTATGAGTTTTTGTTATGAGTCTTATGTTTTTATGAATTTGAGAACTCTTGTATTTTGTGTTTATTGGTATTGTTTTATTGGTATTGTTTCAATTTGGTTTCAATTGGCATCAAGAGTATGCTTTTGTGTTTTAATAAATTCTTGTGTTTTTTTATAGCATAAATATAGCATAATTTGAGGGGGAGTCTTCTCCTCCCCCATATTTTTGTCTATAGCCTATTTGTTTTGTCATCATCAAAAGGGGGAGATTGTTGGCCCAAGAGGTTACACTCTCTTGTTTTGTGTTTTGATGATGACAAACCAAATAAGAGCTATTTGGTACTAATGAATTTGTTCAAGATAAGTTTCAGGTTTTGTACCATGTTTGGAGACCATTGGCTTAGCTTTTGCAAGAACTTCTAAGTTTCACATAGCAAGGAAGGCAAATTGCACAATCAAGGAAGAATCATAGAAGAGAAGGCACAAGCAAGGCATTGGATGGCTCAAAGACTTGAAGATTGCTCAAAGAGTATTTAATCATTTATTTTTAGTTTTATAGTTTGTTAAAGAATAGTGGATAGGTTTGAAGCTCTATCACACACGTTTTTGCGCACATGTTTATTCCAAAATGTTTTCTTATAATTTATACAAAAACATTTTATTTACAAGATTTGGCCTACAGATATATATTTGTGTTTTTATACAAATCTATGTTCAAAACTATTTTTATCAAAATCAAAATCCCCTTTTATTTTCTCTTCAAAATCCTGATTTTGACCTGAGCCAGTCGACCGAACGGTCGACCGGACCTATGACAGGTTGGCCGGTGGACCGTCCCAGTTGACCGTGGCTCTGGCTGTGCACATATCTGTGTGCACGTTGTATCGGTCGACCGACCGGTCGACCGACTGTAAGCAACTTTGCTCTCGGTTAGATTGGGTCGACCGGGCGGTCGACCGCTGGCCTGCAACGGTCACTTTTTTGAACTTGCGGTCGACCGACCGGTCGACCGACAGAGCCGTTTGAACAGTAACGGGCATTTTTTTCTGAGCTGTTTATTTTTGTCTTTTTCTCACTTAAGTGAGTTTAAATGACTTGTTTTGGGTTTAATACATTCTGATTAGCCTTAAAAATGTTTTATCTTCTAACCCTAGCCCTCTCCTATAAATAGGGGTGTTTGGGGAGAGATTGGTTCACCTAATTATTACAAGAAAAATTCAAAAGTTTAAGGCATTCAAAAGAGATTGATTTCTTGATTTTTGTGCTGAAATTCTCTCTCATTTTCTGAAGTGTTTTTCAAGAATTCTCTGATTTCATTTTCTTTCTCTTTACACACAAGAGCTTCATTCCTACTCATTGTTCTCTAAGGACCTTTTGTAAGGGAAGAGACAATTGAAAGAGAGAGTTTGTGGTCTTTTGACTACTCAGAAATTCCTTGTACTTGAGATTGTGGAGTTGGGTACTCCATTGTATTTGTGATCTTTGTGATAGTGGAAGTAGCTAGAATCCTTCAGGGGAAGGCGGGGAGTAGAGCTGGGTGCTCGAACCTCGATAACATATCTTTGTGTTTGCGATTGGTTTACTTTTCCTTGTCATTACTTATTGCTTGAGATTGTCATTGCCATATTCATTTTCATTCATATTGTCAATCATTATCCCATATAACAAGGTTGCATTGCGCACCTCTAACTCATTTCACGAGAAAGCCGGAGGAAGGAGTTCAGAGCCCTTAATAGGGAATTCGGCTCTTAGTCTTGTTTTTGGAGATTGTTGCATTACATTTGCATCACAATTTTTTTAAATTGCTCTTTGATTAGCATCATCACCTATTCACCCCCCCTCTAGGTGATTTTCAGTGCCCATCTTGACGGTGTGCAGCTGATATTTGAGTTGCTGCACTCTAGCTCTAGAGAGTGATGCAAAGATTCACTCCAGAGAGTACCACACATCACGAGATGTGGTGAAGCCGACGACATGAGCAAGAACGTCCTCAGTGAGCGAGGAAATAAGCCAACATAAGAGCATTTGATCAAGTTTGATCCAACAAGTGTATTCAGGATTGATAGTGGGCTGAACATCCTTCTAGGTAGAAGGAAGGAACTAGACCGAACATGGAGAGGTTCTGTTGACGAGGCTTTCGAGATCGTGGAGCTTGAGAAGAGAAAGGAACTAGGAACGCCACAATACATAGTTTCTCTTGTCGAGTTTGACATTTAGAAAGTGAGTGATATTGGGATTGGGAGTAATCATGGATGCAAGTGTTTGGATGGAGGTGAGGGAAGATTGTTGACACTCAAAAAAGACAATCTCAAACAGCTTTTTAAGTCTGAACGATGTCTAACTTGTCAACATTTATAAAAGACAAGTCGCAGACAAGCTAACGATCAGTTTCTACCCATCCCCGAGGGACAAATCAGTGACTTGGACTCTACTGATCCAGTGAAGCAGATAGTAAGCCAAGATTGCCTTTGAAGAGATCTAAGCAGGCATAAGATGTTTAGTTAGTTCAACACTTAGCATCGCACGAGCTCAAGGGGATAGCCTCGCCTGAGAGGCTAAGTTTGTCTAAATTCACCTTTTAGCTCTCTGCCTGAAGCTTTCTTAATAGTTTCGCATGAAGCTTTTTATAGTTCCACAGAGAGCTAACTTACAATTTCGCCTGAAGCTAATTCTAACTTCGCCAGAAGCTTTCTTGATAGCTTCTCATGAAGCTCTTTATAGCTCTATAGAGAGCTAACCTACAGCTTCACCAGAAGTTTTCTTGATAACTTCGAATGAAGCTTTTCATAGCTCCACAGAGAGCTAACTTACAGCTTCTCCTGAAGCTAATTATAACTTCACCGGAAGCTTTCTTGATAGCTTTGCCTGAAGAGGCTAGCTCCGCATGAGGAAAGTAACTGCCCCACTAAGTTAGTGGGGGGAGTTAATGGGTAGTTACACCCATGTCTCCTCATTAAAAGGAGACAATTAAGGAAATCATAGCCCCCTATTTCCTAGCGGGGGAATTAATGGGTAGTTACACCCATGATCCCTCATTAAGAAGAGCCAATTATGGGGAGTTAATGTGTAGTTACACCCATGATCCCTCATTAAGAGGAGACAATTAAGGAGATTATAACTCCCTATTGAGCCTATAAATAGCCCACTAGTAGACTAGGCTCAGAGTCTTGAAGAAATTCAAGTCCAAGAGGCTTTGAAAAGCATAAGTTTCTTTGGTGACTTCAGCTTAAGCAACAAGAGATCTACTCTCTCACTTTCAAGAATTCAGAGAATCACTTCTAATTCTACAAGGATAAATTCAGGGTGCTAATACCCTAAGATCTTCCTCTATCTCAAGGAATCTTCGGAATCAGGCGAGAAGGATTCCCCAGCAGTAGCATTCGAAGATCGATCGCTTGCATCGTCAATAGGATAAAGTGGTCGCACGCTAATCAGACTCCCACCGGCACACTTACCTAAAAATCTCAGAGGAGATCTACTTGTAATTTTCTTTTTCTTTCTGTAAAGGAATATTTGTAATTTCGCTCCTCAATTTCTTTTTGTAAGTTTTCCCACGAATAGCAATTTTCAATGGAAAACAAGATGGCGACTCCGCTGGAGAAGATATTCTCCACTGCTGAGATTCAAGTGTCGCAATGTGAAGATTAGACCTTCGGTCTATTGCTGAGACGCTGGTCATTCAATTTGAACAAGAGATGTTTGAACAACTTTTCTCTAGGGGTAGCACAAGCCCCCTGCATGTGCGCAAGCACGGGGAGGTCAGCGTAGCTAGAGCCCCTCTGGCTAACTCTTAGAAGAAAGTCTCCGTTAAGACAGATAAGGCTCTCTGCAAGCCTATTACAGTCTCAAGCGAAGCTAAAACAGACTCTATGCGAATCAGCACAGTCTCAATAGAGACTAACATAGCCCTGTGCCAGTATGTTAACACTGTGCGCGAAGGTATAAAGGTTCCTCGTGAACCTAAAACAGCCTTTGCCTAAGGCTATGTGGATTGTAAAATCTGTAGTCTCATGCGAGGCTAGAGATAGACTGTTGATTCAACTTCCTGCGAAGCTAAAATAGTCTCTGATTGCAAGACTATTTCAGCTCTTCACAGAGTTAAGCCATGCCTGTCACGCGAGGCTAGGGCTAAAGCACTTTGTGCTAACACCGAGGCTACTGCAGCCCCACTTTCATTATCAGCACTATTGGGCAGTGCTAGGCTCGCCGCTGGCGACAAAACCAAAGCACTAAGTGCTAAAGACCTTAGCCGCAAAGTTAAAAATGAAGCACCACTGAGTGCTAACAGCAAGGCTATTTCAGCCTCGCTCACAGGAAGAACTCTGCGCAACGAAGCTAAGCTCACCTTCAAAGGCAAAGCTAAAACAGTAGCTTCGCCTTGTGAAGCTACTCTTTCAGGCGAAACTATCCTAGCTTCGCCTATCACAAAAAAGAAAGTTTTAAGGGCTAAGCTCAGGGTTTCTCAACCCAAGCGGGCTAACATTCAATTTCCCTGAGTCTCTATGTTGGATCAGCTGGATCCAGGTAACACAGACTTGCAGGATTATCTGAGCAACAAGTAGAAACTCCACTCTGAAGAGCCAGTTCACATCTCGCCATCTCAGTGCGGACAAGCGAGGTGTCAACCTGTGACTGTACATTTCGTCCCCTGTTGTTTGGGATCAATCCCCATAACTTCTCCTTCAAGTCAACAATCGGTATTCAACCGGCTGTCAGTACAAACTTCTAAGAAACTCAAGTCTCAAAAGAAGAAGACAGTGAAGTGGCCTCACCTCATAGCTACCTCTATCAACATGATAAGTAGAGGAAGGAATCTACTACGATCTCAAAGAGGGAAACAGGGTGTTCACACTCCTTCATTCAGTTCTTCAGGGCCCGACTATAGCCCCAGCTTAGGTCAGGTTCTGATTAAACAAAAAGGTGCCTTCCAAGGTACAATACCCCCTTCCAAGGTACAATACCCTATAATTATGGACAATCTTCTTCCTTAGAAGCTATGTTGCCAGAATCATTGAGACACCAATTCTGATGGTCTGATGATGAAGAAGAAGCCAGCGGCTACACTTCCTCTGCCACCATCAGATCTGTGCAGGCAAGATTTATATCAGCTAACATGGCTGATAATAATAATGATGATGATCTCCGTAATCGCATGGAGGCACAAAAGCAGACTTTCAAGGCCCAACAAGAAGTCTTGGACAACATCCAGCAAATATTGGTTCAGCTCCTAACAAACAGAAGAATGATAACACAATCGATAGTAATCACAAAAATAAGGAGAACAACAACAATGAACCTCCCAAGATCGATCATTCAAAGGAGGGCTCTTCAATTGATGCTGAAGTGATCAAGGGCATCCAAGCTCAGATCGCGTCCCTGGCCCAAAGGGATGAACTGAAGAAAGTAGGGGTAGTCCGTCCTTTTCCCTTGGAATGAGATTCAGTCCCATATCCATCAAAGTTCAAGCCACCAACGTTGCACTCGTATGATGGCAAGAGCTCGCCAAACCAGCACATTTACTATTTCTGATCACAAACTGATAATATAGTAGGTAATGATGCAATCATGGCCAGACTGTTCATTGGCACACTGAAGGGGGTAGCCTTTGATTGGTTCAGGAGTCTTCCCGCGAACTCCATCAAGTCCTGACTTGACTTGAAAACCCGATTCCTCTCCGATTCTACGAGCATGATACCGAGGTGACCATGGACACACTTCTTTCGACAGTCCAGAAAGGAGGAGAATCTATACGGGATTACATAGAGAGATTCCGCAGTCTTTCTCTCATGTGCCCTGTAGGTATGCCTTTGCCTATGTTGCTTCAGACGTGTAGGCATAACTTTCTCGACAAAATGGAAGTTCGCATGGGAGACGTCAAAGCCCACACTTGGAAGGAGCTTATTGAACAATCCGAGATAGCTGAAAAATCAGCTAAAAAGTTTGAGACCCCCAAAAGTAGGTGGAGAATCAACAACAAAAGCTATGACACGGCTGAATCTTCTGATACATCAACATTGAAAGTATATGGAGGAACTCGATCAAAGAAAGGTAACTCCAACAGGACTTTAGAGTATCAGAAATAATACTCCTTCAAAGATGAGCATGTGGTGACACTTTTCTATTTGCTCAACAAAGGCAACAAGCTCAAGTTGTTAGAGGTTAGACACCCAGATGAAGTGGGACGAACAAATGATCCCAACTATTGTCTTTCCATAGGATGGTTCATCATCCTACTTGCAGGTGCAATGTCCTTAAACACAAAATCCAAGCACTGATCAAAGCAAGTGTTTTTACTCTAAAGTCAGAACATAACAAGGCCACTGCCTAACTCCTATCTTGAAAGAGAGTATGGAGGTAGTTAACTCTACTTCCAAAAGTCATGGGTCTTATCCCATCAACGGCTGAAGCAATGGGACTCAAGCCAGTCCAAAGCTAAAGGCAAGTCTTGCAATATCTCTCGCAACAGATGACATCGCACCAGTAACTCCTCTTAGCAGCTCTGAGGAGGAGACAACTGTCTCAACCGCTATTTGATAACCGATAGGCACTAGGTCTGGCAGATGGCTTGCGACAGTACAACCAGACCCCGACGAGACATAATAACCAAACAAATGAGGACAACATTTCGTAGTAGAGGCAATCTACTCGAGTGGAGCTTATCGCCTAACGAATCCAAATGGTGACACGCTCTTGATGCCAATCGATGACAAGTGCTATCCATAATCACGTTAACACTATACCTACGAGGATAACATTTCGTAGTAAAGGCAATCTACTCGAGTGGAGCTTATCGCCTAGCGAATCCAAACGGTGACTTGCTCTTGATGCCAATCGACGACAAGTGCTATCCATAATCACGTTAACACTATACCTATGATCAAAGAAGTACTATACATGATCATGTTAACATTACATCTCTGATCATCAAGTCGGACTGGTCTGACTGTTTCATCTTCTCAAGGAGTCCCATTCCGCAGGTGGAATCAATTTCAATCATCTCTGCATTCTTCTTTCGGCAATTTTATTCGGCTTCACGATAATCTTGAATGAGCTGAATTCATCGAAGAAGGTTCGTGATGCATCCTTGCAGGACCTTTCTAATGTTTTCACATTTATGTTCAGATTCGATGATCAGCTGTGACCAAAGTCTTGATTATGACAAACAAAAATGAAACTCCACGAGGAATCTCGACTTACTCGATATATTTCCTGTGAAGTTTGTACTCATATCTAGACACGAAGATCAGCTGAGAACCAAAGTCTTGATGAACAAAAGGTGACGCTCCACGAGGAATGTCGATCTACACGATAAATTCCCCATTAATTTTAGACTAAACTCTTTAATCCCCAATGAGATTTTAGAGGTCACCAGTGGAATACAGAAATGTTCACTTCATGTGACACGACCTGAAGCCTTCGGTGAATAGGGCTAGAGGAAAACATTAGCTTCTAAGCCTAATATAAAATCCTCAACAACTCATCATGATGAGGGGAATAGCATGGCTAGCCCAACTCAAACGGTAGTTGGTAAAGGCATACCAAATCTGTTGATGACTGAGGATTTGCTAAAATTCTAAGGGACTTAATTTCGTTTTTCCCACCAAAGTCCCCTACCGATTCTCGTCCATGGAATGGTAGGAGTACAAAAGGTTATATTTATTTTTCCAATAACAGATCATAATTGTCATGCTTAAAGCTCAGCCTCAGTAAAACCTTTTCCTGACAGATCTTGTTAATATCCTTAGCAGATCAAACTTCACTTGTCATTCTCTTCTATAAAATGACTGGTCCACTCAAATTGCTATTATGTTCAAACACTCTAACAGTAAATGAATTCTTGTCAAGTTAATATCACACCTCTAACAGGTTGCTTTATAAATCCCCAAGTAGAGAAGTTATCACGATCACTTCTAATAAAATCTCCTTTCAAATTTCCCAGCAAGGGATTTGGTTGTTACGTTAATGATTACCTCTTATAACTTTTTAGGCAATAATCTCTTCCCTACTGAATCCCCACAGAGTTCTTTTTGTCACGTTAATGATTACCTCTGACATATAATCTCTTATGGAATTCATTTATAACTCCCCAACGAGTTTCTAATAAACTCCCCTCAAAGTCTATTATTTTTCTTTCAAGTCCTCAATGGACTCTCTTGGTTGTCACGTTAACAATACACCTATGATAATTTCTTTCAAATTACATCTGAAGGCAATACCAATTTTCTCACGGAATTTATGATCAAATCCTATTTCCTCCAGTGGAATTTTTTTCTTTTGCCATCGTCCAGCTTATCACCTCTGAACGGTAGAAATCCTAAGCTTGGTGGTTTCTCGATTGGTTATGTCCATGTTACCTCTGAACTGACAGATAATCAAGTCTCATCTTTCAGTCCAGTAGGGACTACTCCTTTGCTGTTATGTCCAGTTCGCCACCTCTGAATGGTAGGGCTCTGAGTCTAGCAACTTTCTATCAGTTATGTCCACATTACCTTTGAACCGACAAATGTCTAGATCTCTCCTCTTTATGGCACTCAAACTGTCAAGTCCAGTTCACTACCTCTGAACAGGCGAGTCCATTAATTTGTTTTCCTTCCCCCGTCAGGGCCGAGAGTTCTTACTGTCATGTTAATATGACTACCTCTGAACAGCGAATTGTGAACCTGATGTCTCTTAGTTGGTCATGTCCATTTTACCTCTGAACTGACGGGTGCCTAGATCCAATTCACCTTTGCAGTTCCTAATGGGCTAGCTGCTAAGTTAATGCGACTACCTCTGGCAGCGGATTCGAAATTTAGTGTGTCTTAGTCTATCATGTCCAGTTTATCCCCTCTGGATAGACGGGTCCCTAAAACTGGATTCACATCCATTTTGTCATAATGTCCAAATTATCACCTCTGAATGACAAAATTTCGAGCTTGGTGGCTGAAATCACCTAGAGGGGGGTAAATAGGTGAAAATGCTAATCAACGCACAATTTAAAGTTGAGATGATGCAACAATCACTCAAAGCAAGATTAGAAGCCAGATTCCCCGTGAAGGGCTCTGAACTCCTTCCTCGTGATTCCTCTAAATAAGAGTTTGAGGTGTGCAATGTAATCTTGTTGTTAGAGTATAGATCAACAATATGAGAATGAATGAATAGAGAGTAAGAAACACAAGTAAACCAATCACAAATATAGAGATTTGTTATGAGGTTCGAGCACCCGTTCTACGTCCCCGCCTTCACCCAGAAGGATTTCCGATCCATTAGAATTTTCACAAAGGATTAAAATCACTAGGGAGTACTCAACTCCTCAATCACACTCCTCTAATTCAGAGGTAGTGTAGTTACAAATACAATAATCACTTGGTGATCAAAAGACCACAAAGTCTCTTTTGAAAAACTCCCCAGAGAATAATATGTAGGATTGAAGCTCAAGATTTGTAAGTGAAAAGTAAAACAAAATAGAAGAGAGATTTGATTCAAAAATTTCGAAAATAAATCAGAGATTAGAGCACAAAAACTGAGAGTAAAAACTTCTTTCAAGAATACTCAAACTTTGAATTCTTTGTAAATGTTGTTGTGATTCTCCTCAACCCCAACCATCCTATTTTTATAGGATTTAGGTAGGGATTAAAGGGTAAATGTTTATTTTGACTAATCAAGAAGAATATGACAAAAAATTAGCCTAAAATCACGTTTTAAGATTAAAACCAAGTTTTAAAACATGTTTAAAAACTAGCTGTTTGGAAGAAAAACCTATCACGGTCGACTGGCTTTCAAAAATTTCTGACCGTTGGCTGACTCCGGTCGACCGTCCCAAACCGAGAGTTTGGGTCAGTCGGTTGGTCGACCGCTTGGTCGACCGTCATGGGGTCCGGTCGACCTCCCGGTCGACCGGGGAACGTGCACGCATGCACACCCCTCTGGGTCAAAACTGCGATTGACCACGCGGTCAACCGATCTGACTTGTAATAGAGCCGGTCGACTGCCCGGTCGACCGCAACAGGTCATAAGTGACATCTTAGTTAGAAATGATTTGAAAATATGTTTATATTCAAAAGGATTTTGTGAAGTCTTTATAAAATACAATAGGCTAAGTATATGCATACTGAAATAGTACTTCAAAGTATTTTAAATAAGAGTCAAAATAATTTTTTAAAACACGTACAATTTTGTGTGCGTGGGATATTTTGAGCTTCAATACTATATACTATTCTTTAACAAACTAACAACATAAAGATCTATAGGAAGGTGTCTCTGAACCGCGTTGCTTAGCTAGAGTCTCCTCTCCTATGAGTGAGTCCTCTTGCACCATCAACCTTGCAAGATGCTTTAGAACTCTTGAGCCATCAAGACTAGTACAAACTTGAAATTCGTTCTAGAAACTCTATTAGTACCAAATAGCTTTTATATGGTTTGTTATCATCAAAACACATAAAATGGAGAGTGTAACCTTTGGGCCAACAATCTCCCCCTTTTTGATGATGACAAAACATATAAGCTATAAGACAAGATATAGAAGGGGAGGCAAAAACTCCCCCTCAAATAATGCTATATTAAACAAGTATATTATACTAAAACATGAAACCATAATGAAAGAATAAACATGAAAATATATTCTATAAAATAAACTTATTATTTGAGAACAAAACACAAACATAAATACACATTATGAAGACAAACGTATTTCTCCCCCTTTTTGTCATACATCAAAAAGGGATATAGTAGTATAAAAACATATTCTTTAGTCAATAACACAAACATTTAGTTCACCACATATAAAAGAAAATCTATTGAAATCAAGTGGTTTAGTGAAAATATCGGCAAATTAAAATGAGTAGAAACATAATCAATATCAATATCACATTTCTCAAAATAATCTCTAAGAAAGTGATATGTAATCTCTATATGCTTGGTCTTACTATATTGATTTGCATTCTTAGTCATATGAATTGTACTAGTATTATCACAAAATATTTTAATATGATCATAATGCAAATCATAATCAAGAAGAGTATGTTTCATCTAAAGGACTTGAGCACAACATGCCCCAGCTGTAACATACTCCGCCTCAGTGGTTGAGAGGGCTAGCGAATTTTGTTTCTTGGAAGACCATGAAATAAAATAATTATCAAGAAATTGACATGTTCCACTAGTACTCTTCCTATCCACTCTACAACCCACATAGTCGGCATCCGAAAAACTCGTCATTGAGAATTGTCCGGTCTTCGGATACCATAGATCCATTCCTATAGTTCCCTTAAGGTATCGAATAATGCGTTTTACCGCAATCAAGTGGGATTCTTTAGGATAAGATTGGAATCTAGCATAAAGATACACACTAAATATAATGTCTGGCCTACTAGCCGTTAAATACAACAAACTACTAATCATGCTTCTATATCATCTTATGTCTACACTCTTACCTTGGTCATCTTGTCAAGCTTAGCTGTGGTAGCCATGGGAGTTTTGCAAGTTTTTGAGTCCTCAAGTCCAAACTTCTTGATGAGTTCCTTAGTGTACTTGACTTGACTAATGAAGATCCCATCACTCCTTTACTTGATTTGGAGTCCAAAAAATAGTTCAATTCACCCATCAAAGACATCTCAAATTCATGTTGCATAAATGATTCAAACTCCTTGAAAAGTAATTCATTAGTAGAACCAAAGATTATATCATCAACATATATTTGTCACTACCAACATGTTTAGTATGTGGTGTCTACTTTGCCTTTAACAAAATTATTTGATAGAAGAAAAGTAGAAAGTCTTTCATATCAAGCTCTTGGAGCTTGTTTTAAACCATACAAAGCTTTATCTAGTTTGAAAACAAAATTTCGATGTATATGATCAATAAAACGGGGGAGTTGTTCAACATATACTTCCTCTTCTATAAAGCCATTTAAAAATGCACTTTTTACATCAATTTGAAAAAATTGAAATTTTTATAGGATGCATAAGCTAGTGTGATCCGTATGGCTTCTAACCATGCTACGGGTGCAAAGGTCTCTTCAAAGTTGATTACTTCAACTTGGGTGTAATCTTGGGCCACTAACCTAGCCTTATTCCTAACAATATTTCCTCACTCATCCAACTTGTTCCTAAAAATCTACTTAGTACCAATTGTTGGTCTATCATGGGGTCTAGGAAAAAGATGTCAAACTTGGTTGCGCTCAAATTGATTAAGCTCTTCTTGCATAGCAAGCAACCAATATGAGTCACCCTCAGCTTCGAGGATGTTTTTGGGTTCAATATGAGATATGAATATATAATGCCCACACAAATCATGGAGTATGGAGCGAGTGGTTACCCCCTTTGGTACATCACTGATTGCTGGAATGAAAGAACAATCAAAGAGTTAAGAATTTACCGTGTAGCTTGTGGCTAACGGGTCGTGTCCACGAGAAGGAATGCGATGAAAGCTTTTCGGCGATTCATTTCATAACAAAGAATTGTGCTCGTTTTTTAGTGAAAAGAGAATGGAAAGAAGGAGATGATTAAAAGAGAAATTGCAACTTTAGAGAAGGCTTTGGAGAAGGTGATTTAAAAAACTCGAAAATTGTTTTGTTGATTATAATAAGGAAGAAAATTTGGGCTCACTATCTCACTACTCAACTGTTCATTCTTCTATTGAAATCCTAAATGCCTCAACTTGATCATGGGCAAAACTTAAGACTGACTTTAGAACGTTTGAAGTAAAGCACATAAGATGGTTGGAAGAGTTCACTCTTTTCTTTAAGAAATCGTTTTGAATTGAATGTTAAATCATCAAGCGCGAAGAAGCAAGTATGAAATAAAAATAGTTCAAGATACATTCTTAAAAGAAGTACGAGTTTAAAAATTCAAACCCATCCTCATGTGCCTTCAGGAACACTTTCAAGAAGAAAGGCTTTAAGTAAGGCATGCAAATGATTCATTGGGTCCATTTCATTAAAATCAGAGGAGAAGAAGAATTGAAGAGAGGTACAATAGTGAACCCAGAAAACCAATCTAGCTACTCATGAAAAACAAAGAAGAAAGCAAGTAAATAATGCATGACATACCGTAATAAGAGTGGAATAAAATGTGGCTCGATTCTTGTATTGATGTCACTTCAATCTTCAAGTACAAGCACTCAATTCCTCTCTCTCATAAGTATTTGTACTGGACTACAAATTGAAAAAAAATACAACTTTTGTGCTATCTAACAAAGAGCTTAAATCCTTAGAAAATAAACAAAAATTCTAATCCTAGTCTTCGCTCCCTTTTGCTCTGCTGAAACTGGTATTTATAGGAAAAAACCAAAAGGAGGAAATCCCGGGAAGAATGGGGGAGCAAACGCTCCCCCAACTTTCACTAGATAGCCGCGAAAATGTGGCTAGGGCAGCGTTTCCGCGGCCCTGGTATGGCCAGGTGGCCACACCCAATTGGTCAGAGCTTCTAGTTTGGTGATTCTCCTGTATCTTCTTCTGGTTTTCTCGTTTCTACTCTATGATGTGACGAAATAGCCTTGGATTGTTGGCTTCAACCGCTTGATTTAGGGAGGATTCTTCTCAACTAGTTTTCAACCTCTCTGATAGGCCAAGATTTTGCCCTGATTCCTTAATTTTGAATTTCTTCTGAATTAAATCAGAATTTGGTGGGCTTTTGGGCTTGTTTCTCATTCCTTCCTTTTAGCAATTGGGCCAACATTAAACAAAGAAGAAGAAGACTTGTTAATAGCATTTATTATCTAAAAAGTATGGTAAGGTGACAATGTATATGTAATATATGTGACTAATCATACCCCCACACTTATCTTTTGCTCGCCCTCGAGCAAAACATCCGACTAATTCTAATCAATTATTAGACAACTTTCGTAGGTCACTCGATTGCACTGAGCATGTGCAACAAGCCGTTAAACCTCTAGGTTACCCCTAGAAGACGAGTTTTGTCTCGTGAGGGTTTTCAGTAGATTGCACCCACAAAATCCATAAAAAAAAGTTAGTATTTTCGAAAAGCATTTTGAAAAGAGAAAATATTTGAAGTATATTTGTGAGAGATTAAGTAATCTATAAGTTATAGGAATATCAAATTTTTCATTACTAAACTTAGTCTCTATTCAACATGTCATCAATCAAAGTAAGGAGTCAAATTATTTTTTCTCATCTAGTCTATTAATTTACCCTGAGTCGTATGCACCATCGTGACTGTGAAGTTAACTAAGGGTTCTTTAACATTAACTCCTATGCCTTATTTATATGTATTTTTGGTGGATTTTATTCCTCAATTTCATTAGGCTTTCTAATCTGCCCATGTAATGAGCCTTCAGTCGGTAACACCCAAACCGGACAGTTTTATGGCACCAGGTGAGAAAACACCCCTAAGGACTTAAACACTCGAGCAGACAAGGCCACGAAACTAAGGTTTTTATTTATAGATGTACCCCTTTTAGGCGTGAATACTTATGCTTCATGAGGCATAAATACCCAGCTTAATCAGAGGATTTATATATATACAATTTTTTTCAAACTTATCTAATTATCTTTTGCATAAATACCAAGGCTTTCTTAGGTCAAAGAACCTAGCTAATCAATAATTAGATTTGTTTATATTTTTTTATAAGGTATAAGAGTCTCTGTTTTTAAATCCTAAGTGTGTAAGTGTATTTAGTGTGCATATTTCATCAAGGTAAATATCATGACTAAATTTCTTTCACAAATTTTCTTCCTAACCCTAAACATCAAACAAGTTATCTTATTTTGATTAAGTGTAAGAAATCCTAATTATGATTTTTCTATTCCTTAAAATTGACTTAATTTCTTACAAAAAATATATCAAAATATTTTTCTAACCTTTTAAAAAGTTATATATATTCTTTTTTTTCTTTTTTTAATATATATATATATATATATATATATATATATATATATATTTGTCATGTTAGAACCCTCCCCCACACTTATCTCATGCATTGTCCCCAATGTATGAAAGAAATGTATAAATGCATGAAATAAAATGGAAAAGAGGAAAGTTACCGATACACTGGGTCAAAAAGACTTATAGCCGTTTCATTTACCAGTACCCATTCCAAGAACGGTTTAAGACGTTGACCATTTACCTTAAAGTCATTTCCATTCTTGGTGTCACTGATCTCAACTGCACCGTGTGAAAATACGGTTTTTACAACGAATGGCCCAGTCCATCTTGATATCAATTTTCCTGGAAAAAGATGAAGCCTAGAATTATAGAGTAAGACTTTTTATCCAGGGACAAAGGTTTTTCTTATGATGTATTTATCATGGAAAATCTTGACTCTATCTTTAATGATCCTAGCATTTTCATAGGCCTCATTTCTCAATTTCTCTAATTAGAAAATTTGTAATTTCTGAAGGTCACAGGCCTCAGTGAAGTCGAAATTCACTGCTTGATTGCCCATAAGGCTCGGTGCTCTAACTCAATAGGCAAGTGACAAGGTTTGTCATAGACTAACCTATAAGGAGACATTCCTAGAATCGTCTTGAAAGCGATCCTGTAAACCCATAGGGCATCTACAAGTTTGATGGACCAATCTTTTCGGTTTTGGTTCACAGTTTTCTCTAAGATAAGCTTGATTTGTCTATTGGAAATCTCAACTTGCCCACTGGTTTGAGGATGATAAGGTGTAGACAACTTGTGAGTTATGGCATACTTTCGCATAAGAGCTTCAAAAGATCTATTGCAAAAGTGAGTGCCATTATTACTGATGATAGCACGAGGTGTTCGGAAGCGTGAAAAAATGTTCTCTTTCAAAAACTTTATGACAACTTTATTATCATTAGTTTTACAAGGAATGGCTTCTACCCACTTGGACACATAATCCACAGCAACCAATATGTGTTGGTTTCCAAATGAATTAGGAAATGGACCCATAAAGTCGATGCCTCAAACATCAAAGAGTTTTATTTCTAGGATTGGGTTGAGGGGCATCATATTTCGTTTTGAGATCCTTCCTACCATTTGGCATCTAGGGTACGTCTTGCAAAATTCATAAGCATCCTTGAACAAAGTGGGCCAATAAAACCCGCTTTGTAGTACTTTTTTAGCAGTCTTGCGGGGACCAAAGTGTCCACCGCATGCAAGTTCGTGACAAAAGATAGAACACTCTTAACCTCCTCATCGGGAATGCATCTCCTAATAATTTGGTCAGAACAGTACTTGAAAAGATATAGTTCCTCCTAAAAGAAATACCGGACTTAGAATAAGAACTGGTATATATCGTTTTTGGACCAATGAGACGGAATTTAGTTTGTGACTAAGTAATTCACTATATCAGCAAACTAAGGTTCCCTGGAGATAGCTAAGAGATTTTCATCAGGAAATCCCTCATTTATGGGTAATTCATTACATGGAGAATTAGGGATCCGTCAGAGATAGTCAGCAATGACATTTTCTATGCCTTTTTTTTATCTCGAATCTCAAGATCGAATTCTTGAAGAAGGAGGATCCAACGAATGAGTCGGGCCTTGGCATCCTTCTTCATCATGAGGTACTAACCGTAGAATGATCGGTGAAAATGGTGGTTTTGGACCCTTGTAGGTAGGGACGAAATTTCTCTAAGGCAAACACTACTGCCAAGAATCCTTCTCAGTCATAGTGTAGTTCAATTGAGTATCGTTGAGAGTCCTACTAGAGTAGTAAATCACATGCTGCTTGTTATTAGTGCGTTGTCCCAGGACAGCGCCTATGGCAAAATTGGAAGCATCGCACATGATTTCGAATGGCTTAGACCAATCCGGTGCAGATATGATTGGTGCAGAAATAAGCTCTCTCTTAAGCTTCTCCCAAGAATTTATGCATTCAGCATCGAAAGTGAAGGACACATCCTTAGCTAACAGATTAGTCAAGAGCCTAGCAATTCTGCTAAAATCCTTGATAAATCTTCGGTAAAAACTAGCGTGTCCTAAGAAGAATCTGATGTCCTTAACGCATGTGGGCATGGGACTCAATTTTGGTTCTATCCTCTTCAATTTCTTTCTTGGAGATTTCATGACCCAAGACAATTTCATGTTTTACCATGAAGTGGCATTTCTCCCAATTCAATGTTAAGCTTTTCTTAGCACAACGTTAGAGGACAAGTTCTAAATGGTGGAGATATTGAGTGATAAATCTCCGTAGATGGAGAAATCATCCATAAAGATCTCTAAGAATCGTTCTACCATATCAGAGAAAAGACTCAACATGCAACGTTGAAATGTTGCTGGGGCATTACATAAGCCGAAAGGCATTCGACGATAAGCAAATGTCCCAAATGGACATGTGAATGTAGTCTTTTCTTGGTCCTCAGGAGCAATAGGGATCTGATTATACCCCGAGTAACCGTCCAAGAAATAGTAAAACTCGTGACCAGCCAATCGTTCAAGCATTTGATCAATGAAGGGAAGTGGAAAATGGTCCTTACGAGTTGCAGCATTAAGCTTCCTATAGTCGATGCAAACTCGGATCTTCGTGGGAAGTCGAGTTTGAACCAACTCTTTGTTCTCGTTTTCCACTACGGTGAAACCGGATTTCTTTGGAATCGCGTGGACAGGACTTACCCATTGGCTATCAGAAATGGGATAAATTATCCCATTGTCTAAGAGTTTTATAATTTCAGCATGAACAGCCTCTTGCATTATAGGGTTTAACTTACGCTGCGGGTCTCTTTTAGGGGTGACATTTTCATTGAGATAAATGCGATGTTGAACTATGGTTGGACTTAATCCCTTGATATCAGTCATAGTCTACCCAATGGCTTCCCTATATTTTCTTAGAATTGCTTTAAGATCTTCTTTTTCCCGTCATTTAAATGGGAGGCAATGATGACAGGAAAGGTCTCTTGTTCGCCTAGATAGACGCACTTGAGATGCGCAGGTAAGGCTTTTAATTCTAAGGAAGAGGAAGGCTGGTTTGAAGGACTAGTCAAATTTGTTAGCTCCATTATTAGTGAAATAGGGTTCGAGGCCCAATTCACATCAGAATCTACAACCTGATCAAGATTAAAATCGTCAGACTCTAACCCGAAATCACACTCAGTTTCTAGTTCCAATTCTTTCCTATGTTCACTTGTTAAGTTCTCAATTAGGTTGACTTCAAATGTTTGGTCCTCAAGATCGTGGGGTTATTTTCCTAAATTGAAGACATTGACTTCTCTAGTCATATCCCTAAAGGTTAACCTCATGGACCCATTCTTACAATTGATGATGGCATTGGCAGTAGCAAGGAATGGACACCCTAGGATAACAGAAGTTTGAGCCCTATGATTGGAGTTGGACACAGGTTGTGTCTCCAGAACTATGAAATCGACAGGATAAATAAACTCCCCTATCCGGATCAGGACATCATTAATCTCCCCTTTTGTAACTTTTACTGAACGGTCAGCCAGTTGGATGGTGACCCGAGTTGGACTAAGATCGCCCAACCCAAGTTGTTGATAAACTAAGAATGGAAGCTTGTTGATACTTGCCCCCAAGTCAAGAAGTGCACGACTAATCTCGGCTTGTCCTATTGTACAGGCAATGGTGGGACTACCTGGATCCTTATACTTGACAGGGATCAGACCCGATAGTAGCTCACTAATGTTAGTGGCTAAGAAGACCTTTTTGGTACAATAGTCTTTCTCTTCTTGGTGCACATGTCCTTAAGAAACTTAGCATAGGAAGGGACTTGTTGGATGGCATCAAGAAGTGACACATTTATCTTCACTTGATTAAATATCTCAATTATCTTGTCCATGTGTGAATTTTGCTTGTTATTTTTCAGCCTATTAGGAAATGGTACTATAGGCTGGTGCACCTGACTGGTTGACTTATCTTTTTCAAATTCGTCAGAATTGGAAGGATTTGGATTAGATGAGGTGGATGCTTGATTGTGGTTGTGCTGAATGGGATTGGTTAGCGTTGACACTTGATTATCAACTCTCTTTCCTGACCTCAATGTATGAATTGCATTACATTGATTTAATGAATGATCCTCAGCCAAATGAACTTGTTGAGAATTCCTCGGAATTGTTATTAGCTGACTAGGCAGGGTACCCTTCTGTCTTTCATTCTGTGGAGTGGCTAGTTGGCTCATTTGGACCTCTAACCTCTGTATAGTTTGCATGAGAGAATCTTAATTTTTCATGTATCTTTTCATGTTTCTTTCAAAGTCAGTCATTCTCCTTTCTAGTTAAGGATTCTGAAAGGAGGATTGTGGAGCTTGGTTGGAAAATTTTGTTGATAGTTTGAGAAGTTAGGTGGATGGTTGGGAGAATTATTATGGAAATTGGAAAATTTTGGGTTGATGATTGGAAGAATTATTGGCATGATGGAAGTGGCTAGCATAATTTGATCGTGAATGGTCATTGTTATTTTGGCTCCATGAGAAATTAGGATGATTTCTCTAGCCCGGATTGTACGTTGGTGCGTAAGGATTATTGTTTGGCCTTGAAAAGACCGCATTCATTGGTTCATGGTATTGTTGCTGAGTCTAAAACACAGGCACTCCTCAAACACATGATTCATAGCTTGGCAGTAAGTACAGCCCGGAGTTGAAAATTACTTTGGGCTGACTTGATTGACTGGACTTGGTTCCTTCATTTCTAGAGCTTCCAGTCTTCTTACTAGGTTAGCTAACTTAGCCTCATTAGCGATAGATGATTTGATAGAATGGAGACCTCCTTTTGAAGAGATGGAGTTGGGATTCCTAGAGGTCTCACTAGTAGGTTCCCATTGGATGTCTTTTCAGTTAGGTTTTCATACAAATCCCATCCTTCATTTTAATCCTTCTGTAGGAATCCCTCTTGGCACATACTTTCTAAGAGAGTTTTGGTAGAATAGTCTAAACCGTCATAAAGAATTTGGCATTGTCGCCATTTCTCTATTCCATTATGTGGACATTGGACAAGGAGGTCTTTAAAGCGTTCAAAGTACCTCCAGAACAGTTCACTCGGTTCTTGCTTGAATTGCATGATTGTCTTCCTAACGAGGGCGGTCTTATGTATTGGATAGAATTTCTTCAAGAAAACCTTGATGAAACCATCCCAAGATGTGATAGAACTGGCCGCTAAGCTGTATAGGTCCTTAAGTGCGAAAGGGACAAATCTCAACCTAATAGCATCGTCTGCAAGGTGTGGGATTTTCATCATTAGACATACTTCCTCAAATTCTCTTATGAAGAAGTAAGCATCTTCGGACTTTAAGTCATGAAACTTGAGGAGTGTGTTGATAAATTGAGGCTTGAGCTCAAAATTGTATTCACCAACCGACGGAAGTAGAATACAAGATGGAAGTGAGGTTCTAATAGGGTAGAACCTATCCAGCAATGATGTTGATTGAGTCACCACCGGATCTGGTCTTAGTTCAAACTTGGGTGGTGATGTGTTTCTAGTCAACCTAGATAAATTAGGGTCTCTTGACCACACTTGCATACACAAACACAATCACAATCACAAACAAGTTTACCAACAGTCAACAAGAGTAATCAACCAAGCCTAATCTAAGGTAACCTCGACCTAGATAACTCCTACCTGGTTGATTGTCCACAGGAGGTATAATGTAGACTTTGACCACAAGCTAATCAGCCAGGTTAGGGCAAGATTGGTGGGAGATTATCCGTCAAAGTCGTTCCTTAATTAAGTAACCACCAACCTTCGGGCTTTCGGCCCTCAATCCCCTTCCTAGACACTGATTTGGCAGGAGTCAATTTCCAACACCTTCCCATTTAGGATAATCTCCTAGTGAGTTCGAGATGTCCCTAAGGCCAACGTCTATCAGATTTTACATAGGCTTAGGTTGTGCGTGCTTGGAGATGGTTTGTGGGTTAAGGAAGGGTAATGACTTCCCCACCTTATCTTGAATTGGGTTTTGCCCTTAGAGTTAATTGTGTAAAGTGTGCAAGATATAGAAAAGTAGCATTCAAAAGCAAATATCGCCCAAGAATGTTTCCTGAACTATATGCTATGTATAAGTACCTTGTCTCCAGCTCTCTTCAACAGTAATTGTAAAGTAAACGTAATTAGACAAATGCCTAGAATGCAAGTCTAAACGTGTTTTTAAGCAATTAACAATCACTCAAATTACTGTTGGATTAAAACAGGGATGGTGGATAGCAGATATAGCAAGAATATAACATACAAAAACTTAATTTTTTATGAGCAATATGTCCTGCAAAAAAGAGTTTTAGTAGTCCAATGGAATTTTCAGTTTTTGCAACGCGATTTCTTGAAATTCTATTTCCTACTTTCGAGAGTAGGGGCACAGAATTTGCAAGTCTTCTCTTGCAAAGCTTGAATGCTAGATCTGAATCTTCAAGTCCCTGAAACAACAAACAAAACTTGTTAAAAAAACAAATACACCGTTCCCTCCCCGGCAACGGCGCCAAAAATTAATTGCTGGAATGAAAGAACAATCAAAGAGTTAAGAATTTACCGTGTAGCTTGTGGCAACGGGTCGTGTTCATGCGGAAGAATGTGATGAAAGCTTTTCGGTGATTCGTTTAATAACAAAGAATTGTGCTCGTTTTTTAGTGAAAAGAGAATGGAAAGAAGGAGATGATTAAAAGAGAAATTGCAACTTTAGAGAAGGCTTTGGAGAAGGTGATTTAAAAAGCTCGCAAATCGTTTTGTTGATTATAATAAGGAAGAAAATCTGGGCTCACTATCTCACTACTCAACTGTTCATTCTTCTATTGAAATCCTAAATGCTTCAACTTGATCATGGGCAAAACTTAAGACTGACTTTAGAACGTTTGAGATAAAGCACATAAGATGGTTGGAAGAGTTCACTCTTTTCTTTAAGAAATCATTTTGAATCGAATGTTAAATCATCAAGCGCGAAGAAGTAAGTATGAAATAAGAACAGTTCAAGATATGTTCTTAAAAGAAGTATGAGTTTAAAAATCCAAACCCATCCTCATGTGCCTTAAAGAACACTTTCAAGAAGAAAGGCTTTAAGTAAGGCATGCAAATGATTCATTGGGTCCATTTCATTAAAATCAGAGGAGAAGAAGAATTGAAGAGAGGTACAATAGTGAGCCTAGAAAACCGATCTAGCTACTCATGAAAAATAAAGAAGAAAGCAAGTAAATAATGCATGACATACCGTAATAAGAGTGGAAGAAAATGTGGCTCGATTCTTGTATTGATGTCACTTCAATCTTCAAGTACAAGCACTCAATTCCTCTCTCTCACAAGTATTTGTACTGGACTACAAATTGAAAAATAAAAATATAACTTTTGTGCTATCTAACAAAGAGCCTAAATTCTTAGAAAATAAACAAAAATTCTAATCCTAGTCTTCCTCCCTTTTGATCTGCTGAAACTGGTATTTATAGGGAAAAACCAAAAGGAGGGAATCCTGGGAAGATTGGGGGAGCAAACGCTTCCCCAACTTACACTAGATAGCCGTGGAAACCGGCTATGGCCGCATTTTCGCGGCCCTGGTGTGGCCAGGTGGCCACACCCAATTGGTGGGAGCTCCTGGTTTGGTAATTCTCCTGTATCTTTTTCTTGTTTTCTCATTTCTACTCCATGATGTGACGAAACAGCCTTGGATTGTTGGCTTCAACCGCTTGATCAGAGAGGATTCTTCTCACCCAGTTTTTAACCTCTTTGATATGCCAAGATTTTCCCCTGATTCCTTGATTTCGAATTTCTTCTAAATTAAATCAGAATTTGGTGGGATTTTGGGCTTGTTTCTCATTCCTTTCTTTTAGCAATTGGGCCTACATTAAACCAAAAAGAAGAAGACTTGTTAATAGGATTTATTAGCTAAAAAGTATGATAAGGTGACAATGTATATGCAATATATGTGACTAATCAATCACCTATGATGAGATCTTTGGGATGATTCGTAACATATCTCCAATCTTTAGGAAGTAGTTGTGATGGTTCCACTTCATCCTTTTGAACCTCACCATTTAGTTCTTACTTGTCTTCTTGGATGGGTAAGTCCTTCAAGGTTATTTTCTCTATGTCTTCACCTAAATAATCAATCTCTATAATATTCTTAACAAATGCATTAGATTTCTCAAATTTAACATGCATAGATTCTTCAATTGTAAGAGGATTTATTGAACACTCTATATGCTTTGCTAGTACTAGAATAGCCAAAAAAAATTGCTTCAAAAGCCTTACATCAAATTTGCCCAAATTATCTTTAGTGTTCAAAACAAAACATTTGCATCCAAAAACTCTAAAATACGAAACATTTAGTTTTCTCAAATGATATATTTCAAAGGAAGTTTTGGAAGAATTTTTACACAAGTAAATTCGGTTCGATATATAGCATGCGGTGTATACGGCCTCGGCCCATAAGTATTGAGGGAGCCCGTATTCACTTATCATGGTCCTAACCATTTCTTGAAGAGTTTTATTCTTCCCTTCAACTACTCCACTTTGTTGTGGAGTTCTAAGACATGATATTTCATGCTTAATTCCATTTCATCACAATAAGTCATAAAGAGTTGGTTGACAAACTCACCAGCTCTATCACTTCTTATGCATAAAATCGAAAATTCTTTTTCTTTTTCAATGTTTTCTTAAAAAATCTTAAAATGCGAAAAAGTTTGATCTTTATGCTCCAAAAAGAAAATCCATGTGAAACGAGAGAAGCCATCGACTAAAACCAAAACATATCTATTTTCATTTAAACTTTTAGTTTTAGCTAGTCCAAAAAGATCCATGTGGATCAATTCTAATGGCCTAGATGTCATAATATCCTTAATTGATTTGAAAGAGGACTTGGTTTGTTTTTCAAGTTGGCACGCACCACAAATACAGTCCTTTTCAAACTTCAAATAAGGAATAGCCTTCACTGATTCCTTAGAATTGATCCTAGAAAGATGATCAAAAGAAGCATGGCCTAATCTTCTATGCCATAACCATGAAATCTCATCAAAAGAATTTAAACATTTTGTAGTACAATCCAAATTAAGCATATCAATAATGTAGACATTATTTTCATAAAATCCAGTGCGAATACATTCATTGGTTTTACAATTAAAAATTTTGTAAGAAGATTCATCAAAAACAACTTTGAGACCACGATCACATAGTTGACTAATACTAAGAAAATTATGTTTAAGCCCATCAATATGAACAACATTTTAAATTAAAGATGTACCAATCTTGATGTTATCTATACCGATGATGGTGCCCTTGGAGTCATCTCCGAAGGTGGCGGTGCCACCTTCAATGTACCTCGATAGTGTTGATGTCCCATGTCATATGTCTTAAGTGTAAGATCACCTAGAGGGGGGGTGAATAGGTGATGGCTAATCTAATGGTCACTTATGAACAAATAATGCGGAATTAAAACTAAGTTGACCAAATTAAAATTTCTTTTAATTAAACACTTATGTATAACTCAAGAGTGTTGCCGAATTCCCCTTGCGAGGCTCTGGACAAGCTCCTCTAGATTTCCCTTGAATGGGTTGAGGTGCCGCGTTGGCTCTCTTGGTTGAATACTAGTGTTAACAACAATCCCAAGCAAGTATATAACAATATAAGCACAAGGGTATATCAAGCATGTATAAGATGAACACAATAAATTGAATGCAAGATATAAAATAGAGACAAAAAGAGAAAGAGAGCAAGAGTGAGCAATCGCAAACACAAAGGGTTTGTTTCGAGGTTCGAGCACACTTGCTCTACATCCCCGCCTTCGACACACGAAGGATTTCCACTATGTAAGATCCCACCGGATCTCTCCTCGGTGCCGCAACACCTACAAGCTCTCGGACTCCAAAGTCCCTTACACACGCAAGTCCACCGACTCGCCGAGGCCGCACCTCAAACCACCAAGAGTTCACAACCGAACTCTAACCACCAACGAGCACACTTGCCCGTCTCCTCAAATACAAAGGAAATCTCTTTGATGATCACAACACTTGATCACCTAAAGAGCACTCTCACTACAACACACCTATAGGAATATCTAGCAATGGATAGCTCAAGTGTGGTGTGAGAAAAGCAAGGAAAGACTATGGTGAAAATCTCAAAGAATCACTAAAACACTCTCTTGATAAAAACTCCCTTTAAGATGGGAAGTATTTGCACTCAATTATGTGGAGAGAACTTCTGAAATCAGTTGGAAAAACTAGCTCAAAGGTCTCCAAAATCTTCTCCCAAAAACAGTTGACAAGACCCCCTTTTATAGGCTGACAGAAAATAGAGCCGTTGGGGTTCTGTCAGAGCTACCGGTCGACCGGTCCGGTCGATCGGCAACGGTCAAAAATCCGACCGTTGCAGCCTCCGGTCGACCGGCCCGGTCGACCGAGCAACTGGAGAAGAGAGTAAACTCTCTGTCGGTCGACCGGCCCGGTCGACCGATAATTCCCGAGAGCAAAGCTCTCTGAAACGGTCGACCGGCCCGGTCGACCGATCTCCAGTGCACACTGGCGTGCACGTCGTGCACGTCCGGTCGACCGACCCGGTCGACCGGCCTCTGTCAGTTCTGAAAAATCAGAACTGGCAGAACCAGAAAATAGGGATTAAGGATTGGTCTTTTGGCTTAATAAAAATCCCATAAATACTTAGAAATTCTACAAAAATAGTTTTATGATATAGAAACATGCTTGCACAAAATCAAGGCATGTTATTGAAGATTTGACTATTTTTGTAACTTGGAAATATTGGCTCATAATAATAAAAAACTGTTTTTCTAAAACAACATGTTTTTCCAAATTTTCATCAAATACAAAAACAAGATACACTTTAAAGCATAGTGTGTGTGGATATGATCCACTACACAATCAAGATGACATATCTAGTTCTTGACATAAAGCACTAAACTTGGTTTTGAAATATCAACATGTTTTTCCAAAACTTTCATCAAATACAAAAACAAGATATACTCTAAAAGCATAGTGTGTATGGATATGATCCACTACACAATCAAGATGAAATATCTAGTTTTTGACAATAGGCTCTAAGCATGGTTTTGGATATAAGATATGTAAACTATGAAATACCAAAAACCAAATTGTATTTTATCACAAATAAAAATCTTTTCTTAACTAGGAAAATCTTTTATGAAAATCATTCTATCAAGAGTTCTATCAAGAGTGTGTGTGTGATATAGACTTGAGCAATCCACCAATCTATTCTATCCTTTACATTTTTATCTAAAACAAATAAAAATCTTATACCTAGACACAAGTCTTCATCTTCTTGAAGTCTTCACTTGAAGGCTTCTCATCTTCTTGACTTGGTCCAAATGCAATCCACCGAGCTCATCTCTAGATGTGTTCTTAATGCATAGGTTCGTGAATCAACCGGTGCTAGCTTCCAACTTGTCTTTAAAACCTTTGTTGAAGCTCCACACCTACTAAGATCTTGATAAGGAATCTGTCACTAATTAAACACAAGATCATTAGTAATCATAACTTCATGAGTTGATCATCATCAAAACTAGGGTGATAGGCCTTTGGGCCAACATTAAGCAACCACTATCAAGGTACAACCGCTCCTTACATCTTGGAGTCTTGGTGTGTACCTATATCAAATAATTTAAAGGTTGATTTTGGTACCCATATTTTCTTGGGTCCTAATACGTTAGTGTTTCAAACCCAAACATGATTATCCATACTATTTATATGATCATAACAAAATTTGGCTAAATGACTATTCCGGCCACAATAAGTACATTTATACATTCTTCTATATTTAAAAGTATAATGAGCGTGTGGTTTATGACCATATGATTTGTGAGCATGGGGTGTTTTAGCATGATTGACATGTGATTGTTGACACTTTAGAAAAGACAAGATTCTGACTGGCCTGAACAATGTCTAAACTTGTTGACATTTACAAAAGACAAGTGAAAGATAAGCTGACTGGCCTGAACAATGTCTAAACTTGTTGACATTTACGAAAGACAAGCGATAGACAAGCTGACAACCAGTTCTGTACTTGTTGACATTTACAAAAGACAAGCGACAGATAAGCTGACGACCAGTTCTATACTTATTGACATTTATAAAAGATAAGCGACAGATAAGTTGACGACCAGTTTTCACTCATCTCCGATGGACAAAGAAACAACTTGGACTCTACTGATCCAGTGAAGCAGACAGTGAGCCTGAATTGTCTCTAAACAAACCTCAGCAGGTCTAAGATGCTAACACTTAGCATCACATGAGCCCAAAGGGATAGCCTCGCCTGAGAGGCTAAGATCACCTAACTTCTCCTTGAAGCCATTCACAGCTCCGTCAGGAAGCTAACTTATAGCTTTGCCTGAAGTGCTCAGTTAACTCCGCAGAGTTAACTTCGCTCAAAGCCACACGCAATCACACAGAAGGATGTTCGGTAGCTTCACCACAGATGTTATCTAGCTCTGCTGAAGAGCTTTTTTCTGACTTCGCCAGATGTTTCTTCCAGCTCCGCTACGAGCTTGACGCGGCAGCTCCGCTGCGGGTCCGTCATGGTCAACCTTTGACCAATTAAATCTCCAGATGAGATCAAATCTAATCAGGATCAAGATTAATCCAATCAAGATCAAATCTGAGATCAAATTTGGCAGTTGATTGCCATAATGTCTTGACTCTCCTAAAATGAGTAAGAGGATCAGGAAAAATCTTCTAATTATATGGAAAGAATCAAAATAGATCCGGATGATTAATCGACCTGCTACTTCTACCTTCGCAGAAGCTGATTCTAGCCTCGCAGCAAGGCTACTTTTCAGATTTGTATAGATTTGATTCAATCTGTTTCCATATTTTTAAGGGACAATTATACCCTTGCTCTCCCTATAAATAGCCCACCAGGGGCACAAGGAGAGAGGACCGCCACGCGCTCCAGAGACAGCACGAACTTCTTCACGACTACACAAGGCGCGCATAGAGAGGCTAAACAGAGAGCTATTCTCTTGCTTCCAAAAATTCAGAGACTTTAGAGAACTACTTCTCTAATCAGGGCGTTGATACCCTAATACCTTCCTCTTAAGGAATCTCCGGAACCAGGCGAGAAGGAATTCCCAAGTGGAGGCAGTTTGAGAAGTAACAAAAGGGTTCTACTAACCTTCAGTTCTCTGATTCCCCGAACCAGGCAAGAAGGGAATCTCATCGCTCGCATCGTCAACGGGACAAAGTGGTCGCGCGCTGACCAGACTCCTACCGGCACACTTCTCTAGAATCTCAGAGGAGATCTACTTGTAATCATTTTAGAATACTTGTAATTTAGCTCTTTGACTCTTTTTTTGTAAGTTTTCTTCTTTGCAAATCAATGAAAAACAAGATGGCGACTCCGTTGGGGATTGATTTCTTCACTGCTGAGAAACAAGTGTCACAATGCGACGAACAGACATTCGGCTCTATCTCTGAATTCAAGGAAGCCAATGTGGCTAGAGCCCCTCTGGCTAAATCTTCAAAGCAAGTCTTTACGAAGACAGATAAGGCTCTCTGCGAGCCTACTGCGGTCCTCTGGCGCAACAAGGAAGCAGGCCCGCAGTACAAGCCTATCACTTTCGAGAACCTGGTCGTTCATTTTGACCAAGAAAAATTTGAAGAAGTCCTCTCTGGGGGTGGTCTAATGCTTCATGCACGGAAGCATAGAAAGGTCTCCATGGCCAAGGTTTCAGAACAGAAACCAGACTAGAATTCTGCCAACACCCCTCAGCCTCGCGTGTGGCTAGTCAGGTTCCCTGCGAACCTATGCCTCCCTTGTCAAAGCAGATGTGGAGGCCAAAGCAGAAGGCTTTGAATAAAGCTTTAGGCGTAGCTATGCCACAAGTGCGTCTCTCTTGCGAAGAAAAAGGCAAGATGCCTGCCTGCTCCAACAATGCTGCTAGCCGCGAAGTCACAACTGCGACCGTACCTTCGCCCAACTCTAGAGCAGTAACGACTCGGGCCAGCCTCGTTCTCATGAGCGAAGCTACTGTACCATAGGGTACGCATGAGGTTCTTAGCCGCGAAGCTGGAACCAAAGCACCATGTTCGGAAGGCAGCAGTGTACTAATATTCAGAGAGAGAGGGTTTAGAATCAACCTTTGATGCTCTTATATGATGCTCAAAAACTCCAAAATGTATTAACAATTTTTCTTTACTCCTTCCGAATCACCATAGTAGTATAAGCTATTATGGGTCGATCCTCAGGGAGGGCTTGTGATGGAAGCTTTACGGTTTTGAAATTGAGTTTTAAAGAAGAAAAATGAAAGTTCTTCTATGTTCAGGAAAAACAAAATGACATGAAAAATAGAGGAAAATTTCTTTGTGGATTTTCTTTGCATAAAAAGGAAAAGGATGGAAGGAAAATGAAATGAATTTGGAAAACTTTACTAGCTTGAAAAGAAAACTTTGAGAAGAAAAACTTTGAAAAGACTTTTAGAGAGAAAAAACTATGACTAGCTAACCTTTTTAATTTACTAACTTACTAATCTCATAGGGTGATGCATGCCTCATGTTGATTCATCGGCAAAGGTTTGTCTTACTTGTTTGGTCAAAATACTTTCCCATATAGATGATGAGTGATCTTCTCGGCTTGTCTTGTAGCCTCATTGATTCATCGGCTCCCGAGATAGATTTTCAATGATGAAATCAAGGAATGTCACTCAAGGTATTGCTAAGGAAGAAGATACAAGATTCATTAGTCATTCAAAGCCATACTCGAGCTAGCATTGAGTAAGAAAATTGTACAAGAAATAGCATAGTTAGGTGCTCCATCTCTATATTCCATCAAGGCACTTGTTCTAAAGATAAGGCTCTAAATGAGGCTCACATGAATCATATGGAACGAAAACAATCATTTGCCAAGAATGAAAGTAACTCATCTTCATTGGGGATAATAGAGACTTAAAATTATAAGATTACAATAAAGCATCCAATGAATCACATGAATTAGCAATCACCCAAGAGTAAGAAGTTAGTAAAGTTAGTGGTTAGCTAGTCATGTTAGAGAGTTAGCTAGACATTGAAATGAAAAGCACACAACAATTCATTGTAGAAGAAAATGCAATGGTAATAAAAGCTTGAAGAAAGTAAAGCACAAGAATTAGTAAAGATGAGAAGAAAGATGGATCAATCTTTGCATTCAAGTTGTCACCACTTCAATTATAAGATCTCACACTCTCTCTCTTTCTCTTTTTGTAGAATTCTAGAAGGAGAAAGAAGATTAAAAGAGCACTAAAGAAAGCTAGAGAAAATCCCTACAATTCTCTTAAAAATACAATCTCTTCTCTCCTATTCTCTCCTCATTTTTTCGCAGAGGCCCTAGGGGTCTATTTATAGGCTCCAAAGGATGAGGCCCTCAAACTCAGCCGTGGGATTAAACGCTAGCTCAATGGCTAGATTCTTGTCGCGGATCCACGGCCAGAGCCGCGTTTCCGCGGCAGAATCTTGGCCGTTGCGCCAACGATTTCTGTTGCCATTCTATTACGGTCCGTATGCCTCGCTGGATCTTCTAAAAAGTTGGGGATATTCATGGATGACTCCAGACCTGGGCTTCTCTTTTGGGCTTTTTCTTTTAGCTTTTTAATTAATCCCATTAATTCCTTGAAAATTTCTTGATTATGGGCCTTCATCTCCATTAATGGTGGACCTGAAAAATGAGAGAGAGAAGCAATAAAAACTTATTTTTATTTACATAAAGCATGATATGAAAGTGGAAAATGATGCAGAAATGAACTCCAATCACACCACAGCGTGCTTCGTTCCCCAGTCCTTCAAATATTAAGCTCGCCCTTCGCAGCAGAGGTAAGGGATTGTCCCTAAGTGCTGATAGCTTTGTTATGCAGCTTCAGCGCCCATGGGCGTTTCCAAAGCTTTTAGCCGCGAATCAAGAGCCAAAGCACTATCTAAGGCTAACCCCCTTCGCAGTAGCATAGCGGATAAAGCACCACAGCGTGCTTCGCTTCCTAGTTCACCAAGCGCTAAGCTCGCGCCTCGTAGCGGAGCTAAAGGATTATCCCTAAGTGTTAAAGCATTGCTTATGTAGCTCTAACACCCAAGGATATTCCCAAGGTTCATAGCCGCGAAACTAGAGTTAAAGCACTATTTAGTGCTAATCCCCTCTGCGGTGATAAAAGGAGCAGGACATCGTCCTATGCGTAATCTAACAGAACCTCTGCGCTGGATCGTCTAGGCCCAACTGGGTCTGATTTGCGAGAATTCTTGACAAGTAAACGGAGGTCAGAATCTTTCCAAACTACTCCCCCCTGTTGTCAACAAGTGGGATGTCAGTTGGTGACAGTCCACTCAGTCCATTACTGGCTAGGACCAATCCCCGCCGCTCCTCTAGGTCGACGGTCAGTTTTTGATCGACTGACGGCGCAAGCTCCGATGAAGCATCACAAAAGGAGTGTATCGCGAGATCTACTCTCTGCATCCGTTAACATGACCTGAAGAGGATGAGAGCTACGCAGGGGCAGACAAGTGTCCCACGACACTCCCTACAGTTCCCCAGATCCGGATTATAGCCCCGGCTTGGGCGAAGTCTTGTTACACGAAGAAGGTGTCTTCCGTAACACCAGATCTATGGTTGCAATACCCTACAGTTATGAACAGTTATCCTCCTCAACTACAGTAATCTCGCTATAATCCTATTGAGAAGGAATGCTTAGCTCTTATCTTTGCTGGTCAGAAGACATGACATTATTTGGTCAGCCAAACCATACATGTCATCTCCAGAGTGAATCCTTTGCGTCTTCTCATGACGAAGCCAAGATCATTGAATTTAAGATTAGCTAAATGGGCGCTTCTTTTGTCTCAATACGACATGATCTTTATCCCTCAAAAGGCGGTTAAAGGCCAGGCCCTTACAGAGTTCTTTGCTGCTCATCCAGTCCCAGAGAATTCAAAACTTCACGAAGATATTCCAAATGACGTCTTTGAGTCTAATATAACTTCAGAGGATGAAGTTTGGCAGATGTTCTTCGATGGAGCATCATGAATAGACCTTAAAGGCAGAATCATCGCTGGCATGGGGGTTGTGTTTATCTCCCCACAAAATCACGTTCTTCCTAGAGCATTCTCTCTGACGGAATCATGCTCCAACAATGTAGCGAAATATAATGCTCTGCTCATTGGCCTTCAGCTCGCCCATGGAATGGGGATACGCTACCTCGAAGCTTACGGTGATTCAAAACTAATTATCAGTCAGGTTAAAGGCGAATATGAGGTCCGTCACGAAGATATGGTGCCTTATTATCACACGGTCATCGAATTGGCTAATCTGTTTGATGGTTTCTACATCGGGCACGTGTCTCAATCTCAGAATACTAAGGCAGATGCTCATGCTGCATTAGCAACAACACTAGCCTTACCAGTCGACACCGAGTGTCACCTCACAGTGGCAACTCGACACCTTATCTGCTCTAAATATATGTTAAGAACCATAGAGGTCTATAATATCTCGACGGATCTTGAGCCGAGGGATTGGCGATTTCCTTTCATCGACTATGCTCTACATGGTCTGTTACCAGACGATCCTAAAGAAGCAGCATCTATCAGACGAAGGTCTCTCCGTTTTTACTATGATCCAACTCTGAAGACACTTTACCGTCGTTCATATGACGGTATCCTTCTCCATTGCCTTTCTAATTCAGAGGCGTAGGAAGTGCTTAAAGAAGCACACGACGGCAAATGCGGAGCTCATCAGCCAGGTCCAAAACTTAAAGACAGATTGCATAGGCTTGGATATTATTGGCCAACCATGATAGCCAATGCCACCCAATATGCACGAAGGTGTAAGCATGCCAAATTCATGCGGACTTCATACACCAGCCTCCGGAGTTGCTCCATCCAACTATTGCTTCATGGCCATTTGAAGCATGGGGAATCGATATCGTAGGGCCAATCAGCCCCTCTTCGATAAAAGGTCACCAGTTTATCCTAGCAATAACCGATTACTTTTCAAAGTGGGCAGAAGCCATACCACTGGTTGAAGTCAAAACTTCCAACATGGTTAATTTCATCAAACACCACATCATTCATCGATTTGGTGTCCCTAGGCGGATCATCCATGATAACGGTCCCCAATTCATAAGCCAGGTATTCTATCGATTTTGCGATAAATATCGAATTCAAAATGTGGCTTCAACTGCCTATAATCCCGCCGCTAATGGCTTGGCAGAAGCATTCAATAAGATGATCATCAAGTTACTTAAAAAGTTCGTCTCCTCGAATAAGCGAGATTGGGACGAAATGCTTGGTGAATGTCTTTGGGCCTACTGAACCACAGTTCGGACCCCGACAGGCAATACGCCTTTTTCTCTAGTGTACGGGTTTGAAGCAGTCATACCGTTGGAAATCCAAATGCCGTCATTACGAGTTGCTCTGACCACTAAGATCACATCAGAGGACAATGATTGGTTGCGTCTTCAAGAGCTTGAAGCCCTAAATGAGAAGCGACTACAAGCTTAGCAGCACATCGAGTTGTATCAGGCTCGAATCTCAAAAGCCTTCAACAAGAAGCTCAAACAAAGAGTCTTCCAGAAAGGAGATTTGGTTTTAGCCGTCAGACGACCGATGATCATGATGCACAAAACCAAAGGCAAATTTCAGCCGAAATGGGAAGGACCGTTTGTAATAGAAACAGTCTATTCAAACAGAGCATATCATCTTATAACTTCAGATGGCGATTTACTCATGGTGCCGATCAATGGCAAGTTCTTAAAGAGAAGTATTATCCTTGATTAAGGATCCTTCTCATGATCAAGTTAACATTACACCTCTGATCAAAACCTTCAAATCCAAGGTATACATAAAGAGCTCTCTCTCTTCCTCCAAACGAGATCATGCAACCATAAACCAGTAGGAACCTGGTCATACACTAGTTGTCCCAAAGGCAAATCAAGTTTACACATACGCTAACCAAATGATCTAACACCTTTAACGGTTAAGGATAGAGGAAAATGTTGGCCTTTAAGCCTAACATAAGTCCTCGACAACTCATCATGCTGAGGGGAATAGCATGGCTAGCCCGACTCAAACGGTAATTGGTAAAGGCATATCAAACCTGTTGACAGCTGAGGATTTGCTAAAAATCCTAAGGGATCTGTTCCCATTTGATTCCCTCTCCAAAATCACTTACCAATTCTCATCCATAGAATGGTAAGACCACATATAAAGATTTTTCTATCCATTTTCCTGTTAAGTTAACATTAAACCTATGACAGTGATTTCATCGTTTCTCCCCGGGAGAACGAGACCCCTTTCATGCTATGTTTAATAGTATAACCTCTGGCATCCATTTCACTGTTACGTTAACATTAAACCTATGACAGTGATTTCCTCGTTTCTTCTCGTGAGAACGAGACCCATTTCATGCTATGTTTAACAGTATAACCTCTGGCATCCATTTCGCTGTTACGTTAACACTAAACCTATGATAGTGATTTCCTTGTTTCTCCCCGTGAGAACGAGACCCCTTTCATGCTATGTTTAACAGTATAGCCTCTGGCATCCATTTCACTTTTATATTAACACTAAACCTATGACAGTGATTTTCTCATTTCTCCCCGTGAGGATGAGACCCTTTCATGCTATGTTTAATAGTATAACCTCTGGCATCCATTTCGCTGTTACATTAACACTAAACCTATGATAGTGATTTTCTCGTTTCTCCCCGTGAGAATGAGACCCTTTCATGATGTTTAACAGTATAACCTCTGGCATCCATTTCTCTGTTACATTAACACTAAACCTATGACAGTGATTTCCTCGTTTCTCCCCGTGAGAACGAGACCCCTTTCATGCTATGTTTAATAGTATAACCTCTGGCATCCATTTCGCTGTTACGTTAACACTAAACCTATGATAGTGATTTCCTCGTTTCTTCCTGTGAGAACGAGACCCTTTCATGCTATGTTTAACAGTATAACCTCTGGCATCCATTTTGCTGTTACGTTAACACTAAACATATGACAGTGATTTCCTCATTTCTCCCCGTGAGAACGAGACCCTTTCATGCTATGTTTAACAGTATAACCTCTGGCATCCATTTCGCTGTTACGTTAACATTAAACTTATGATAGTGATCTCCTCATTTTTCATAATGAAATCGAGACCTTTTTCCAAATCCCATCAAAACTTCAAGCTCAGTGGCTTCTCAATCGGTACCTCTGAACCGGTAGATAGCCAAGTCTCACCTTTCAGTCCTACAAGAACTACTTTGAGCTTAGTGGCTTCTCAATCGGTTATGTCATTGCAACCTCTGAACCGGTAGATAGCCAAGTCTCACCTTTCAGTCCGACAAGGACTACTTCGAGCTTGGTGGCTTCTCAATCGGTTATCTCATTACGACCTCTGAACCGGGAGATAGCCAAGACTCATCTTTCAGTCCGACAAGGACTACTTTGAGCTTAGTGGCTTCTCAATCAGTTATGTCATTGCGACCTCTGAACCGGCAGATAGCCAAGTCTCACCTTTCAGTCCGACAAGGACTACTTCGAACTTGGTGGCTTCGCAATCGGTTATGTCATTGCGACCTCTGAATCGGGAGATAGCCAAGACTCATCTTTCAGTCCGATAAGGACTATTTCGAGCTTGGTGGCTTCTCAATCAGTTACATCATTGCGACCTCTGAACGGCAGATAATCGAGTCTTATCTTTCAGTCCGACAAGGACTACTTTGAGCTTGGTGGCTTCTCAATCGGTTACGTCATTGTGACCTCTGAACCGACAGATAACCAAGTCTCATCTTTCAGTTCGACAAGGACTACTTCAAGCTTGGTGGCTTCTCAATCGGTTATGTCATTGCGATCTCTGAACCGGCAGATAGCCAAGTCTCACCTTTCAGTCTGACAAGGACTACTTCGAGCTTGATGGCTTCTCAATCGGTTACGTCATTGCGACCTTTGAACCGGCAGATAGCCATGTCTCATTATTCAGTTTAGTAAGGACTATTTTCTCAAAAGGCTGTGATACAACTTGAAAGCGAGAATTTAGAAAATAAAATAAGTTAGAAATACAACAGGGGAGTCAAAATGAAATCGCTTTTCATTGATTCTAAAAAGAGGGATACATGAAGGAAGGCACATATTACAAGCTATGATGGTGCTTCATAAGATTTGATCCGTCCTTCAAGAATGGCCAGCCTTGTCTTCCTATCGTCAGCAGCCCTGACAAGCGCTTGCGACCTCAGCTCAGCCTCATTAAAGCTCGCCGTCTGGGCTAAGCGAGTTTTAACTTCAACCAAGGTTGCCCTCTGAGCTAGCTCTTGTCACAAGAGTTCATCATTTTGAGCCCTAAGCTGCTCGAGCCGGGCAGCCTCTTCAAGACACACTGGTTCAGCCTTGGATAAAAGAAGATTTGCCTTCCTGATCATCTCCTTGGCCTTTTCAATTTTATCTTCAGCGTCAAGAAGAGCACTGCTAGAAGCATCTATGGTGTCCCCGAGCTCTACCTTCCTTATCTCCAAGGATTTCAAGTCAGAAGAAATGGCCTTAGCGGATTCCTGAGCGGCAAGATGAGCTTCATGTATTTGAGCAACAAGGTGCGCAAGCTGCTCGTTAACTGAAGACTCCAGGTTCGAATGGCTAAGACGGTGCCATTCGTCTACATCCCTCTCAAGTTGGTCCACCAGAAGTTCTAATGCAGCGGCCTGGTCATCCCCTCCAAAGTCTCAGATACTCTCAATGCTTCGGGAGAGGACCACCTTCAAAGCAGAGAATGAGGTAGTCGAGCCTTTCAAGATCAAAGCAATGGATCGCTTCAAGCATTTATAGAAGCTACAACTAGCTCAACCACATACTCATTCTCAGCCTCAATCACTCCTGGCAGACGAGCAGCCTCTGAAGATTCCACCGGCTTTATTGACACTATTGTGGAAGGAATAGTAGAAGCACTGGCTGCAGCAACATGAGAGGTCATCGGTGATCTCGGAGGAGTTTCATTGAAACCAGTACACTAGCCACAACTGAGGTCGACTAGTGACTATTTCTAGGAGAGCGGGCTCAACCACCAGTGTTGGGGAAGTAGGACTGGTAATCACCTTCAGCTTCACACCTGGCAAGATAGGCGGCGCTGGCAAAACCGATGGCATCTCACTCACCGATATGGTTAGAAGTGAGATCGGCTCCATGACTACCGTCCCCTCAATTTCAGTTCCTCTGGCTGGTTCAGGCTGATAAGAGGGCAGGTCGCCATACAAAGCATCCAACTCAGCAGCATCCGCCGCGGTCGAAGTGCTTACTTCACCCCTGGACCCCTCAGGAAGATTGGTTGGCTCTCTTGAAGTCGATGCACCTAAAGGCGGAATACCTGCAATAAGACTTTGTTTAGGCAGAGCATAACAAATAGCAAGTCCTAAAAAAAGTCAAATCAATACCAAAAGATAATGTTGCCTCAATCGTCTTCACGGCTGCATCAGTCCCTACGGGCTCCATAGGAAAATCTTTAGCGGAATCAACATGAATGGCCAGCCCACCTTCGCTTGCAGAACCCTCCGTGGTCCACCTAAAGGAGCTAGAAGCTTCGGGACTTCCTTTTGAGGTCCCAGCGCCTGAAGGACCTACATCAGCTACATCATCTCTGGACTCTTCTGAGACGGTGAAATAGCCAGCCTCATCGCCCTCCTTATAGGTAAACAAGGGATCATAATGCTCCCCTTGTTCTCCGACAGCTTCAGCTCTCAGGCTTCTCAGCGCTTTAGTTCCTGAATCATAAAACAGACCATGAGCTGTCTGGAACATATAAGAAGTGTATTACAAGAACGAAGCTGATCTTACCGAGGTCCGGAGCGGCTTCGCCAGTAGTCGGTTTAGAAACTGACAATTCAGTTACTAATGGGACAGGAGGAGGAGCTGTAGCAGGAAATCCGCCCTCTGCAACAACCGTAGGAGTGTAGCGACGAGGCTTCTTCACTACCCTCTTCCTACGTGATCCACCCTCCCGCTTTCATTTGAAGTAGACGTCGGGATCTTCTTACTCCACTTCTCCAACATCAGCATGTTCTATGGGAGCCGTCCCCACCACGCCAGAAGCAGCTGCTGGAGCCTCAACACCCATTTCTGCTTCGAAGCGAGGACTTCCTGCATCTAAGTCTTCACTGTCATCAACGGCAATGAACTCCCCGAGGCCTGGGACGCGAACCCATTTACCCACACCCTTCTCAGTGACTTTCCGTTTCAGCCGCTGAGAAATTAACTTCACACCAGAAGAATTAACAGAAAATCCCGTGGGTATGGAGTTTGAGGTCGTATACCACTGGCAGAACCCCAGGGTCATCAGAAGGTTCGGAGTCCTTAACGGCATGCACAACCGCGCTTCAGTACAGCCAGCAATGAAGAACCGCCAGGCACGGGCTCCATCGATGAGGCTCCCCATGAAAGCCAGATTGCTGTTTGGATTGCCCACGTACAGTTGGTCATATCCAAACTGACAGGCAAACCGACTTGGAACATAAGGCTCCAGGTAGCAGGTGTCCCCACTTCTATACAACAAATGTGAGGGCCGAATGCTAACCAGCCACTCAAAAATTCCCCGGCTCAATGACATCTGCCCTTCCCTCACGTCCTTGAACTCTTCACCATAGCCCGCATCCCAAATATAGGGAAAGCAGCAAAAAAGGCTATAGACGTCACGGCGGCACAGTAGCTTACGGACCGCAGCCACGTAAGTCTTCAGCCATGAACATCCCTCGAATCGACGGAGAAGCGCCGTTCGAACACCTTCTGGGGGGTCCTCTCCGGCTTCGATCATCGAAGGACAGTGAAGGGCGAACCATGCCATCAAATAAGTATATGGCAGGCCTATTCTGGGGTTTGGTCAGTTGCAGGGAAGAGTAGTCCCCTTTCCCCGTTTCGTCGTTGATGGCCTACAGAAAGCCTCTATCAATGCGCGAAGGCCTCTCTGAATACAGCACACCATAGCTGGAAGGAGTCCAAGAGAATGACCATGGACTAGACGAACAGCAGGCAACAAGACAGTCGATGAATGACGTCGCCTGACGAAAATGGCACCATACATCTCTTCAAGCAGACCATCAAGAAACCAGCCAAAAGTGCCTCCGGGACGTCGGCTGACGAGCCTGGTGGTGGAAACTCCGAAGAATATCGTCTTTTTCATAGGGGTTGTCATCTTCTTCCAGAATTAGATCCCCTTGAGAATGCTCTTGCATCCGGCGAAAGATGTCTTCATCAGCAACTCCACAATGAGTCGCTTCAGGAGTATTTTCCATGTCAGGGAACAAATAATCTCCCCAGCTTTTCAAGCTGCATGAAGTTCCCTTACTGCTCCATGCATACTGGAGCAAATGTACAAGTGGCATATTAACTCCCAGTAGGTCTCGAACAAGGCGGGCTCCTGCTTCTCCAGAAGTGCTAATTCCGCCTCGCATGGGAAATATTCTTCGCATGGGAGGGATCCCAAAGGCAAAGTAGAGACTTCCCACATCTCGTGCAGAGCCATGCCCAATTTGCCAATAGAGGTGAAAAAGGTCCCTGTAGCCGGGCAGTATAACTCAAAGATAGTGTAGAAATTCGCTACGCTCATCTGAATGCCATAACAGGTCGCCCTAACGGCCTCATAAAGATTCAGCCTCTCCAGATCCTCCTCAAAATGAGCAAGGACATATAGAGTTAAATCCCTCCACCATGCCTTCGGAGGGTGAATCCACCCTGGAGTCCTGAAATCAGTGGCTGGATAGTTACCATAAACCTTAAAGAATTGATTTCCGAAAGTCTAAGCCACCGCAGGATTTTCTCCCACTGGGATGTCTGGGAGTACATTCCCAAGGTGGAGACCTATTATGCAGCGAGGAGGCCCCGCTCTTGTATAACCGGTGAGGAAATTATCAACTTCCCTACGTGAATGGATTCAGTAGTCTGACTGTAATACCCCGTTCCCGGAATACGTACTTGGTTGCGTATTCAGTTTTTCGATCGTATTTTTCGGTTTACTTCCTGTATTTGACCGATTTCAGTTTTAAAAGTCATTTTCCAATATTATATATTTTCTATGATTTTCTGGAATTTTCCTGAATTTAATTAAATATTTTCAAAACCGGTGTCGACCAGTACCGCTGATCGATTCTCGGATTTTTAATTCACAAACAGTTAGGAATTTCTAGAAGGTCCTTTAGACTTTATTTCTTAGAATCATATTTTCTATCTAAATACTATTTCTGGGAATTTTATGAATTTATTAAAGTTCCAACGGAGTCGGTAGATAACTGATTCCGGGATTTTTAGTTTTAAAACTATAAATTATTTCTTCAAACGAATTTCATCATGAGTCTTAAAATGTTATTCTTGATTTTTAGTAAAATTTTCGGGTCGTTCCGAGATACTTGAATTTCGGACGATTCCGGTATTTTCCAAAATTCCATTTTCCAATTTTCCAATAATTCCAATTTTCCACATAATCCCACTCACTTTCACCTAATCCTTTTTAAATCCCACTCATTCTCTCTCTCCCCCATGGCCGGCCAAGTGGCCAAGTGAGGGACACCTCACCCTCCCCATATTTGCACAAAACCCCCTCTCAATTACACTATTTGCAACTCCTTTACAAAATCTAACACCTATATAAACAATCTCTTTACATTTCTTTTCCTTTTTCTTCATTTCACCTAAGTGTTAGCCCTCACCAAGAGATCTCTCCTCCTTCTCAACCTCAACCCTAGCTCCAAGAACCACCTCAAGGACTTCATCTCCACCTCAAGCAACCACCTTGGACCTTGGATCATAGCCTTCTTCGCCACCGAAGATCACCTTGGCGCCATTCGTCGTCAACGACTCTTTCGACCGCATAAAACGCCGATTGATCACTCCTAGTGAGTATTTTTACTCACCAAGACATGTGAATTTCCTAGTATACTTGTATCCCCACTTCTTGTACACTTGTGCCTCCAAAATCAGGTTTTTGACCTTCAAATTCGACCAGCAAATTCTGTTCTGTACGCTACTTACAGACCCGGATTAGTCGACTTGACCTAGGTATTAGTCGACTAACCCTTCTAGTTGAACCTTAACCTGTTTCTGAAACACAGTTTTAGTCGACTTACCCTGATTATTAGTCGACTAACCCTTTCTGGAAATGAACCTCAACTCTCTGGAAATCACTGTTAGTCGACTACACATTCCTCCCTAGTCGACTAACCTTACTCGAACCAGAAACCCAACTCTCGGCCCTAGTCGACTTATCCTATTTATTAGTCGACTATAGACTACTAGTCGACTAACCCTTCTCACCTTAGTCGACTCCTGAAACAAACTTAACTCTCTGTATCCCAGTTCTAGTCGACTTAGCTTGACTGTTAGTCGACTTGCGCGTCTGTTAGTCGACCACCCTTTTTACCTAGTCGACTAACTTTCCCTGAAACAGAATATCAACTCTCTGGAACCCAGTTTTAGTCGACTAATCCAGACTGTTAGTCGACTTAAGACCCCTACCAGTCGACTACACCTTCCACCTAGTCGACTAATTTAAGCTGTTTATTATAGTTGATTTCTTTTCTAAATTTGGATCTTACCCTGATACATGTGTATTATATTATGCTTGTTCATGCTTCATAACTGTTACTACTTGACCTATTACTGGATGGATGTTATCTCTTGTAACTTCATGACTTGTTATTACATATTCTCGTTTCATGACATGTTAAATAGTGAATATCACCACTTATCATGCCATCTCTTGAACCAAGCATGATGCATTCAACTTTTGTATAAAATGGACCAACTTACATTGGGTCAGGGGGAAACATGCGGATATCGATATGTGTTCGTGTTTACAGTGGCATTAGGTATATTGTACAATTATGTTCCGGTCTAACCTGAGGGCCTCCAGGAGACCGAGGGGAGTGCTTGCTCCCTTTTCCTGAGTACTATCATGATAAGGGCATACATAAGTCCCTCCTGAATAGCCTAGCGGCTGGCTTCCGTCACCAAGCAACGGAACAATCCTGGACCGTTATCCCGGGCATGTACGGGGTCCACTGTAAACATAGTTCGTCGATACCCCCGCTGTTTCCAATAACAACCTTGTATTACTAGGATATGGATCTATGTGCGCTGGGACGCTGGGTCACATAGCTAGATATCACAGTAAGACAAGTAATAATAATAATAGACTTTAACTATGTATCCATTTCATCCTGATTATAGTTCTTTATGCTTTCATTACTTGTTGGTTTATATTCATTATGCTGTTCCGTCCTTATTATTCATATCTCTTAGCCACTTGGCTATAACCTGTTCATTTTCGGGAGGTCCTGACTCTCTTGGATTTGTATGTTCAGGTTCCGAAGCTTGGATCGAAGTGGAGCCATCCACAGAAGATCGAGCTTTCTTTAGCGAGCAGGCTGATTAGCTCCAGTCCTTGCGCCAGATCTTTCTTTTTGACTCACGGGATCTTCATCCTACTCGTGAGCATTTTGTGTTTATGTTGTATCTTTTGCTTTTGGACTTAGTTGTGATAAAAGATACATGTAATGTGTAATATTTTATCATATCTTGTGATGACTTGTACTTGTACTTTTATGTTGGCATATGTATGGAAATCACGCTTTGTCGTGCACTCTGATCCTTGTTGTGCTTTTATGCTTAGCGTGTATACGTGGGGGCACCTTTTGACCTGCGTATATACGTCGCAGTGACGTCCCCGTATCTGTGGAATCGGGGCGTTACAGGTTGGTATCAGAGCTTAGGCTCTCACACCTAAAGTACAATCAAGCAGCAAATTCTAGTAATTTGCTGATGCCAACTACAATGTACAAAGTTATCCAGTCCTTCTTGATTCCTTCCCTTGTGTCCCTTGTGTCCTAAACTCCTTTCATTTTTTCAATTCCAGTTATCTTATCCCAATTCGGTATGGAGAGAAGGACGGGTCGTAACCATTCCGGACAAGCATCGAATGGACCCGCGGGAGAGAATGTAGACATTCTGAGGGTCATTCAGACGATGATGGAGAACCAGCAGCAACAGACGGAGCTCCTCCGGCAAGAATTGGCCGCTCCAAAGGAACAGAGGCCGGGAAATGTTTCAGACTTCAGACGGCTGCAACCAGCCATATTCACGGGTGAAGAGAAGCCCTTGGATGCTGAGCAATGGCTGACAGACACCTCAGACTTACTGAATGCAGCTCGAGTTCCAAAGGAAAATCAAGTGGAGGTTGCTAAGATTCAATTGAAGGATATAGCTAGAACTTGGTGGCTAGCTGAGGAGGCCAGATTGGAGAAGCCTGTCACCTGGGACACATTCTCCAAGAGTTTCTACAACAGATTCTTCCCTGCCACTGCTCAGAAGGACATGGAAGAGCAGTTCATCAGACTTCAGCAAGGGAATAGGTCCGTGGATGAGTATGCCGCGAAATTTCTCAGGCTTAGCCGCTTTGCTCCGTACATGGTAACTGATGAGGAGAAGCGGGCTAGCAGATTTCAGCAGGGCTTGCAGATGGATATTCAGGTCTTCTTGATGCCCCAGCAGCTGAAGACTTATTCTGAAGTTCTCACCATAGCTCGAGAGGTGGAGCGTGGGCTAGAGAAGAAGCAAGAGAGCCAGATGAGGAACCAGGCCATGAAGAGGCCATTTCCACCTATGGGGAGAGGAGGCCCTTACAGAGCAGCGAAGGTTCAGGCTTTGAGGCAACCATTCAGACCGGCTCCTTACCAGACGGCCCAACCATTATCCTTCTGCAGTTATTGTCAGAAGCCAGGCCACATTCGACAGAATTGCCGTAGGGCAAATGGATTATGCTTGGTGTGTGGTTCCCGAGACCATTCTATAGAAACCTGTCCACACAAGAGAATGGGGGTAGCCGGCCAAGCTTTGCCAGCACTGCAGGGACCGAATGGATAAAGGGCACTTCCAGGGCCACCGGGGCAGAGGAATCAGGGGCCGATGATCAGGAGAGTTCCTCCCCCTCCTCCACAGCAAGCTATTCGCCCAGTCCAGGGAGGAGCTAGGACCGCAGCAGGGCGTGGAAGGGGGCAAGCCTTCAATTTGACAGAAGTAGAGGCTGAGACTTCTGAGGAGGTGATAACAGGTAATATCAGGGTGCATTCTAAACCTGTTTTAGCCCTCTTCGATTCAGGTGCTTCACATTGTTTTATCTCAGATCATTTTGTGGCATTGCATTCCATACCTGTTAGATCTTTAGACCACAAATGGGAGATTAGTACAGGGAATGGAGTAGTCATGTCTTCTAGAGTTTGTGCTGACTGTCCAGTAGAACTTTGTGATAAGACCTTGGCCATAGATATGCTCGTACTAGACACCAAGGGGTACGACGTAATCTTAGGCATGACCTGGCTCAGTCAGTACTATGCAGTTATTGACTGTAGGGAGAAGAAGATTATTTTCAGGATCCCTCGTCAACCGGAATTCCAATTCAGTGGAGAAGTGAAGTCTACTAAGAGGAAGACTCGGTTGACTACTTCGGAGGTTCAGAAGGGAGTACCGGTGTGGGATGAATTTCCAGGAGTCTTTGCTGAGATCTCAGGACTGCCACCTGAAAGGATGATTGAGTTCTCTATTGAGACTGTGCCTGGAGTGGCTCCTATATCCAAGGCTCCGTACAGGATGGCACCTGCGGAGTTAGAGATTCTGAAGAAGCAGCTGCAGGAATACTCTGATAAGGGGTTGATTCGGCCAAGTACTTCACCATGGGGAGCTCCAGTACTATTGGCGAACAAGAAGGATGGTGGTAAAAGACTTTGTATTGATTATAGAGAATTGAACAAGGTTACCATCAAGAACAAGTATCCCTTACCAAGGATTGATGATTTGTTTGATCAGCTTCATGGAGCCCGGGTATTCTCTAAATTGGATTTGCAGTCGGGTTACCATCAGCTAAGGATGAAGAAAGAGGATATTCCGAAGACGGCATTCAGGACCCGTTATGGCCACTATGAATTTCTAGTTATGCCTTTCGGAGTCACCAATGCCCCTGCAGTTTTCATGGATTTGATGAACCGAGTGTTCTCGCCCTACTTGGATCAGTTTGTTGTTGTTTTTATAGATGATATCTTGATCTATTCAAAGGACAACAAGGAGCATGCAGAGCACTTGAGGATTGTATTGCAGACTCTCCAGCAGGAGCAGCTTCATGTGAAGAGGAGCAAGTGTGACTTTTGGTTGGACAGTATAGCCTTCCTTGGACACGTGGTTTCAGCAGAAGGGATTTCAGTTGATCCTAGCAAAGTCCAGGCAGTGAAGGACTGGCCAATTCCAAAGACGGTGACTGAGATTAAGAGTTTTCTTGGACTAGCCGGATATTACAGACGCTTTGTCCAAGACTTCTCTAGGATTGCAGCCCCGTTGACCAAGCTCACCAGGAAAGGAGGAAGGTACATATGGACAGAGGAATGTACTGCAGCTTTTGAGCAATTGAAGCAGAGGCTCATTTCAGCTCCAATCTTGAGGACTCCCTCGGGAAGAGGAGGGATGGTCATCTTCAGTGATGCATCAGGAAAAGGCCTGGGATGTGTACTTATGCAACATGATCATGTTATAGCTTATGCATCTAGGCAACTGAAGCCTCATGAGCGGAATTACCCAACTCATGACTTGGAGCTAGCTGCTGTCATATTTGCTTTGAAGATCTGGAGGCATTATCTTCTGAGAGATAAGGTGTTGATATACACGGATCACAAGAGCCTCAAGTATATCTTCTCACAGAAGGAGTTGAACATGAGGCAGAGGCGGTGGCTGGAGCTGATGGCGGACTATGATATTGACTTGCAATATCATCCAGGCAAGGTCAATACAGTACCGGATGCACTGAGCAGGAAGCCAGAGTATAGAGTGCTTGTCCAACTTACTCAGCAGAAGGAGTTGATTCAGGACATCATCAGATCGGACTTAATGTTGGTACAAGGAGCTGAGAGGGTAGGACAGTTCATGACCATGCAGATTCAGTCAGCATTGATAGATGAGATCAAGGAAGCTCAGAAGGAAGACCCCAGATTGCAGCAATTCCGAGCTCAGGTAGAGGCTGGATTGAGGACTGATATCAGTATTCATCCGGATGGTGCCTTATACTTTGGTAGCAAGATTTGTGTTCCCCAAGGAGAAGTTCGGCAGAAGATTTTAGCAGAAGCACACAGTTCAGCTTATTCCATACACCCAGGGGGAACCAAGATGTATCAGGACTTGAAGAAGCAGTTTTGGTGGAATGCTATGAAGAGGGAAATAGCCCAGTATGTTGCCAAGTGCCTGGTTTGCCAGCAGATAAAGATTGAGCATCAGAGGACAGCTGGACTTCTACAACCTTTACCGATACCTGAATGGAAGTGGGAGCACATCACCATGGATTTTGTCACGGCATTGCCTCGCAGTCCTAAAGGTAATAATGCGGTGTGGGTAATCATCGATCGCCTCACCAAATCAGCTCACTTCATACCATTCAGGGTGGGTCAGTCAACAGAGGTTCTGGCGGACAAGTACATGAAGGAGATAGTTCGTCTGCATGGAGTTCCAGTTAGTATTGTATCAGACAGAGACACCAGATTCAGATCTCATTTCTGGGAAAGCCTCCAAGAAAGTCTAGGGACTCGTCTGAAATTCAGTACATCATATCATCCTCAGACAGACGGACAATCTGAGAGGACTATCCAGATTCTTGAAGATATATTGCGGGCTTGTATGATTGAATTCCAGGGATCATGGGAAGACCATCTTCACTTGGCTGAATTTTCTTATAATAACAGCTATCAGGCAAGTATCAAGATGGCACCTTTTGAAGCATTGTATGGAAGGAAGTGTAGGTCACCGATTTGTTGGGATGAAGTCGGTGAGAGGAGACTTTTGGGACCAGAGATCCTGATTCAGACAACAGATAAAGTCAGGATTATCAGAGATCACCTCAGGGCAGCACAGAGTCGGCAGAAGAGTTGGGCAGACACACTGAGAAGGCCATTGGAATTCCAGGCAGGAGATCATGTGTTTTTGAAGATATCACCTACCAAGGGAGTAATCCGGTTCGGTACTCGTGGAAAGCTTAGTCCGAGATACATCGGCCCATTCGAGATCTTGGACCGAGTGGGAGAGGTGTCTTACAGGTTGGCGTTACCGCCATCTCTGGACGGAGTTCACAATGTATTCCACGTATCTCAGCTGAGGAAGTATGTGAAGGATGATAGTCATATTCTGGATCACTCCGAACTGGAACTACAGCCGGATTTGTCATACCAAGAGCAACCGATGGCCATTTTGGACAGAAGTGTCAAGACATTGAAGAACAAAGCCATACCATTAGTGTTGGTATCTTGGAACAGACATGCCCCTGGAGAAGCCACATGGGAACGAGAGGATGTTGTCCGTGAGCGTTACCCTCAACTCTTCACTTCTTGATTGGTAAAACTCTTTCCTTCTATTCCTTCCTACTGTTATCTTTCTTATTATCCTTATCTATTTGTTGTCCTTCTTTTCTGTTACCTTTCACTTTATGAAATTTCGAGGATGAAATTTTTGTAAGGTGGATGGATTGTAATACCCCGTTCCCGGAATACGTACTTGGTTGCGTATTCAGTTTTTCGATCGTATTTTTCGGTTTACTTCCTGTATTTGACCGATTTCAGTTTTAAAAGTCATTTTCCAATATTATATATTTTCTATGATTTTCTGGAATTTTCCTGAATTTAATTAAATATTTTCAAAACCGGTATCGACCAGTACCGCTGATCGATTCTCAGATTTTTAATTCACAAACAGTTAGGAATTTCTAGAAAGTCCTTTAGACTTTATTTCTTAGAATCATATTTTCTATCTAAATACTTTTTCTGGGAATTTTATGAATTTATGAAAGTTCCAACGGAGTCGGTAGATAACTGATTCCGGGATTTTTAGTTTTAAAACTATAAATTATTTCTTCAAACGAATTTCACCATGAGTCTTAAAATGTTATTCTTGATTTTTAGTAAAATTTTTGGGTCGTTCCGAGATACTTGAATTTCGGACGATTCCGGTATTTTCCAAAATTCCATTTTCCAATTTTCCAATAATTCCAATTTTCCACATAATCCCACTCACTTTCACCTAATCCTTTTTAAATCCCACTCATTCTCTCTCTCCCCCATGGCCGGCCAAGTGGCCAAGTGAGGGACACCTCACCCTCCCCATATTTGCACAAAACCCCCTCTCAATTACACTATTTGCAACTCCTTTACAAAATCTAACACCTATATAAACAATCTCTTTACATTTCTTTTCCTTTTTCTTCATTTCACCTAAGTGTTAGCCCTCACCAAGAGATCTCTCCTCCTTCTCAACCTCAACCCTAGCTCCAAGAACCACCTCAAGGACTTCATCTCCACCTCAAGCAACCACCTTGGACCTTGGATCATAGCCTTCTTCGCCACCGAAGATCACCTTGGCGCCATTCGTCGTCAACGACTCTTTCGACCGCATAAAACGCCGATTGATCACTCCTAGTGAGTATTTTTACTCACCAAGACATGTGAATTTCCTAGTATACTTGTATCCCCACTTCTTGTACACTTGTGCCTCCAAAATCAGGTTTTTGACCTTCAAATTCGACCAGCAAATTCTGTTCTGTACGCTACTTACAGACCCGGATTAGTCGACTTGACCTAGGTATTAGTCGACTAACCCTTCTAGTTGAACCTTAACCTGTTTCTGAAACACAGTTTTAGTCGACTTACCCTGATTATTAGTCGACTAACCCTTTCTGGAAATGAACCTCAACTCTCTGGAAATCACTGTTAGTCGACTACACATTCCTCCCTAGTCGACTAACCTTACTCGAACCAGAAACCCAACTCTCGGCCCTAGTCGACTTATCCTATTTATTAGTCGACTATAGACTACTAGTCGACTAACCCTTCTCACCTTAGTCGACTCCTGAAACAAACTTAACTCTCTGTATCCCAGTTCTAGTAGACTTAGCTTGACTGTTAGTCGACTTGCGTGTCTGTTAGTCGACCACCCTTTTTACCTAGTCGACTAACTTTCCCTGAAACAGAATATCAACTCTCTGGAACCCAGTTTTAGTCGACTAATCCAGACTGTTAGTCGACTTAAGACCCCTACCAGTCGACTACACCTTCCACCTAGTCGACTAATTTAAGCTGTTTATTATAGTTGATTTCTTTTCTAAATTTGGATCTTACCCTGATACATGTGTATTATATTATGCTTGTTCATGCTTCATAACTGTTACTACTTGACCTATTACTGGATGGATGTTATCTCTTGTAACTTCATGACTTGTTATTACATATTCTCGTTTCATGACATGTTAAATAGTGAATATCACCACTTATCATGCCATCTCTTGAACCAAGCATGATGCATTCAACTTTTGTATAAAATGGACCAACTTACATTGGGTCAGGGGGAAACATGCGGATATCGATATGTGTTCGTGTTTACAGTGGCATTAGGTATATTGTACAATTATGTTCCGGTCTAACCTGAGGGCCTCCAGGAGACCGAGGGGAGTGCTTGCTCCCTTTTCCTGAGTACTATCATGATAAGGGCATACATAAGTCCCTCCTGAATAGCCTAGCGGCTGGCTTCCGTCACCAAGCAACGGAACAATCCTGGACCGTTATCCCGGGCATGTACGGGGTCCACTGTAAACATAGTTCGTCGATACCCCCGCTGTTTCCAATAACAACCTTGTATTACTAGGATATGGATCTATGTGCGCTGGGACGCTGGGTCACATAGCTAGATATCACAGTAAGACAAGTAATAATAATAATAGACTTTAACTATGTATCCATTTCATCCTGATTATAGTTCTTTATGCTTTCATTACTTGTTGGTTTATATTCATTATGCTGTTCCGTCCTTATTATTCATATCTCTTAGCCACTTGGCTATAACCTGTTCATTTTCGGGAGGTCCTGACTCCCTTGGATTTGTATGTTCAGGTTCCGAAGCTTGGATCGAAGTGGAGCCATCCACAGAAGATCGAGCTTTCTTTAGCGAGCAGGCTGATTAGCTCCAGTCCTTGCGCCAGATCTTTCTTTTTGACTCACGGGATCTTCATCCTACTCGTGAGCATTTTGTGTTTATGTTGTATCTTTTGCTTTTGGACTTAGTTGTGATAAAAGATACATGTAATGTGTAATATTTTATCATATCTTGTGATGACTTGTACTTGTACTTTTATGTTGGCATATGTATGGAAATCACGCTTTGTCGTGCACTCTGATCCTTGTTGTGCTTTTATGCTTAGCGTGTATACGTGGGGGCACCTTTTGACCTGCGTATATACGTCGCAGTGACGTCCCCGTATCTGTGGAATCGGGGCGTTACACTGACTCACTTGCCACTGCATCTTCCGAGCCCTCGTCACGCATTAGAAGAAGGACAAGGGAAAATGTCGCTTGTTAGACAGAAGATAGAACTTCTCGCCATCTAATTGGAAAATCCACTGCCTCTCTCCGGCTAGCAGCTGGCGATCATGGTCTGGCATCGCATCTCCAAACATGAAGTCGGGCTTCCGATAGATTCGTCGGTCAGAATCTTCAAGGGGAGCAGTAGTTAAGATGCTCCTCATGGTACGCTGATCCCCATCATGGATAAGTGTATCCTGGGCAGGAGAGCTTCGCTCGCTGAACAGCGAAGCTTGCCATTGGAATTGCAAGCTGACATTGTCATCTAGCCCCCTAGCCGTGCCAAATAGACTGTTCAAATGACCAGGAGTATAGTGCACTGCAAAAACAAAGAAAACTTATGATTAGTTCATCAGCCAAACAAAGGCTAAAACAAAAAATGCAATTTTTGTTAAGGCATAGCCTCGTTTTCCGAGCGAAGCTGGCCTAATGATAGCTTCGTCCCGAAGCTTAGCTTCGCAGTTGCAGCGTAACTCCGAACTCCACACGAAGGCAGGATGCAAGAAAATTTCAAAGTGTTAGCTTCACTCTGGAAGCTTAGCTTCGAACAACAGAATGTGACAAAGCCCCAAGGGCTAACTTCGTCAGAAAGGTGTTATTGCCTAAAGGTCCTTTTCAGTTACACTTCGAAGGACAGCTTCGCATCCTGTCATTCAACAGGATGTGAATCGCCTAAGGGATAGCTTCGCCTGAAAGCTTAAAGAACAGACCCTTCGGTTCTAATATTCCCTGTTAAGAAATCAAGGGAAAATCAGGGAATTGAACTCCCTAAGATTAACAGATCATAATTGATCATTCTGGACTCATCGAAAGACAGCCAGAAATTGGCTTTAAGAGAGATGAAAATCTCTGATCAAAAGGGAAAGATCCCTACCGGCGATCGGTCGTTCGATGACCGGAGGAGGAGAAGGACCCTCCGTTGTAGAGGTTGTGACCTCTTTTCCCGCTCGTCTCTTGGGAGCCATTGAAGAACGGAGGAGGAACGAAGAAGAAGAAGAAAAGAGTCAAGTACTCTGAAAATTTTAAAGAGAAGTGATGACCTTCTCTCTCAGCCCGATCAGGCTTTTATAGGCTGATGATCGCCTAAAACGACGTCTTGATAAGAGCACAGGCTGTCGTTTCAAATTAATTTGAAACGGCGCCTAAAGCGCCTTCCCGAGAAGCGCTGATTCAAACCCACTAAGGGCTAACTCCGCTGTAAGCTAAGTGTTAACTTCGCGGTACGCATGAATAACTTCGCCGAAAAACATGCCTTAGCTCCACTAAAAGCACAGCCCGAGCTTCGCAGAGAATTCATGCTAGCTTCGCTGGAAGCTCGTTCCTGATTCAGATAGGATTCTATCTTTAACTTCGCATGAAGTCTAGCTCTGCCAGACCAATTCAAATGTTCTCAAATGGAAAAGGAGGAGAAGCAAAGCAGAAACTGAACTTTTATTGATTTAAAAGGGAAGGTACATTGATACTACTACATTAAGGTTGTGTTTCGTATAACAGAATCATTTGCTCAAAAGGCATATAAGTGGTCCTATCTACTTCCAAGCCTAACCAACTGGACACGAAAGGCCTTCCTCCTGCACAAGGCTGTAATCCTTCGCATAATGGCAGATTTTGCCATCAAGAAGCTGGATCTTCTTTGATGAAAATTGGCGAAGGACCGATTGCCACCAGAAAGCTGGATCTTCTTTGATGAAAATTGGCAAAAGAAGGGTCCGGGACCTTACAGGTGACGTCCGCTTTCCCGAAGTGGATCATCTCAGATAAGCGACTACCACCTCGAAGTGGATCATCTCGGATAAGCGACTTCCAACCTCTTCTGGGAACACACATCAGCTGCCCGAGTTTGTTTCTCCTGCTTAGGATTTAAAGTTTCAACTGAAAAAGCAAGAGGCAACTTTCTGGTCTCTTCCATCAGAGACTGGCGAACATAGATCACTGCAATGCAAACTAAAATAAGTTAGCAGTAAGTCAAAGGAAAAGCTGCAAAAGCGAAATGCTAAGTCAAATTCTTTGAGGCGAAGCAATTTGAATCCAATTCAGTTGCAGTTTAACAATGGATTCCAGTTTTAGTTAAGCAGAGGATAGCCTCGCTTGCACAGTTATGATGGGCTAGCTCAACATAAGCCAAGTCCTAGCCTTGCCTATATAGCTAAGCCAGACAGATCCTGAGGGACGCAGTCTTGACCCCACCTATATGGCAAGACTGGCTCAACTTTGAAGACACTAAGTCCAAAGTTTTGCCTGTGTGGCGAACTTAGCAAGCAAGCATGCAATGATCTTTCTTTGTTCAAAAGATAGCTTCGCCGGAAAGCTGGGAAACAGGGCTGAAACCCTTCTCTGCAGATCAGTCCAATACAAATAAAGAACAAGGGAAATCAATCCCTGAGGCAGCTGTTAAAGCTAAATTAAGGGAGATAAACTCCCTAAAAGTTATCCGTTCATTGGTAAAGTCTCTGGATGACCAAGACTCACCGGTTCTTGGCCGGGTAATGACCAGAGTGGGCATCCCCACTAGTTCAGAGATCTGAGTATCTCTCTCTAAACAATCAAGAGAAGATATGAGCAGACCGCTTCTCTTCAAGGATCTCCGGTGTCCTATTTATAGGCCTCATGGCCTGAGCGCACCGCTGCAGCTTCAAGCATAGAAGCGCGAGCTGATTTAAGGCATTTATTGAGTCTTGAGAAAGGGAACGGTTTCCTTTGAAAACGCGCAAGGGAGGAATGATCTCCCTCGTTAATGTGCATTTATTGAGCCTTGAGAAAGGGAATATTCTCCCTCAGAAACGCGCAAGGGAGGATGATCTCCCTCGATTAATGCAAGAGAGGTTATTCTAACCTCGAAAAAGGAGCAATCCTTTTCGTAACTGGCCGAAAGCAGTTGGCCTCGGGAAAGGGAAGATGTACCAAAGCGAACCTATCCCGGAAGGCTCGGACGCAGAGCCACCCAGACGCAAAGTTACCCAGAGTCGTGAATCTACACGATTCTTCGGCGAATTTATCCCAAAGCAGGTTTAAAAGCGAAGCTGAACTCAACCACCATGGAGACGTTCGTACTTCACATACCACCGGTCAAAGCAGTTCAAAAGTATTTTGAAGTCTGAGTCATTGCAGACTTTCAAAAACTTTGAAGGGGGTCTTGTTGACACTTTAAAAAAGACAAGATTCTGACTGGCCTGAACAATGTCTAAACTCGTTGACATTTACAAAAGACAAGTGAAAGATAAGCTGACTGGCCTGAACAATGTCTAAACTTGTTGACATTTACAAAAGACAAGCGATAGACAAGCTGACGACCAATTCTGTACTTATTGACATTTACAAAAGACAAGCGACTGATAAGCTGACGACCAGTTCTGTACTTGTTGACATTTACAAAAGACAAGTGACAGATAAGCTGACGACCAGTTTTCACCCATCTCTGAGGGACAAGGAAGCAACTTGGACTCTACTGATCCAGTAAAGCAGACAGTGAGCCCGGATTGTCCCTAAATAGACCTCAGCAGGTCTAAGATGCTAGCACTTAGCATCACATGAGCCCAAAAGGATAGCCTCGCCTGAGAGGCTAAGATCACCTAACTTCGCCTTGAAGCCATTCACAGCTCCGTCAGGAAGCTAACTTATAGCTTCGCCTGAAGTGCTCAGTTAACTCCGCAGAGTTAACTTCGCTCAAAGCCACACGCAACCACGCAGAAGGATGTTCGGTAGCTTCGCCACAGATGTTATCTAGCTCCGCTGAAGAGCTTTCTTCTGACTTCGCCAGATGTTTCTTCCAGCTCCGCTGCGAGCTCGACGCGGCAGCTCTGCTGCGGGTCCGTCATGGTCCACCTTTAACCAATTAAATCTCCAGATGAGATTAAGGGCCTGTTTGTTTCATTGCAAAACGTCGCAAGTCGTAAGTCGTAAAATGAGAATGGAAAAAGTGAACTGTAGCAGAGAAACTATGTTGTGTTTTACTGTGCTTGGTTGATAAAGTGAAGTGTAAATGGAAAAGTATATTGTGTTTTACGGTATTTGGTTGATAAAGTGAAAGTGTAAATGGTAAAGTATATTGTGTTTTACGGTGTTTGGTTGGTAATGTAAAAGTGTAAGTGAAAAAGTTGACCACAAAATTAACTGTAGCAGTGATTTAAATATTATAAATACTATTAAATTTAATCTACTATTGCAAATTAAATTGTATTAATAAATTTGAGATAAAAAATTAATAATCTTAATATTTTATTTATAACAATAATATTAATAAAATATTAGTATAAATAGTAAAATATTACTAAAATATTAACTAAATAAATAATATAAAATTTTAAGAAAATCAAAATTTTAAGAATACTAATAAAATATAAATATTAAAATTACAAAAATAATAAAATATAGTTATAATATTATAATATTAAAAATACTTGAAAATTATTATAATATAATTTTATTATAATATTATTGTAATATTATAGAAATATAAAATTAACAAAGTAAAATATAATTATAATTTAATAAATTATCATTATAGTATTATTATACTGAATTATTATTACAATATTAACATAATAAAATATTAATATAATAATGAAATATATTATGATATTAATAAAGTAATTTTTTATATTAAAAAAATAATTAATTAAAATATATAGTAAAGTATAATATTGTTATACTAGTAAAATATTAACTCTAAATAAAATAATAAAAAATGGAATAAGTATTAATAAAATAATAAAGTATTAAATAAAATAGTAAATTAAAATAGTAAATTAAAATAGTAAATATCAAATATTAAAACAATATTAAAAACAATAAAAAAATTAAAGATTAAAATATAAAATAAATAAAAAAGAAATTGAACACTATTTAAAATATTAAATATTTAATAATATTAAATTATATATTGATTATTAAGTAACTATTTTGAACTGTAAGTGTACTACAAGTGAGAGTTACATGACCACAAAATTAACTGTAGCAACTGCAAGTGGGAAAATATGAGTGTAAAAGTGAGATTTACATGACCACAAATTTAACTGTAGCAACTGCAAGTGAGAAAAGAAGAGTTGCATTTTGCAACTTGCTTTTCAGCGAAACAAACAATGGAAAATGCAAAAGAAGTTTTACGACTTGCGTTTTGCGGCGAAACAAACACGCCCTAAATCTAATCAGGATCAAGATTAAATCCAATCAAGATCAAATCTGAGATCAAATTTGACAGTTAATTGCCATAATCTCTTGACTCTTTTAAAATGAGTAAGAGGATCAGGGGAAATTTTTCAATTATATAGAAAGGATCAAAATAGATCAGGAGGATCAACTGACCTGCTATTTCTAGTTTCGCAGAAGCTGATTCTAGCCTCACAGTAAGGCTACTTTCCAGATTTGAACAGATTTGATTCAATCTGTTTTCATATTTTCAAGGGACAATTATACCCTTGCTCTCCCTATAAATAGCCTACCAGGGGCACAAGGAGAGAGGACCACCACGCGCTCTAGAGACAGCACGGACTTCTTCACGACTGCACAAGGCACGCATAGAGAGGCTAAACAGAGAGCTATTCTCTTGCTTCCAAAAATTCAGAGACTTTAGAGAACTACTTCTCTAATCAGGGCGCTGATACCCTAATACCTTCCTCTCAAGGAATCTTCGGAATCAGGCGAGAAGGAATTTTCAAGTGGAGGCAGTTTGAGAAGTAATAAGAGGGTTCTACCAACCTTCTGTTCTCTGATTCCCCGAACTAGGCGAGAAGAGAATCTCATCGCTCGCATCGTCAAAGAGACAAAGTGGTCGCGCGCTAACCAGACTCCTACCAGCACACTTCTCTAGAATCTCAGAGGAGATCTACTTGTAATCTTTTTAGAATACTTGTAATTTAGCTCCTCGACTCTTTTTTTTGGTAAGTTTCCCCTTTGCAAATCAATGGAAAACAGTGATGCTTGGTCAGATATCCAAGACCCAGAGGTCTCCTTTAGCTTGGAGATGAAGGATCATTTCTGCCAGCACCGAGGAGTGGAAAGACTTAATGTTGGCATGATGAACATGTAGAGTTTTAGCATGAGATGATTTATCATATTTAACATGTGAAATGTGCATATGTTTCTTTGAAAACATTTCTTCTAATTTAGTATTGTTAAATGCACATTCTTTTAAAACATTTTTCAAATCATTTATTCTAGTTTTTAACATAGAAATCTCATTTTCATCAATTTTAGGAATAGCTTTGCATGCAACTCTATAGGCATCAAAATCTCTTTGTGTTGAAATAATAGTAAAAGATAATTCATCTTTTTCTTTTGAATGCATAGAATTTGGTTGTTAAGTAATTCATTTTCCTTTTTTAACTTTAAACAATCTTCCTTCTTAGAATCAAAACTTTCTGAAAGTTCAATGAAAGCTTGTAATAACACTTCTTTGCTTATTTCAATATCATCATAAGATGGTTCGGAAGATAGCTTAGGTGTGTTTGCCATGAAACACATGTTAGCCGTATCAACGTCATGTTCAGAATCACTTCCAAATCCCAAGTGGCTTTGAACGCCTTCTTTGTAAATGACTTCTTTTGCTTTATGGAGGAAGATATCTTGTTCTTAAAATCTGGACATTCGGCTATGATGTGTCCAGGTTTCTGATAGTTGTAGCATGTAATCTTCTCCTCCTCCTTCCCTTCCCATTGCCTTCTATGGTTGAGCTTTTTTTTGTGGTACATTCCTTTTATATTTCGCATAAGAAGAGATAGCTCTTCATCATCTTCTTCATCATCATAAATGGTGGGATAGACTTGAAAGCAATAGACTTTTTCTTTTGAGGCGCCGCTTCTTCTCTAGCCTTTTTCTCCATCTCATGAGTCTTAAGGTTTCCAATAAGACTTATGAGCTCCATCTTGTGTTTGTCATTCAATTCCTTTAAGGTGGTAGCTTTGATTTCCCATGATGAAGTGAGAGCATGAATCACCTTACATACCTTTTGGCCGTTGTTGATTTCATCACCTAGAGAAGCAAGAGCATTTGTGATTTTAGTAAACTTAGTAATCATATAATCAATAGATTCATTTTCTTGCATTCTAAAACATTCATATTGGGAATGCAAGAGATAAATTTTATCTCTCTTGACTTGTGATGTTACCTCATGAGTGACCAATAAGTGTTGCAAATCTCATAGGCAGACTTGTAATGGATAACTCATGTTAGGTCATCCTCATTTAATGCTAAAAGCAAGGCATTTTGAGCCTTCAAATTTGCATCAACTTCCTTGGAGGTAAGATCGAACCAAGTATCCTCTCACCTACGGGTTCACTATAGGGTTTGGTCAAACACTTGGCAACTCGGCTACCTAGAGATTGCAAAAATATATTCATCCTAACTTTTCATATGGGAAAGTTGAGTCCATCTAATTTGGGTGGGGTCTTAATGTTATCAGTCATTTTTACTAGTGTATGAATGAAGATATGAAAATTGTGATTAGCAATTTATAAGATCTCTCTAAGGATGTAAAGCCAAAAACTAGAGTCCTAACTCTGATACCAATTGAAATCACCTAGGGGGATGAATAGGTGAAAATGCTAATCAATGCACAATTTAAAAATGAGATGATGCTACGATCACTCAAAGCAAGATTAGATGCTGGATACCCCTTGAAGGGCTCTAAACTCCTTCCTCATGATTTCTCTAAATAAGAGTTTGAGGTGCGCAATGCAATCTTGTTGTGAGAGTATAGATCGACAATATGAGAATGAATGAATATAGAGTAAGAAACACAAGTAAACCAAGCGCAAACACAGAGATTTGTTTCGAGGTTCGAGCATCCAGCTCTACGTCCCCACCTTTACCCAGAAGGATTTCCGATCTACTAGAATTTTCACAAAGGATTACAATCACTAGGGAGTACCTAACTCCTCAATCACACTCCTCTAGTCCAGAGATAGTGTAGCCACAAATACAATAATCACTTGGTGATCAAAAGACCACAAACTCTCTTTTGAAAAACTTTTCTTTACAAAACCCTAGAGAATAATCTGTAGGATTGAAGCTCAAGCTTTGTAAGTGAAAAATAAAACAAAGTAGAAGAGAGAATTGATTTAAAAACTTTAGAAATAAATCAGAGATTAGAGCACAAAAATTGAGAGTAAAAACTTCTTTCAAGAATACTCAAACTTTGAATTCTTTCCAATATTGTTGTGATTCTCCTCATCCCCAACCCCCCTATTTATAGGATTTAGATAGGGATTAAAGGGTAAATGTTTATTTTGACTAATCAGGAAGAATATGACCAAAAATTAGCCTAAAACCATGTTTTAAGATAAAAATCACATTTTAAAACATGTTTAAAAACTAGCTATTTGGCAGAAAAACCAATCACGGTCGACCGGCCGGTCGACCAGTTTTCAAAAGTTTCTGACTGTTGCCTGACTCCGGCTGACCGCCCGATCGACCGTCCCAAACTCAGAGTTTGGGTCAGTCGGTCGACCGTCATAGGGTCCGGTTGACCGCCCGGTCGACAGGGGAACGTGCACACATGCACACCCCCATGGGTCAGAACTGCGGTCGACCGCGTGGTCAACCGTTCTGGCCTGTAATAGAGCCGGTCAACCGCCCGGTCGACCGCAATAGGTCATAAGTGAAATCTTAGTTAGAAATGATTTGAAGTTATGTTTATATTCAAAAGGATTTTTGTAAAGTCTTTGTAAAATACAATAGGCTAAGTATATGCATACTGAAATAGTACTTCAAAGTATTTTAAAAAGAGTCAAAAATAATCTTTTGAAAACAGGTGCAATTTTTTGTGTGTGGGGTATTTTGAGCTTCAATACTATATACTATTCTTTAACAAACTAACAACATAAAGATCTATAGGAAGGTGCCTCTGAACCACATTGCTTAGCTAGAGTCTCCTCTCCTATGAGTGAGTCCTCTTGCGCCGTCAACCTAGCAACATGCTTTAGAATGCTTGAGCCATCAAGACTAGTACAAACCTGAAATTCATTTTAGAAACTCTATTAGTACCAAATAGCTTTTATATGGTTTGTTATCATCAAAATGCATAAAATGGAGAGTGTAACCTTTAGGCCAGCAGTGGCTTCTCAATTGGTTATGTCTATGTTACCTCTGAACCATCATATAGCCGAGTCTCCCCCTTTTGTTTACTATTATGTCTAGTTCATCGCCTCTGAACAGTAAACACTCTGAGTTTGATAATTTCTAATCGATTATGTCCAGTACGTCACCTCTAAACCGATGAATATCCAATCTCACATTTCTTTGTCATTATGTCCAGTTTGTTACCTCTGAACGACAAGGCTTCATGTCTGGTAATTCCTAATCTGTTATGTCCAGTTTGTCACCTCTGAACTGACGAATATCTAGATCTAACTTTCCAGTCCGGTAGGAACTCTTCTCGCTGCCATGTCCAGTTTATCACCTCTGAACAGTGAACCCTCTTTTTTAGTAATTCCTAACCTATTATGTTCACATTACCTCTGAATAGACGGATTCCTAGATCTGCTCCCCTTTGTTCCTATTGAGTTCTCATACTCAGACTGATTTTATCATGTTCCTAACCTCTGAATAATTTTCAGTCAAAGTTCTAATTTTTTTGGGGAATTCTACTTGGTGAATGCTCTCTCTTTTGAACACCCGAAGCAATTCAAAGTATTTTGAAATCTGAACCATCCCATTGCGGATTTACGAAAACTTTGAAGGAGATTTTGTTGACTCTCAAAAAAGACAAAATCTAAGACAACTTTTTAACTGGTATGAACGATGTCTAATTTGTTGACATTTATAAAAGACGAGTCACAGACAAGCTGACGACCAGTTTCTACCCATCCCCGAGGGATAAATCAGCGACTTGGACTCTACTGATCCAGTGAAGCAGATAGTAAGCTAAAATTGCCTTTGAAGAGACCTAAGCAGACCTAAGATGCTGAGTTAGTTCAACACTTAGCATCGCATGAGCTCAAGGGGATAGCCTCGCCTGAGAGGCTAAGTTTGTCTAGATTCACCTTTTAGCTCTCTGCCGGAAGCTTTCTTGATAGCTTCGCATGAAGCTCTTCATAGCTCCACAGAGAGCTAACTTACAGCTTCGCCTAAATCTAATTCTAGATTCACCTGAAGCTTTCTTGATAGCTTCTCATGAAGCTCTTCATAGCTCTATAGAGAGCTAATCTACAGCTTCGCCGGAAGCTAATTCTAGCTTCACCGGAAGCTAATTCTAGCTTCATTGGAAGCTTTCTTGATAGTTTCACATGAAGCTTTTCAAAGCTCCACAGAGAGTAACTTTACAATTTCTCCTGAAGCTAATTATAGCTTCATCGAAAGCTTTCTTGATAGCTTCGCCTGAAGAGGCTAGCTCCGCATGAGGAAAGTAACCGTCCCACTAAGTTAGTGGGGGGGAGTTAATGGATAGTTACATTCATGTCTCCTCATTAAAAGGAGACAATTAAGGGAATCATAACTCCCTATTTCCTAGTGGGGGAATTAATGAGCAGTTACACCCATGATCTCTCATTAAGAGGAGCCAATTAAGGGAGTTAATGGGTAGTTACACCCATGATCCCTCATTAAGAGGAGACAACTAAGGAGATCATAAGCCTATAAATAGCCCACTAGTAGGCTAGGCTCAGGGTCTTGAAGAAATTCAAGTCCAAGAGGCTTTGAAAAGCATAAGCTTCTTTAGTGACTTCAAAGTTTAAGCCAACAAGAGATCACTCTCTCGCTTCTAAGAATTCAGAGAATCACTTCTCTAATCCTATAAGGATAAATTTAGGGTGCTAATACCCTAAGATCTTCCTCTCTCTCAAGGAATCTCTAGAACCAAGTGAGAAGGAATTTCCAAGCAGTAGCATTTGAAGATCGATCGCTCGCATCGTCAACAGGAAAAAGTGATCGCGCACGAATCAGACTCCCACCGGCACACTTTCCCATAAATCTCAGAGGAGATCTACTTGTAATTTTCTTTTTCTTTTTGTAAAGAAATACTTGTAATTTCGCTTCTCAATTTCTTTTTGTAACTTCTCCCACGAATAGCAATTTTCAATGGAAAACAAAGATGAAGAGGAAATACGAAGAGGAAATACTCGACATGGTAAAGGAGATGCTCCGATACCAAAATAAAAAAGAAGAAGAAGAAGGCTTATTTATGCAAAGACAAGATACAATTAGATATGGTTCTTGGTTATATATACACACACACATATTGGTCACATGTTTACTCTAATTTAGGAGATATGATAGGAAAATATTGACTGAGAGAAAGAATAGGAAAATATTGACTGAGAGAAAGAATGAGAAATACATGGTGCATGAATCCCATGAGTCCCATGTGTTCCTATAATCATTGAGAGATTTTAAGATCTGGTTGATTTCATAAGGATGGCTTTCACATGAATCATATGTTTCACATGAGTCACGTGTTGTTATTGATATCTCTAATAGGCAGAAACACCTGTTCGGCCTCGGCAGGACAGGTCTCTGTGTGTTTGGTCATCTTTGGACGAACGCATAATGAACTGTTCGGCTTTAAAAAGTTAAACAACTTGCGAACCCATCATTTACAGCAACGAAAAAATCTGATTCTCCCTCTCTCCAAATTTGGGATTCATCGGGTATTCTGAAGGGAGATGAGCGGCGCAGTGAGTACGGGGCGGGAGAGGGGTGGGGGCGGGAAAGGGCAGCGCGGGGAGAGAGTTGTGAGAACGAGGAGTTTGTTGATGAAAGAGATGAGAGTATATTTGGAATTATGAAAAAAACATAAAATTTGAGAGAATAATGGTTTTTTGGAAATTTGGTAAAGTCGTATCAGTCAATTTTGTAGGTGTATTAATCTAGTGTGCGCCTTCGTGAAGGGGACGAATATTGCCACCCCCAAGAATGATGAAGGGCCCTAAAATATTTACAAGTGTGCCATTATTATATTTTACATTTTTACCCATGGTGAAATGTCCAAAAAATCCTCCTTTCTTCCTCTTTCGTCCTTTCACTGACCCCCTGTCCTCCTTCTCCGGCACCCCCTCTTGCCCCCTCCCAGTCATTCCCCCCGGCCTCCCCCCCCCCCCCCCCCCGTGCTCCCCCCTTCCTTCCCCTGCCCCTCCCTTTGTAAATTACCTAGGGGGTGAATAGGTGATGTGCTAATCTAATGCTAAAACAATGCGAAATTAATACTATTATGCAAACTAAAACAAACACACAATGTATAACCAAAGAGTGAAACTGAATTTTCGGTGAAGGACTCTGGACTTCTCTTCAAGATTCCTCTAGATTAAGAGTTGTGGTGCTACTATATCTCTCTTGGTTCAATACTAGTGTGAGCACAAATACAATATCAAGCATGTAATGAATAGGCATAATAACAATGCAAGATATCAAACACCCAAGCAAGTATATTTATTGAGCACAAGTAATATCAAGCATATAGAGACATGGACAATAATGAGTATGCAAGACATAAACACAAGTGAGTTGAGAGAGAGATGAACAATCGCAAGTATAGGAGAATTGTTTCGAGGTTCGAGCCACTTGCTCTACGTCCCCGCCTTCATCGCAATGAAGGATTTCTACTATAATCGATCCCGCAAGATCACTCGGTGCTGCAACACCTACAACGAGCTCCCTCAAGAACTCTAGAACCCGCATGTCCCTCATTTGTTCTCGTAAGAACAATACACAATATGAATTTGTAAGTTCGCCGAGGCTACAACCTCCAACTCCAAATACAAAGGTGGAATACTTGGTGATCTCTTTTTTTGATCACCAACAAATACTCTCACAATAAGGATCCTATAGGATGGATATAGCAATAGATAGTTCAAGCTTGTGTGAGAAAAAAAGATAAATGTGAAAGTGAAAAACTCAAGAAAATGCTTTTTTAAAAAAAAAGAGAAACACTCTTGATAAACTCTCTATTAGATATGAAAGTGAAGCTCTAAAACTTGTCGAGAAACTCTATGAAAGAGCTTTTGAAAATACTTGTAAAAATCTTACTAAAAACTGGCCAAAAGACCCTATTTTATAGCCATCAAAAAACTAATCATTAGGGGGCCAGAATGGCTTATCGGTCGACCGGCCGGTCATCCGGCCAACGGTCAAATTTTTAACCATTGAGGTTGCCGGTCAATTGCACCCAACCCGCAAAGAGTTCATCTCTCTGTCGGTCGACCAGCCTCTACTCGAGAGTTGTGTAGAGCCAGTGATCGACCGCTCGGTCGATCGAGCCTTCATCAGCCGGCCGATCGGTCAGCCGAGCCCAGGTTCTGGGCTTGTGTAGGTTTATTTGCATGTCAGTTGACCGACTGGTTGACCGCCGGCTGCCCAGAAAACTAAATTTATAGGGTTAAAAATCTAGACTTGAGAACACCTATAAATTTCAATAAAACTTAATAAATTTCACAAAAATAAGTTCATGTAAATAACTTTAAGTACAAATATGTGTGATCAAAGATCAACACATATTATAAACATATGAACTATTTTTGAGATAAAGATGTTAAGGCTTAAAAAAAACCGTATTTTTCAAAAACAAATTTCAAAATGAAAAACTGATTTTTACAAAATTGGTTCAAGTACAAAAATAAGATATTAAAACACATTTGAAGTATAGTGTATATGGAAATGATCCAATACACATAGAAAAAGAAATATACTTATTTTTGACAATAAGCTCTTAAATAAGTTTTGATTATAACAAAACTTAAACACATGATATAAACTCATCAAAATAAGTTATCTAAAAAGTATAAAGTAACAATGTATATAGATGAAATTTAATACATATATAAACCATGTAAACTTATTTTGATGAAATCTATTTATAAAACTGAAAGATATATTCTTGAAACTCAAAACCAAAATTGTTAAACGAAAAAATAAAATTGTTTAATATGAAAAATATAAAATATTTTGTGTGTGTGTATGAGCTTTAACAATCGACAACTAATCTATCCTTTACATTTTATCCTAAAACAAAAATCTTAAACTTACAAACTCAGACTAAGTCTTGAAAATTCTCTTGAAAATCTTCTTCTCCATCTTGACTTGATCTAACCTTGATCCGTAAGTTAGACTCCTCTTTGAGTACTTGATGCGATCTTGAAGCACGAGCTCTTGAATCAACATGTGATAGCTTCAAATTTTGACTTCAAATTTTTTGTTGAAGCTAAAAACCGACTAAGATCTTGATTGAATATCTGAAACTTAATGAGCACAAGATCATTAGTACTATAACTACATGAATTAGTTATCATTAAAACTAGAGTGAGGGACCTTTAGGCTAACACCTCTCCCCCTTGTTCAGCCGAAAAGCTCTGTTCAGCCAGAGTTGGTCGAACAGAGGGGGAGGGGAGGGTAGGGGAGGGGAGTGCCGAGGAGGAGGGAGGTCAGGGAGAGGAGAGGAGGTGTCCTGCGAGGGGGGAGGCCGGGGAGGTCAGGGGGAGGATTGGGGGGTGTCTGGTAAGGGGGAAGGCCCGGAGAGTGTTAGCCTAAAGCCATTAACCCTAGTTTTGATAATAACAAAACATATGTAGTTATGTTTCTAACAATTTTATTTAACAAAGTTTCAGGTTAACTATTTTTAGCATTCGGCTCCTTCACAAGACACACACAGTTGAAGCCAAAAAGATGTAGATCCCAGAGCTACCCACATAGAAGAGCTCAAGGATCAAGTGTACTAGAGAAGACTTTATCAAGATTCGTATTTTTACTTTTTGTATTTAGATAGGATTTATAGTCGGTTGTTAAAACTAAAATAATATAGATTGATAGTTGTAATGCCCTAATCCCGCGGGTATGGAAATGTTACTGCGACGTATATACGCAAGTCGAAAATACCCTCACGTATATACACTAAGCATCAGTACGTGCAGAAATCAGAGTTCGAAAATACGTGATGTATTATACATTCCAACATATGAGTAAATTACAAAGTTATCACCAGATGTGACATAATATTACAAGAATATTGCATCACCGATAGGTGCAAATGCGAGAATACAAAGAGATATACAAGTATAAATAGTAGAAATGGCGCTCACGAGTTACAACAAGAAAATTCGAGAGTCGAGCAGGGGGTCTGAAAGGATAGGGTTTCAGATGGTCTGCTAATGATCCATGCTTCAGCTGCGTAACGCTGATCAGCATCCGGGAGAATCTACGAGCTCCAAGCTCTAAAACCTGGACATAAGGATCCAGGAGAGTCAAAACTCCCAAATAAGTGGTGATGCGAATGCCAAATGGCGTGTGTATTGAAAATCATGTCATGAGTACAAGCACACAGGAGCAAGTAGAGAGATAGCAAGCAATATCAAGCAGAGAATACGCATTGTATAATAAGACATGAGCAGGAGATTGGTGGAATAGAACACAAGTGGTAAAGTAAGATGTAAGCAGCTATTATATAATAATAATCATAAAACTGAAACTTCGAAGTAGAACTTGATGAAAGCAAATACGACAACACCAGCGTTACAGACCCAGTTTACGGCTTCATGAGATAAGTACGTCGAAGAAATAATTCAGATAAGGAAACCCTCATCTATATACTGTACATCTCACGTCATCGTAAGCTAAGTCCATATGACCCGAATTACAAAACATACAACAATATATAGTTGGCATCTTTTATTATTATTACTCATCCTACCAAAATGTCCAGATATGTGAACTAGCATCCCAGCACATATATATATTCACATCTGAGTAAAGTAAGATTGTTATTGAAAACTAACGGGGGCATCAACGAACAATGTTTATAGTGAGTCCTGTACATGCCCGAAACTGTGATTCAGGGTGTTCCATAGCTGGTGTATGGAACCGGCTGCTAGGCCTACATGAGGGTCTTATAGGATGCCCTTTTCAAGATAGTACCAAGAAGGAGGGAGCCAGCGGTTCTCTAGGACACTGGAGGCCCTTAGGTCGAACCGAAAGTTTTCGTTCCACAACATACCTAATATCACTATAAACATGAACATATATTGATAGCCGTAAGTTTTTCCCGACCTGATATAAGTTGTCCCATTTTATGGTTATTAGATAATTATCGAATTTCAGGAATAAGGAGGAATAAGTCATGAGTATTAGGAATACATGTGTATCAGGAGTACGGTTTGTACTGGAATATATCAAAATGTAAACAAGATGACAGGTCATCATTTCTGTTATCGTGATAATTATAAAAGTCAGGTACGTCATGCCGGATGTTAGGTGATAGCATGACTTGAGGGTGATATTAGGCAAGTGACAAGCGATAGCACGTCAAGTGAAGGCACGTCAAGCGACACAGGAAAATAGTGCTGATATACATATGAATACTAGTAAACCATGTAGTTTCAGGAAAAATAGTATAAGTAAGATTTCAAACTCTTCACAACCATTAATAGAAGAAAAGATAAACTGGCGATTAGGTAATAAGCAAGCGAACACCCAAGCGGAACAAAGCAAGCTGGAGGTACGGACAGCAAATAATGTTTAACACTAGAGCGTCTGACAGAGCTACTGGAATGACTCGGCTTAGAAAGCGGGTCTAAAATCTGGTAGAGTTTCGTGTAGACGAGTCTAATGATAAAGTGCTGAGTGCTAAGCATGCTTACCAAACAGAGCTGAGAGACCTGACGATTTAAGCGCACTTCTCTTTCAAAAAGTGGGCGAGAACCCGGAGGCTAAAGTACGCTCGGGGTCTAAGCGCACTTTCGGTAGCTATCACGAAACTCATAAGGGTGCAAACTTAAAACCAATTAGGTAGCTAGCCTGAGAGTGAGCAGAAACCCAGAGTTGGTACGAAAGTACCTGCATGAGTGTTAGTACTATGCAAGCATGTAATACCCCGTTCCCGGAATACGTAATTAGTTGCGTATTCAGAATTTCGATCGTATTTTTTCGATTTGTTTCCGGTATTTATTCTGTATTATAAACTCCTTGTATGATTATTTTATCTTGGATTTGGATTCGTGGACTCGGAGTCAGCCCTAGTCTGAACCGAGGGCCCGATCATAGTATATTCTTTGATTTAGTCTTTCTGATGTGTAAATTGACCGATTTCAATTTCAAATATTATTTTCCAATATATTAGATTTTCTGTGATTTTTTGGATTTTTCTTGGATTAAATTGAATTTCTTCAAAACCGGTGTCGGCCAGTGCCGCTGACCGATTCCCGGATTTTTAATTCTCAAACTGTTTGGAATTTCATGATGGTCCTTTAGACTTTATCTTTTAGAATTGCATTTCCTACTTATATTCTTTTTCTGAGAATTTTATGATTTTATGAAAATTCCATCAGAGTCGGTAGGTAACTGATTTCGGGATTTTTAGTTTTAAAACTACAAAGTATTTCATCAAACGGATTTCACTATTAGTATTTATATAATATTATTGATTTTTGGTAATTATTTCGGGTCGTTCCGAAATACTTGAATTTCGGACGATTCCGGCATTTTCCGAACTGATTTCCACATCTTTGACTTTAACCCGGGTATCTGTCTATTCAACAGTTTCATCTTGAGTCCAAGAGAAAATATCTTCTCTTTATTAATTCTTTTCCTTTTCCTTTTTCTATTTTCCTTTCCTTCTTCTCCAAGACAAATGGATTTTTCCCAATTTTCCAAATTCCAAAACCCTTTCCAAAATGCCACCTCATTTCCCACTCACTCTCTCTCTCCCATGGCCGGCCAAGTGGCCAAGGGAGGGGCACCTCACCCTCTCTTTGTCAAACCCCTATTGGCTAAGAGAGGACACCTCATCCCTCCCCATTTGCACAAAGCCCCCTCTCATCTACACTATTGCTCCTCCTTTACAAAACCAAAATCATATATAAATCAATCCTTTTCATTTCTTTCCCTTTTCTCCACTTCTCCAAAAGAGAAACCCTCTCCAAGTCTCTCCTTCACCTCAAACTAAACCCTAGCTCCAAGAACTCCACCAGATCTCCACCTCCAGCTCAAGCTTCTGATTTGGAGCTCGGATCGTAGCTCTCTTCGTCGCCAAGGATTGCTTGGGAGCTATTTGTCGACCACCCTCTTCCCGGCCTCGTAGAGATTCAATCAAACGGTTCCAAGTGAGTATCTTTACTCACCAAGATATGTTCCATTCCTAGTATACTTGTACCCCCATATCTTGTGCTCACATGTCATAAAAATCACATTTTTATCATCAAGAACAACCCCCAATTTCTGTTCTGTAAACTGCTCCCCGACACCTATTAGTCGACTTGACCTAGAACCTAGTCGACTAGAACCCTTAGCTGGAACTTAGCTTTTCTGGAAAAACACAGTATTAGTCGACTTACCCCAATTATTAGTCGACTAACCCCTTCTGGAAACAAATCTCAACTCTCTGGAAATCCCTATTAGTCGACTCCTGAATTCACCTAGTCGACTAACCCTCCTTAGACCAGAAACTCAACTCTAGGCCCCAGTCGACTTAAGCCTAATTTATTAGTCGACTTGAACCCCCTAGTCGACTAACCATTTTTCCTTAGTCGACTAATGTTTCCTGAAACAGAAACCCCAATTCTCTGTATCCCAGACTTAGTCGACTTGCGTGTCTGTTAGTCGACTTGAGACCTATATTAGTCGACTAATCCCTTGACCCTAGTCGACTCCTGAAACAATCCCAACTCTCTGGTGCACAGATTTAGTCGACTATACAAGACTGTTAGTCGACTAATCCCACTTGTAGTCGACTAATCCTTCCACCTAGTCGACTAATTCTGCCTGTATGTCTTAGATGATTTCTTTTCTAAAATTAGATCTTGTCGTTGGTTTATGTGTTATGCATTATGGTTTCTTGTACTTCATGACTGGTACTTTAGGACTTATTACTTATTGGATCTCACCTCATATTACTTCATGACTTGTTAATTAACATTATCAACCACTGTCAACTTTATGTTTTCTTTTGACACATGTATGTCACCTAACCATACCACTACCTTGCTAGACCCTATTGTTATGACATGACTGACCCGGCCTATTATCAAACTACTGTTATGTTTCATTTCTTGTTATACATCACCGCCTCGTCATGCTATCTTGTAAAACCAAGCATGATACACTTAACCTTGTAATTATTATGTTACGGGGATCCTGTCTTGTTTATGGAACTAAGTGCCACACCATACTCGGTGGGGGCCACCTCTAGAATCCTCTCCCTCAGAACAAAGTGCCACATGGAACAAAGTGCCACACCACACGGTGGGGGCCACCTCTTGAATCTGTGGGGGCCACCTCTTGAATCTGTTGGGCTATTACCGTTATGACTGTTTATTCCCGTAATCTGATAATCTAAGTAAACTACAACTTGTATGGGCATGGGAGGAAGTGATGGATGCCGGAATGATACCTTGCTTATAGTAATGGGATATTATATTGACGATAACTGTTAGTGGGACTTTGGGCCCACATAATATGACTGTTAGGGGGACCTTGGGCCTCCAAACCGGTTCCAGGTGTATGGAAACTACTATAAGAAGTGTTATCAGTTCTCCATCGGCTTCCGTTAACAAAACTCGAATAGCTTATATATGGATGTATGTGAGTTGGGATCGATACCGAGACACATACCTAGATATATGGGTTAGGCGAGTAATAATAATAATAGATGTCAGTTATGTTCTCCGTTATAGTTACTGTTATGAGTACCAGCTATGATTCCTGTCTTAGTTCCTGTTATGACTATTATTTACTTGTCGTGATTCCAGTGATGATTCCGGTTATTGGATTATGTCTTTTTCATTATGATTCATGTCTTCTTGTTATGTATTCTCGTTATGACTATCGTATGATTTGCAACTCTGATTTTATATGCTTGGATTACTGTGGCATGAGATAGAGGTATATAGATGAGGGTTTCCTTGTTTGGATTATTCCTTCGATGTACTGGTTTCATGGGACAGTGACTTAAGTATATACAATCACTTTTGCTTGTAATCAGCTTTACCTTGTATCCCCTGTTTTATGATTACTTTATATTCGTTCATCTATACCATACTTGTGTTCTAACCCCTATTCTTGTCTCTTAGCCACGTGGCACATAGCCTGTTCTTTGTTGGGAGGTCCTGACTCCCTTGGATTTGTATGTTCAGGTTGAAGCTTGGATCGAAGTGGAGCTGTCCACAGTAGATCGAGCTTTCTTTAACGAGCAGGCAGACTAGCTCTACTTCCGTCGTGCCAGACTCCTTTTTGACTCACGGGATCTTCACCCTTCTCGTGAGCATTTTGTATCTTTATTGTATATTTTACTTTTGGACTTGGTTGTGATAAAGGACATATGTAATATGTATAGTTTATCATATCCTGTGATGACTTTGTATATGTACCTTTTATGTTGGCATATGTGTGTATACCACGCTTTGTGTTGCACTCTGATCCTTTCTTGTTGTACTTTATGCTTAGCGTATATACGTGGGGGCACTCTCTGACCTACGTATATACGTCGCAGTGACGTCCCCGTATCCGTGGAACCGGGGCGTTACAGGTTGGTATCAGAGCTTAGGCTCTTCCACCTATAGTACAAACAAGCAGCAAATTCTAGTAATTTGCTAGTGCCAACTACAATGTACAAAGACATCTAGTCCTTCTTGATTCTACATCTAGTCCTCCTTGATTTCTTCCTTCATATCCTGAAGTCCTTCCATTCCATTTTCCAGCTCCTTCCAGTCTATCCATACCTAGTATCGAATGGAGAGGAGATCAGGCCGCAGCAACTCTGGATCAGCATCGAATGGAGCAGCGGGAGAGAATGTGGATATATTGAGGGTTATCCAGATGATGATGGAGAACCAGCAGCAGCAGACAGAACTTCTCCGGCAAGAGTTAGCGACTCCAAAGGAACGGAGACCGGGAACATATCAGACTTCAGGAGGCTGCAGCCAGCCATATTTACAGGAGGAGAGAAACCCTTGGATGCTGAGCAATGGCTGACGGACACATCAGACCTGTTGAAAGCAGCCCGAGTACCAGAGGAAAACCAAGTTGAGGTTGCCAAGATACAGCTGAAGGATGTAGCCAGAACTTGGTGGCTAGCCGAGGAAGCGAGGTTGGAGAAGCCTGTCACTTGGGACACATTCACCAAGAGTTTCTACAGCAGATTCTTCCCTGTCACTGCTCAGAAGGACATGGAGGAGCAGTTCATCAGACTTCGGCAAGGGAACAAGTCCGTGGATGAGTATGCCGCGGAATTTCTTCGACTCAGCCGCTTTGCTCCCTACATGGTAACGGATGAGGAGAAGCGGGCAAGCAGATTCCAGCAGGGATTACAGATGGACCTATAAGTATTCTTGATGCCCCAGCAGCTGAAGACATATTCGGAAGTCCTTACCATCGCTCGAGAAGTAGAGCGTGGACTGGAGAAGAAGAGATTGAGCCAGATGAGGAACCAGGCCATGAAGAGGCCTTTTGAGTTGATGGATGAGGAGGATGCAGATAGGGCAACCCAAGGCCCAGTGATCAAGAGACCATCCCAAACTCCTCTTCCTCAGATCACATGCAATTTCTGCCACAGGCCCGGACATTATAAGAGGGATTGTCGAGTGGCCAATGGATTATGTTTGGCATGTGGATCAGGGAGTCATGAAGTTAGGGATTGCCGGTTCAGAAGGGTAGAAATGTGGCTCCAGTCAGACCAGCTCTTCCAGCTCCAGCACGTCCAACTCCAGCACTTCCAGCACCGCCACTGAGGAGGAACCCTGAACCTGTTGATCGAAGAGTTCCACTTCCACCCCAACGGTATGATCATCAGTATAGGGGAATGAGACCGAGGGCAGATCAGAGGAGAGGTCAAGTTCACATCATGGCAGCAGAGGCCTCAGATGATGCAGCAGAGTGGGAAGACCAGTATCCAGACCAGGAGCCTTGAGGACATCATGGTAACCTCTACCCCATATCTTGTATTTGAGCTGATTATCTTTCTTATATTTCTTTTGTCATTTTATCATTGTTCATTCTAGTCCTTCCTGTATTCATCTTATCCCCTGTTTTGGTTTTATGAAGCCTTTATTCGTGCCTTCGTCCTTCTTGTGTTCAATTTGCCCCTTAACGAAATTGCGAGGACGCAATTTTTGTAAGGTGGGTGGATTGTAATACCCCGTTCCCGGAATACGTAATTAGTTGCGTATTCAGAATTTCGATCGTATTTTTTCGATTTGTTTCCGGTATTTATTCTGTATTATAAACTCCTTGTATGATTATTTTATCTTGGATTTGGATTCGTGGACTCGGAGTCAGCCCTAGTCTGAACCGAGGGCCCGATCATAGTATATTCTTTGATTTAGTCTTTCTGATGTGTAAAATTGACCGATTTCAATTTCAAATATTATTTTCCAATATATTAGATTTTCTGTGATTTTTTGGATTTTTCTTGGATTAAATTGAATTTCTTCAAAACCGGTGTCGGCCAGTGCCGCTGACCGATTCCCAGATTTTTAATTCTCAAACTGTTTGGAATTTCATGATGGTCCTTTAGACTTTATCTTTTAGAATTGCATTTCCTACTTATATTCTTTTTCTGAGAATTTTATGATTTTATGAAAATTCCATCAGAGTCGGTAGGTAACTGATTTCGGGATTTTTAGTTTTAAAACTACAAAGTATTTCATCAAACGGATTTCACTATTAGTCTTTATATAATATTATTGATTTTTGGTAATTATTTCGGGTCGTTCCGAAATACTTGAATTTCGGACGATTCCGGCATTTTCCGAACTGATTTCCACATCTTTGACTTTAACCCGGGTATCTGTCTATTCAACAGTTTCATCTTGAGTCCAAGAGAAAATATCTTCTCTTTATTAATTCTTTTCCTTTTCCTTTTTCTATTTTCCTTTCCTTCTTCTCCAAGACAAATGGATTTTTCCCAATTTTCCAAATTCCAAAACCCTTTCCAAAATGCCACCTCATTTCCCACTCACTCTCTCTCTCTCCCATGGCCGGCCAAGTGGCCAAGGGAGGGGCACCTCACCCTCTCTTTGTCAAACCCCTATTGGCTAAGAGAGGACACCTCATCCCTCCCCATTTGCACAAAGCCCCCTCTCATCTACACTATTGCTCCTCCTTTACAAAACCAAAATCATATATAAATCAATCCTTTTCATTTCTTTCCCTTTTCTCCACTTCTCCAAAAGAGAAAACCCTCTCCAAGTCTCTCCTTCACCTCAAACTAAACCCTAGCTCCAAGAACTCCACCAGATCTCCACCTCCAGCTCAAGCTTCTGATTTGGAGCTCGGATCGTAGCTCTCTTCGTCGCCAAGGATTGCTTGGGAGCTATTTGTCGACCACCCTCTTCCCGGACTCGTAGAGATTCAATCAAACGGTTCCAAGTGAGTATCTTTACTCACCAAGATATGTTCCATTCCTAGTATACTTGTACCCCCATATCTTGTGCTCACATGTCATAAAAATCACATTTTTATCATCAAGAACAACCCCCAATTTCTGTTCTGTAAACTGCTCCCCGACACCTATTAGTCGACTTGACCTAGAACCTAGTCGACTAGAACCCTTAGCTGGAACTTAGCTTTTCTGGAAAAACACAGTATTAGTCGACTTACCCCAATTATTAGTCGACTAACCCCTTCTGGAAACAAATCTCAACTCTCTGGAAATCCCTATTAGTCGACTCCTGAATTCACCTAGTCGACTAACCCTCCTTAGACCAGAAACTCAACTCTAGGCCCCAGTCGACTTAAGCCTAATTTATTAGTCGACTTGAACCCCCTAGTCGACTAACCATTTTTCCTTAGTCGACTAATGTTTCCTGAAACAGAAACCCTAATTCTCTGTATCCCAGACTTAGTCGACTTGCGTGTCTGTTAGTCGACTTGAGACCTATATTAGTCGACTAATCCCTTGACCCTAGTCGACTCCTGAAACAATCCCAACTCTCTGGTGCACAGATTTAGTCGACTATACAAGACTGTTAGTCGACTAATCCCACTTGTAGTCGACTAATCCTTCCACCTAGTCGACTAATTCTGCCTGTATGTCTTAGATGATTTCTTTTCTAAAATTAGATCTTGTCGTTGGTTTATGTGTTATGCATTATGGTTTCTTGTACTTCATGACTGGTACTTTAGGACTTATTACTTATTGGATCTCACCTCATATTACTTCATGACTTGTTAATTAACATTATCAACCACTGTCAACTTTATGTTTTCTTTTGACACATGTATGTCACCTAACCATACCACTACCTTGCTAGACCCTATTGTTATGACATGACTGACCCGGCCTATTATCAAACTACTGTTATGTTTCATTTCTTGTTATACATCACCACCTCGTCATGCTATCTTGTAAAACCAAGCATGATACACTTAACCTTGTAATTATTATGTTACGGGGATCCTGTCTTGTTTATGGAACTAAGTGCCACACCATACTCGGTGGGGGCCACCTCTAGAATCCTCTCCCTCAGAACAAAGTGCCACATGGAACAAAGTGCCACACCACACGGTGGGGGCCACCTCTTGAATCTGTGGGGGCCACCTCTTGAATCTGTTGGGCTATTACCGTTATGACTGTTTATTCCCGTAATCTGATAATCTAAGTAAACTACAACTTGTATGGGCATGGGAGGAAGTGATGGATGCCGGAATGATACCTTGCTTATAGTAATGGGATATTATATTGACGATAACTGTTAGTGGGACTTTGGGCCCACATAATATGACTGTTAGGGGGACCTTGGGCCTCCAAACCAGTTCCAGGTGTATGGAAACTACTATAAGAAGTGTTATCAGTTCTCCATCGGCTTCCGTTAACAAAACTCGAATAGCTTATATATGGATGTATGTGAGTTGGGATCGATACCGAGACACATACCTAGATATATGGGTTAGGCGAGTAATAATAATAATAGATGTCAGTTATGTTCTCCGTTATAGTTACTGTTATGAGTACCAGCTATGATTCCTGTCTTAGTTCCTGTTATAACTATTATTTACTTGTCGTGATTCCAGTGATGATTCCGGTTATTGGATTATGTCTTTTTCATTATGATTCATGTCTTCTTGTTATGTATTCTCGTTATGACTATCGTATGATTTGCAACTCTGATTTTATATGCTTGGATTACTGTGGCATGAGATAGAGGTATATAGATGAGGGTTTCCTTGTTTGGATTATTCCTTCGATGTACTGGTTTCATGGGACAGTGACTTAAGTATATACAATCACTTTTGCTTGTAATCAGCTTTACCTTGTATCCCCTGTTTTATGATTACTTTATATTCGTTCATCTATACCATACTTGTGTTCTAACCCCTATTCTTGTCTCTTAGCCACTTGGCACATAGCCTGTTCTTTGTTGGGAGGTCCTGACTCCCTTGGATTTGTATGTTCAGGTTGAAGCTTGGATCGAAGTGGAGCTGTCCACAGTAGATCGAGCTTTCTTTAACGAGCAGGCAGACTAGCTCTACTTCCGTCGTGCCAGACTCCTTTTTGACTCACGGGATCTTCACCCTTCTCGTGAGCATTTTGTATCTTTATTGTATATTTTACTTTTGGACTTGGTTGTGATAAAGGACATATGTAATATGTATAGTTTATCATATCCTGTGATGACTTTGTATATGTACCTTTTATGTTGGCATATGTGTGTATACCACGCTTTGTGTTGCACTCTGATCCTTTCTTGTTGTACTTTATGCTTAGCGTATATACGTGGGGGCACTCTCTGACCTACGTATATACGTCGCAGTGACGTCCCCGTATCCGTGGAACCGGGGCGTTACAAAGCATACATATAAGTGTGATAATATCTAGACTACCATGGAGTGAAGAAGCCCGGAGACTGATAGGGCCCAGAGGCTGAGTAGAGAGCCCTGGGGCTAACAACCACGAAGGGTCGGCCACACATGGTATAAAGTAGTAAAATGAGTACATCACATGTATGGTATATGTGCAAGAAAAAAACTTTCCTAGTATAAGCATTCATCACAGGCATATATATGTATAATCATGGGCACTCAGCCACATACAAACACAGGGGCATAGCTCAATACAAAATACATAGAAATACGAAATAAAATACATGTCGACCCAACGAAGCAGGAAAACCCAAATCAAGCCGAGGACACTAGCCTAAAAGACTACAAAAAAATCGTCGTAGTTCTGAAATCCCAGAAACTCGAACACGTGCTCGCGCCATAAAATATAATATATTTATAATTTTAGAGAGAGAAAGAGAATAGGAGAGAGAGAAGAGAGAAAAATGAGAGTTAGTGAGAGAAAGAAATCTAGAGAAAGAAAGAGGGAAAGATAGAGAGAAAGAGAGAGTTAGAAAGAGAAAGACTAGAGAGAGGAAGAGAGAGTTTGAGAGAGAATGAGAATAGGAGAGAGAGAGAAATTGAGGAGGGAGAGAGATAATAAAGAGAGGGAGGCAGTAGTGAGAGAAAGAGAGGAACGGTGAGAGAAAGAACAGGAGAGAGAGACGGCTAGAGAGAGAAACAGGGGGAGAGAGAGATGAGAGAGAAATAGTAGAGGGATTGTTGCCCCTTGCTCACGCACAGGCCAGGTCAGGCCAGGCCTGGCTCTTCCTCTCCCTGGTTGTGGCCTCCCTGGCCTGGCCTGGCTCTTCCTCTCCCTGGCTGTGGCCAGGGAGGCGCAGAGGTCTGCGCCGGCCATCTTGGCTGGTATAGGCCGGGGTGGCTGCCGGCCACCCCAAAAGAGAGGGGGAGGATAGGGGAAGGGAAAAAGGTAGAGATGTTGGAGGAATGATATGGGGAAGAGGAAAGGAGTTAGGGGAGAAGGTGATGGAAGTGGTGGGGTGGTGGTAGTGGTGGTCTTGGTCGAAGGTTAGTGGGGCAGCCACTGGCATGGTGGCAATGATGGTGGTGCCTGATCGGGGCGGAACTAGCACTCTAAAACGTGTGTATTATAAAATCAAAGAAAATATGTGTATGTGCTAATGTTCCCTCGATACTTCTGTTATAGCATTGGCTCAACGGGTCGAATCCACAGGGACGGGAGGCGATATAAACATTAACAGTCTCTATTCACGTCATTTGTTAACAAGTCTTTTTTGTTAAAAGAATTAGAAAAAGAAAAGAAAAGAGAATAAAGCATGTGGTAGGCGAGGAGAGCGATGAAAACAGTGATGTGAAAACGAAAGAGAAGTGGTTTGGAAAACAAAATATTAAAGAAGATGAAACAAAGATGAACTAAGAAGACGGTGAAGACATTGATAGGAAAATGATAAAAAAGGTTTTGAAAATGTTTTTAAAAAAATAAAATAAAACTCATGGCTACTAACTACTAATTGCTCCACTAACGATGCTAACCTCTTAGTGACAGTTGCCTCAGATGGATCCTTGGCTTCAAGAGACGATACAGAGCATCCTATAAGATTGATCTTCTATATTCAAACAACACATCCATACCATTAACAGGTTGCCAGCTACTTATTAAATCATCAAAACCGGTTAGAGGTGAGCATGAAATAAAGAAGACATTGCAAGTTAGCAAGTTAGTAGGTTAGGTGCTAGAAATGTTAGAATGTTAGAATCCATCATCATGAGCCATCAATGGCTCTTGCAAGAGCAAGGCCTTGTAGAGGCTATTAGATTCATGTGGATTATCAAGTAAATGGTTAGATGATTAGTGGTTAGTAGTTAGATTGCCATAAGAAGAAGAAAAGTTAGCCAAGCATCATGTAGAAATGGAGAAGATTACATTGGAGAAGCAAGGAGGCACCTTACATAGATTGTCACTATCTATTATATCAATCCCTCTCTATTTCTCTCTGAATCTCTCAGCCCTACTACAAGATCTAAAAACGAAATACAAATACAAAATATAAGAAATGAAGAATACCTACCCTACACTACACTATAACATAGAAACCCTAGCCTAAAAAAATACTGCTTCATTTTGGACCTCTACAGGGGTATTTATAGGTGAAGGATGCTTCTAGAAGATGAGATGGGGCCACACGTCAAAAATTGACGCGTGGCTTGCCACGGATCCACAGCTATTATCACGGATCCGCGGCAATACCAGGGACAAAAGTCCCTAATTTTGGCTAGTATCTTCGTGTCGCTTCTAGGACCTTCCTAGTATACTCTATTTTGGGTATTTTTTTGCCCGGATATTCGTCTGACATGCGCAAAGATCTAGGTTCAATGCATCTTCTAGATGTTCCCTTACTTGGCCTCTAAGAAATCTGAAATTAATTACCCAAAAATGGGGTTAATTAAGCTCTTATTACTCCTTTGCCCTTAAACTCCTGATTTATTTGCAAGAGAGACCAAAACACGGTTTAGACCGACATTTTATTCATAAATCGGTAGGGAAATGTGATATAATAATGCAGAATTGTAGACTAATCACACCCCCACACTTATCTTTTGCTCATCCTAAGCAAAACAAGAAAAAGAAAAACTATACTACAAATGTTATTATACCATTTTCTCAAGTGACGTGATTGCACTGAGCATGTGCAACAAGCCGTTAAACCTCTAGGTTACCCCTAGAGGAGGAGTGTTGTCTCCTGAGAGTTTTCAGCGGATTGCATCCACAAATCCATAAAGAAAGAAAACAAATGTTAATATTTTAAAAACACATTTTGAAAGAGAGACAAGTTTTCGAAATATTTTTGTAAAAATATAAGCGATCTAAGGTCATAAGTCCACCAAAAATCATTCTTCCTTAAACTTAATCTCTATGCAAGATCTTGTCTTCAATTAAGGTAAGAATTCAAAATTGGATTGAAATATTTTATCCTTCATAAAATCTAGATAATATGTACTTTGTGATAGTGAAGATTTCTAGGATTTCAACTCTAACCATCAAGCCATTTATTTTTATATATTTTTTCTTTTTCTTCTTTTTTTCTTCCCTTAGTTTTCTTAGGCTTTCTAATTCACCCACGTAGCGAGCATATAACTGATGACTCCCAGACTAGACGGTTTTAGGGTACCAGATGAGAAAATATCCCTCGGGTTTAAGGACTCAAGTAAACAAGGCCACAAAACTAAAGAGGATTATTTGTTTCTTTTGACCACCGTTAGGCGTGAATAATCATGCTTCTTGAGGCATAATTATCTAGCTTAATAAGTGATATTTTATTCATATATTTTTTCTTTTTATTTATTTTTGCTTTATGACATTTTAGGTCTTTATTTCCATCCCAAAAATTGTGTAAGTGTGAAGTGCATACTATTTAGGGCAAAAAATTCAAGATAAAATTATCTCCCCAATCTTTATACTTAATCTATAATTTTAAATAAGATCCATTATTTTAACTAGGTTTAAGATGTCATAATTAAGGCTTTCTTAATTTTTAAGATCATCTTAATTGTTTAAAAATAGATCAAAACTTTGTCTCTTATTTTAAAAAGTTTTTAAAGAAAGAGAAAATTCTATACAAAAAGAAAATTTCTAAAAGTATACTAAAAGAAGTGTAAAAGAAAGAAAAATCTAAAAAACCTATGTTAGTAAACCCTCCCCTACACTTATCTCATGCATTGTCCTCAATGCATCGTGATGTATGTATGCATGAAACAAATAGAGAGGGAAGGAAAGATCACCTCAAGGTGGTGGTTTCGGTGGTGGTCTGATTGGTCCACGAAATGCGGCCCAATCCAATGTGCGTGGAGTCCAGAGGAACCCACCAGAGACCTCTAAAATACAACCCACTAGAATGATGTATATATTTATGATTTTTATTAAAAATTTAACCCTATCTAATTTCCAAATTTTCAAAATAATTTCAGAGTCAAATTCATCGAGACCTTTGCCCCAGAATGGAATGATTGATTTGGACTCAGGAAGTACAGGAACTAATACCGACTTAAGAAAAAGACTTAAGTTAAGTAAAGGTTCGGGAGTCGAGATTGGTTCAGGAAGTGGGTCCAAATCAAGAAGATGAAGCTCAAGTCCATGTTCATTTCCCTATGATTGAATGTGACTATCTAAGATTGGTGATTCAAGTTCAAGAATGACAGGTATGGGAATCAAAACTGACTCTAAAATGTTACTCAAATTGGGTAACAAAACAGAGTCAATATTGTTTCAGGCATTTGAACTGGATCACAAATTTGAGGATCAAAGTCACATTCCTCATTGAGTTCAATTCCATAAAAATGAGAACTTGCCAATTTATCAATGGGACTTTCAAAAGTATGAAATTGGTCAAGTTCAATATGATGATCATAACAGATTAGTGATTCAATTTCACAATGGATTAGTAATGGATCTAATACTGACTCGGGAAAAGGGCTGAATTCAGGTAAAAACACCTCAGTCAATATTGAATCAGGAAGTGAAATTGAATTATCAAGTTGAAGTTCAGGATCATATTCATGCTCAAGTTCAATTTCAGGAAAAGGATAAATTGCTAAAATATCAACGGGATTTGAAGTTTGGACAAGTTCAGATGGGTGTGCTGAAATTGAATCTTAATTTTTAAAATGACAAGAGTCCTGGGTCACATCAATAGACTTTGGGATATGGTTAAAAGTTGATAAGATAGAGTATCCTCATTCCTATAAATGCTAACCAATTGACTCAATTGTGTTTCCAACCTATTGATAAACTCGGCAGAAGATTTTTGAAAGTGTAGTGTGGACTCTTGTGAGACTTCTATACTCTTTTCTAGATGTGATGTATCTTCAAGTGGTTGTTCTAGAAAAGGAGTGTAGGAATCTTGGTTTCCAAAACAACAAGAGTCATGGGTCAAATTGATAGAGTTAGAGATATTTAGATTGGTAAAAGGTTGAGAAGAGAGAGTTTCTTCATTCTTATAAATGTTGATCAATTTACTTAATTGTGTTTCCAACCTATCAATAGACTGAGAAGAAGATTTTTGAAATTGTAACGCAGACTCCCACAAGATTTCTGTACTCTTTTCTAGACTTGATTTTTCTACAAGTGGATGCTCTAGAATGGGAGTATAAGAATCTTGGTTTTGGAAATTTTGTGAAGAATGTGAGTCTAACTTGTTTGGACATTGAAGCTTGGACTCACATAAGAGTTCCTCATTCGGTTTCAGGGCAGATGGTTGTTCAGTATGAAGAGGTGGAACTGAGTAAGACTCTTGAAAATATTGTGAAATTGGAGAGGCCAGCATTTTCTGACGCTGTCGCTCAGCCTCTTATAGATTGGCTTCTATACTCTTTTCTAACTCAGATTTTCTTCAATGGAAGGTCCAGAAAAAGGAGTATAGGAAGCGAAATCGGGGAATGAATATTGTGTAAATTGTAGACAAGGTGGACGCGGTGGATAAGGAGGTTGAAAATTTAACTCGGAGGAGGTGAATCCCCATTGACTCTGTGAAGAGTTGAAATTATTTTGAAAATTATAGTCAAAGATTGTGGGTATGCGTTGTATTGATTCGGATAAGTCCAACCTGGTGTATTTGGTTGGTTCATATTGTGAAAAACCGGGTTAGAATTATCCGAAACAAATGGGGTCGGTGTGAAATATGGATTCATATTCGGATTGAAAGAATTGCTATTATTGAATTCCATTTCACAAACAATCACAAAAAAAAAAGCAAACAACAAACAAACAAAATGAAAAGAAAAAAAAATCAAACCAAGCCTATATTAAGGTTGACCTAGACCTAGACGACTCCTAACTGGTCGATTACCAGAGGGAGGTTGTTACTTGAAGCCGACCACAAACTAATCGGCCAGGTGGGGGCAAAATACGGTGAGAGATATCTGTGCGTAAGCAACGGGCCTTAATTACGCTAAACCACAGTATTTTTGAGGCGTAACCTCTTAATCCCCAATCTTAAACACCGATTTCACAAGAATAAGATTCAAAACAAGTTCCACCCTCGGTCAATCTCTTAATGAGTCCGAGATGTCCCTAGGGGCCAACGTCTATCAATTTTTATTAGGGCTTGTGTTATGTGAGTGGGGAGGTGTTTTTTGGGCTAAGGAAGGGTGATGAAATCCCTACCTTATCTTGTATGGGTTTTGCCCTTAATTTCAATTCGTGCAAGTGTGCAATATAGACAAGAATATAACACAAAGCGAATAAATCACCCACGTGTTTGTCCTATGCTATATGCAATGGAATATATACACCTCAATCCAGATTACAATAACTACAAAATACAGTATATTGGAATTGAATTGACACATGCCTAAATGCATATGTCTAAGCCCTTTTAAAAGCATCCAAAATACTGTATTTTAGTTCTTTAATTTATTGCGGTGTGTAGGCAATCAAAGCAGAAAAGTAATAGTACAGATCCACTAGCTATTACAATGAACACATCCCAGCACAACAAGATATATAATGATTACAAAATAGCCGCGTTGGCGCGGCAAATGTCGCGTTTGCGCGGCTTTTCTTTAGAAGCTGGGTCCCCGCTTTCAAGAGCAGGGAGGTACAATGCTAATAGGTGCTCTGCAATATTAAGTTCCTGTAAACTTTGACCTGCACACCAAAATAGAGAAGAAAATGTTAACAAAAACGTGAAAATAAAACCATTCCCGTTCCCCGGCAACAGCGCCAAAAATTTGATCAGAAGCGGATTAATTGTATTGAGAGAGGGTTTAGAGTAAACCATTGATGTTCATGTACTGATGATCAAAAACTCTGAATGTATATGTAAGTTTACTTTACTCCTTCCAAATCACCGTTCAAGCTATGACGGGTCGTATCCACAGGGAGGGTTAGCAATAGAAGCATTCAAGGTTTTTATATTGAGATTTCTAGAGTAAAAACGAAAGTTCTTCTTTGTTTAAAAAATAAAAAACAAAACAATGTAGAGAGCAAGGGTGAGAAATCTTTGTAATTAGAGAAGGTGACAACTCAATACAAGGATTAATCTTTTATTCTTCGAATCTTTTCTTGTTCTAGTGCATTTTCTTCTTCAAGCTTTTACCTTCTTGTAGTTACTTTCTACAATGAATTGTTGCTTGTTCTTTATTTTCATGTCTAACTAATTCATTAACATGACTTACTAACTTCTAACTCTACTAACTACTAACTCTTGGGTGATTGCTAACTCATATGAATCATTGGATGCTTTATTTTTAGTCTTGCAATTTACAAGTCTCTTTTATCCCCAATGAAGATGAGTTATTTTTCATTCTTAGCAAATGCTTTGTACCCCTCCATATGATTCATGTGAGCCTCACTTAGAGCCTTATCTTTAGAACAAGTGCCTTGATAGAATATGAAGATGGATCATTTCATTATGCTAATGACTATTGTACAAGTTTCTTATTTCATGCTAGCTTGGTTATAGCTTTGATGGACTAATGAATCTTGTATTTTTGCTTAGCATACCTAAGATTGACTATCCTTGTTCCATTATTGAAAATCTATTTAGGGAGCCGATGATTCAAGGAGCCAACTAGCCAAGCCTAGATGAGAACACATTTTCGATATGGGATAATACATTGACTTAACAAAAGCAAGACATCCTATTGCCGATGAATCAATATGAGGCATGCATCACCCAATGAGAGTAGTAAGTTAGTAGATTAGAATGTTAGTAAGTCATGGCTTTTCTTTTTATCATACTTCAAAGAACCTTTTCTTAAAACATTCTCTTTTCAAATATCTCGTTTTCCTTCCATCTTTCTTTCCGTTTCTTTCCGTTTCTCTACAAAACCCACAAAGATTTCTCACTCACTTTCTATATCATTTTGTTTTTCATTTCTTAAACAAAGAAGAACTTTTGTTTTTATTCTAGAAATCTCAATATAAAAATCTTGAATGCTTCTATTGCTAACCCTCCCTGCAGATACGACCCGTCATAGCTTGTGCTATGAACAGTGATTCGGAAGGAGTAAAGTAAACCTACATATATATTTGGAGTTTTTGATCATCAGTACATGACATCAATGGTTTACTCTGAACCCTCTCTTAATACAATTAATCTGCTTCCGATCAAATTTTTGGACTCGGTATGGACACATACCGAGGACAGTCTTGTAGGCGGTCTGATATGCCCATAGGGCATCAATGAGTTTGATGGACCAGTCCTTACGATTTTATCCGACAGTTTTCTCTAATATCAGTTTAATTTTTGTCTGTTGATGACTTTCACTTGCCCGTTCATCTGAGGATGATAGACCGTGGATAATTTATGAGAGATAGAGTACTTCCGCATTAGGGCTTCAAAAGCCCGATTGCAGAAATGACTCCTGTTGTCACTAATTATCGCACGGGGGGCTCCGAAGCGCGAAATGATGTTTTCACGTAAAAACTTGATGACAACTTGGTTGCCATTTGTCCTAGTCAGAATAACTTCAGCCCATTTAGAAACGTAGTCTACGGCCACCAAAATGTATTGGTTGCTATAAGACAGAGGGAAGGGTCCCATGAAATCGATGCCCCACAAATCAAAAATCTCTACCTCCAGGATCGGTGTAAGGGGCATCATTTCTCTACGTGTGATTCGACCCTTCCCTCCTGTCACGCGGGTGACCCAGGTTTGATCCCTGACAATGGCGCCAAAAATTTGATCGGGGCGGGACTAGAACTCTAAAACGTGTGTATTATGAAATCAATGAAAATATGGGTATGTGCTAATGTTCCCTCGATATTTCTGTTATAGCATTGGCTCAACGGGTCGAATCCATAGGGACGGGAGGCGATAGAAGCATTAAAGTCTCTATTCACATCGTTTGTTAACAAGTCTTCTTTGTTAAAAGAATTAGAAAAAGAAAAGAAAAGAAAATCAAGCATGTGGTAGGCGAGGAGAGTGATCAGTCACATATATTGCATATACATTGTCACCTTACCATACTTTTTAGCTAATAAATCCTATTTGTAACGCCCCGATTCCACGGATACGGGGGCGTCACTGCGACGTATATACGTAGGTCAGGAAAGGCCCCCACGTATACACGCTAAGCATAAAATACAACAAGCAAGGATCAGAGTGCAACGCAAAGCATGGTATACACACATATATGCCAACATAAAGTACAGATACAAGTCATCACAGTATGATAAACATTACATATTCCATATGTCTTTTATCACAACTCAGTCCAAAAGTAAAATATACAAGACATACACAAAACGCTCACGAGGGAGGTGAGGATCCCGTGAGTCAAAAGAAATCTGGAGTAAAAGCACTGGAGCTAGACTGCCTGCTCACCAGAGGAAGCTCAATCTGCAGTGGACGGCTCCACCACGATCCAAGCCTCGGAATCTGAATATGCAAATCCAAGGGGTCAAGACAAATAGTGATAAATGAACTACTGCCAAGTGGCTAGGGGACATGGATGGGGTCAGAACACAACTATGAAATAAAGGGACGAGTATAACATAATCGGCATGAAATGGGAAATCCAAAGTAATGCTAACTACAAGCAAAAGTGATCGTATACGCTTAAGTCACTGTCCCATGAGACTAGTACGTCGAAGGAATAATCCAAACAAGGAAACCCTCATACATATACCTCTATCTCATGCCACAGGAAAACAAGCGTATAGGATCAGAATTGCAATTCATACGACAGTCAAACAGGGCCACACAACAAGTGCAACACAAATCCAAAACAGGAACTAATAATAGTTAAAACCGGAATCATCACTGGAATCACGGAAATCATAACAAGTGTCACAACTGGAAACATAACTGGAAAACATACCTGGAACGTCAAGATCCATAACAATAACCAAAACAGTATCAATTATTATCAATATTACTCGTCTAACCCATATATCTAGGTATGTGCCTCGGTATCGATCCCAATTCACATACATCCATATATCGGAAAGTCGAGGGTCATTATCGGAAGTAGATAGAGAACTGATATAGCTTCTTATAGTGCTTCACATGTCCACATACACCGGGGACCAGTTTAGTGGTCCAACGGTTCCCACCGCCTGGGACCGGCTAACAGGCTCGATAATAGTTCACATACACCGGGGACCAATTTGGTGGTCCAACGGTTCCCACCACCTGGGACCGGCTTGGAGGCTCAATGTCCCCCATATACTTCCATCACTATAAGCAAGGTATCATTCCGGCATCCATCACTTCCACCCATACCCCATATAAGTTGTAGCTTATTAAAGATTATCAGTTTACGGGAATAAATGAACATGACAGTATTAGCCCTTCAGATTCAAGAGGTGGCCCCCATGGGTTTCAAGAGGTGGCCCCCACCGTGTGGTGTGGCACTTTGTTCCATGTGGCACTTTGTTCTGAGGGAGTGGATTCTAGAGGTGACCCCCATGGGTTTCAAGAGGTGGCCCCCACCGTGTGGCGTGGCACTTTGTTCCATGTGGCACTTAGTTCCATAAAAGCAAGGCAGGGTTCCCGTAAATAAGATAATCATATAGTCATATGTATCATGCTTGGTTTAGGGGATAGCATGACAAGGTGGTGATGTATAGCAAGCAATAAACCATAACAATGAATAGATAGTTGGCCGGGTCAATCGGGACATAACAATAGAGTCTAACAAGGTTGTGGCATGACAGTGGGTCAAGTGGTTACATATAAGGTGTTGTGTGATATACATGTGTTAAAAGGAAATAAATAACTGACAAGGCTATACTAAAGTAAGGCGAGTGGAAACATAGAACAACTTAGGGTTCAACGACCTCGAAGGGTCTGCCACGCATGCTATAAAATAAGGAGACAATAATATCACAGCAAGGTAAAATTACAGGAATAAAACAAGTAATTGCAATGGTCATACATAGGCATGATAAGGTGAGGTGACTGTGATGATATACTACGAGTTATAGGTTATTTAACATGTCATGGGATGAATATACGCAATGGCAAGTCATGAGGTAATAGGAGGTACATCCATTCAGTTATATGTCCTATAGTGCTAGTATTGAAGTATGAACAAGTAGGAAATAACACACATGTAACAAGTATAGGTACCAAATTTAGAACAGAAATTAACTATGACACACAGCCAGAATTAGTCGACTAGGGGCAAGGGACTAGTCGACTAATATAGGTTTCAAGTCGACTAACAGGTACGCAAGTCGACTAAGTCTGGGATAAAGAGAATTGGGGTCACTGTTCCAGGAAACATTAGTCGACTAAGGTAAAATGGCTAGTCGACTAAGGCGTTCAAGTCGACTAATAAAATAGGCTTAAGTCGACTGGGCCGAGAGTTGGTTTCTGGTCCAAGGAGGGTTAGTCGACTAGGTGAATTCAGGAGTCGACTAATAGGGATTTCCAGAGAGTTGATCAGTCGACTAATATTTGGGGTAAGTCGACTAATACTGTGTTTTCCAGAAAAACTAAGATTCAGCTAAGTGTTCTAGTCGACTAGGTCTTAGGGTAAGTCGACTAATAGTGGGGAAAAACAGTGCGCAGGACAGAAATCCTGGAAGTGTGTTTGATGTCTAAATACATAGTTTTGGGTGACCTTTGTGTACGAGAAGTGTAGTTACAAGTGCTCAAAGACTAACACAAGTCTTGGTGAGCAATATGCTTACATGAGAAGGTTAGATTTGAGTATGATGACCTAAAAATAGGATTTTTAGTGTGCAAGTGTACAAGGATCTCTACCCTAATCATATGGAGTGTTAACTAGGTCTTGGTGAGTGAGGTACTCACTTGGATGGGTTGGGTTTGGAGCTTGATTCAAGAAGAAGAGGGTGGCTTCAATCCATGGGTTGTGGAAGCTTGATTTGAAGATGTTGAAGCTTGGTGTTGCCTTGAGGTTGATGGTTGGAGATGAAGCTCTTGTGATGAAGCCCTAGTGAAGCCTTGAAGTCTTGAGATGGATCCTTGAAGCTAGGGTTTTGGGGTTGAGGAAGAGGGAATTTTGGGGGATTTTCTCTTGTGAAGAAATGAGAAAGAATCATGGGAAGTTTGCAAAAGAATGGGATTTATAGGTTGGGGATTTTGTAAAGGAGATGGCAATTGTGAAGAAAGGAGGGGTTTTGGTGTAAAAGGGAAAGCATGAGGTGTCACCCTCCATGCCACTTGGCCGGCCATGGGGAGGAGAGAGTTAGTGGGGTTAGGTGAGAATGTGAGTGGGAAATGAGGTGGCAATCTAGGTGGAAATAAGGAATATGCAATTATTGAAAAATGCCCGAAATTCAAGTATCTCGGAATGATCTGAAAATTTTACCAAAAATCAGGAAATATATATAAAGACCAATAGTGAAACCCGTTCAAAGAAATACTTTATAGTTTTAAAGTTAAAAATCCCGGAATCTGAGATTTACCGACTCCGAAAGAATTTCCATAAAATCGTAAAAATCCCAGAAAAAGAATACAGACAGAAAATATGACTCCGAGAAATAAAGTCTAGAGAACCATCATGAAATTCTAAACCGTTTGAGAATTAAAAATCCGGGAATCGGTCAGCGGTACTGGCCGACACCGTTTTGAAGAAATTCAATTTAATCCGAGAAAAGTCCAGAAATTCACAGAAAATCTAATATATTGGGAAATAACATTTAAAACTGAAATCGGTCAATTCTACATGCCAGAAAACCAAATCGAGGAATACACCATGATCGGGCCCTCGGCTCAGGCTAGGGCTGGCTCCGAGTCCACGAATCCAAATCCAACAAAAATAATCGTGTAAAGAATTCATGATACAGAATAAAATACAGAAAACAAATCGAAAAATACGATCGAAAATCTGAATACGCAACTAAGTACGTATTCCAGGAACGGGGTATTACAATCTACCCACCTTACAAAAATTGCGTCCTCGCAATTTCATTAAGGGGTAAATTTGAACACAAAAGGAACGAAGGCACAAATAAGGCATCATAAAACCAAAACAGAAGGTAAGATAAACACAGGAAGAACTAGGATGATCAAGGAAAGAATGACAAGGAAAAATAATACTTAGAATGATAACCAACTCAAATACAAGAAATGGGGCAGTGGTTACCATGAAATCCTAAGGCCCCTGATCTGGATGCTGATCCTTCCACTCTGCTGCAACACCTGAAGTCTCTGCCGCCATGGCATGAACTTGGCCTCTGCCCTGATCTGCTCTGGCTCTCATCCCCCTCTGCTGATGGTCATACCGTTGGGGTGGAAACGGAGCTCTCCGGTCAACGGGCTCGGGGTACCTCCTCAGTGGCTGCGCTGGAAGTGCTGGGGCTGGATGAGCTGGTCTGACTGGTGCCACCTGTCCAACCTTCCTGTGTGGGCAATCCCTCAGCATGTGCTCTGATACCAACCTGTAACGCCCCGATTCCACGGATACGGGGGCGTCACTGCGACGTATATACGTAGGTCAGGAAAGGCCCCCACGTATACACGCTAAGCATAAAATACAACAAGCAAGGATCAGAGTGCAACGCAAAGCATGGTATACACACATATATGCCAACATAAAGTACAGATACAAGTCATCACAGTATGATAAACATTACATATTCCATATGTCTTTTATCACAACTCAGTCCAAAAGTAAAATATACAAGACATACACAAAACGCTCACGAGGGAGGTGAGGATCCCGTGAGTCAAAAGAAATCTGGAGTAAAAGCACTGGAGCTAGACTGCCTGCTCACCAGAGGAAGCTCAATCTGCAGTGGACGGCTCCACCACGATCCAAGCCTCGGAATCTGAATATGCAAATCCAAGGGGTCAAGACAAATAGTGATAAATGAACTACTGCCAAGTGGCTAGGGGACATGGATGGGGTCAGAACACAACTATGAAATAAAGGGACGAGTATAACATAATCGGCATGAAATGGGAAATCCAAAGTAATGCTAACTACAAGCAAAAGTGATCGTATACGCTTAAGTCACTGTCCCATGAGACTAGTACGTCGAAGGAATAATCCAAACAAGGAAACCCTCATACATATACCTCTATCTCATGCCACAGGAAAACAAGCGTATAGGATCAGAATTGCAATTCATACGACAGTCAAACAGGGCCACACAACAAGTGCAACACAAATCCAAAACAGGAACTAATAATAGTTAAAACCGGAATCATCACTGGAATCACGGAAATCATAACAAGTGTCACAACTGGAAACATAACTGGAAAACATACCTGGAACGTCAAGATCCATAACAATAACCAAAACAGTATCAATTATTATCAATATTACTCGTCTAACCCATATATCTAGGTATGTGCCTCGGTATCGATCCCAATTCACATACATCCATATATCGGAAAGTCGAGGGTCGTTATCGGAAGTAGATAGAGAACTGATATAGCTTCTTATAGTGCTTCACATGTCCACATACACCGGGACCAGTTTAGTGGTCCAACGGTTCCCACCGCCTGGGACCGGCTAACAGGCTCGATAATAGTTCACATACACCGGGGACCAATTTGGTGGTCCAACGGTTCCCACCACCTGGGACCGGCTTGGAGGCTCAATGTCCCCCATATACTTCCATCACTATAAGCAAGGTATCATTCCGGCATCCATCACTTCCACCCATACCCCATATAAGTTGTAGCTTATTAAAGATTATCAGTTTACGGGAATAAATGAACATGACAGTATTAGCCCTTCAGATTCAAGAGGTGGCCCCCATGGGTTTCAAGAGGTGGCCCCCACCGTGTGGTGTGGCACTTTGTTCCATGTGGCACTTTGTTCTGAGGGAGTGGATTCTAGAGGTGACCCCCATGGGTTTCAAGAGGTGGCCCCCACCGTGTGGCGTGGCACTTTGTTCCATGTGGCACTTAGTTCCATAAAAGCAAGGCAGGGTTCCCGTAAATAAGATAATCATATAGTCATATGTATCATGCTTGGTTTAGGGGATAGCATGACAAGGTGGTGATGTATAGCAAGCAATAAACCATAACAATGAATAGATAGTTGGCCGGGTCAATCGGGACATAACAATAGAGTCTAACAAGGTTGTGGCATGACAGTGGGTCAAGTGGTTACATATAAGGTGTTGTGTGATATACATGTGTTAAAAGGAAATAAATAACTGACAAGGCTATACTAAAGTAAGGCGAGTGGAAACATAGAACAACTTAGGGTTCAACGACCTCGAAGGGTCTGCCACGCATGCTATAAAATAAGGAGACAATAATATCACAGCAAGGTAAAATTACAGGAATAAAACAAGTAATTGCAATGGTCATACATAGGCATGATAAGGTGAGGTGACTGTGATGATATACTACGAGTTATAGGTTATTTAACATGTCATGGGATGAATATACGCAATGGCAAGTCATGAGGTAATAGGAGGTACATCCATTCAGTTATATGTCCTATAGTGCTAGTATTGAAGTATGAACAAGTAGGAAATAACACACATGTAACAAGTATAGGTACCAAATTTAGAACAGAAATTAACTATGACACACAGCCAGAATTAGTCGACTAGGGGCAAGGGACTAGTCGACTAATATAGGTTTCAAGTCGACTAACAGGTACGCAAGTCGACTAAGTCTGGGATAAAGAGAATTGGGGTCACTGTTCCAGGAAACATTAGTCGACTAAGGTAAAATGGCTAGTCGACTAAGGCGTTCAAGTCGACTAATAAAATAGGCTTAAGTCGACTGGGCCGAGAGTTGGTTTCTGGTCCAAGGAGGGTTAGTCGACTAGGTGAATTCAGGAGTCGACTAATAGGGATTTCCAGAGAGTTGATCAGTCGACTAATATTTGGGGTAAGTCGACTAATACTGTGTTTTCCAGAAAAACTAAGATTCAGCTAAGTGTTCTAGTCGACTAGGTCTTAGGGTAAGTCGACTAATAGTGGGGAAAAACAGTGCGCAGGACAGAAATCCTGGAAGTGTGTTTGATGTCTAAATACATAGTTTTGGGTGACCTTTGTGTACGAGAAGTGTAGTTACAAGTGCTCAAAGACTAACACAAGTCTTGGTGAGCAATATGCTTACATGAGAAGGTTAGATTTGAGTATGATGACCTAAAAATAGGATTTTTAGTGTGCAAGTGTACAAGGATCTCTACCCTAATCATATGGAGTGTTAACTAGGTCTTGGTGAGTGAGGTACTCACTTGGATGGGTTGGGTTTGGAGCTTGATTCAAGAAGAAGAGGGTGGCTTCAATCCATGGGTTGTGGAAGCTTGATTTGAAGATGTTGAAGCTTGGTGTTGCCTTGAGGTTGATGGTTGGAGATGAAGCTCTTGTGATGAAGCCCTAGTGAAGCCTTGAAGTCTTGAGATGGATCCTTGAAGCTAGGGTTTTGGGGTTGAGGAAGAGGGAATTTTGGGGGATTTTCTCTTGTGAAGAAATGAGAAAGAATCATGGGGAAGTTTGCAAAAGAATGGGATTTATAGGTTGGGGATTTTGTAAAGGAGATGGCAATTGTGAAGAAAGGAGGGGTTTTGGTGTAAAAGGGAAAGCATGAGGTGTCACCCTCCATGCCACTTGGCCGGCCATGGGGAGGAGAGAGTTAGTGGGGTTAGGTGAGAATGTGAGTGGGAAATGAGGTGGCAATCTAGGTGGAAATAAGGAATATGCAATTATTGAAAAATGCCCGAAATTCAAGTATCTCGGAATGATCTGAAAATTTTACCAAAAATCAGGAAATATATATAAAGACCAATAGTGAAACCCGTTCGAAGAAATACTTTATAGTTTTAAAGTTAAAAATCCCGGAATCTGAGATTTACCGACTCCGAAAGAATTTCCATAAAATCGTAAAAATCCCAGAAAAAGAATACAGACAGAAAATATGACTCCGAGAAATAAAGTCTAGAGAACCATCATGAAATTCTAAACCGTTTGAGAATTAAAAATCCGGGAATCGGTCAGCGGTACTGGCCGACACCGGTTTTGAAGAAATTCAATTTAATCCGAGAAAAGTCCAGAAATTCACAGAAAATCTAATATATTGGGAAATAACATTTAAAACTGAAATCGGTCAATTCTACATGCCAGAAAACCAAATCGAGGAATATACCATGATCGGGCCCTCGGCTCAGGCTAGGGCTGGCTCCGAGTCCACGAATCCAAAATCCAACAAAAATAATCGTGTAAAGAATTCATGATACAGAATAAAATACAGAAAACAAATCGAAAAATACGATCGAAAATCTGAATACGCAACTAAGTACGTATTCCAGGAACGGGGTATTACACTATTAATAAGTCTTCTTCTTCTTTGTTAAATGTAGGCCCAATTGCTAAAAGAAAGGAAAGAGAAACAAGTTCAAAAGCCCACCAAATTCTGATTTAATTCAGAATAAATTCGAAATCAAGGAATCAGGGCAAAATCTTGGCATATCAGAGAGGTTGAAAACCGGTTGAAAAGAATCCTCCCAAATTAAGCGGTTTCAGCCAATAATCAAAGGCTATTTCGTCAAATCCTGGAGCAGAAACGAGAAAACCAGCAGAAGATATAGGAGAATCATCAAACCAGGAGCACCCACCACTTGGATGTGGCCATCTGGCCATACCAGGGCCGCAGAAACGTGGCCCTAGCCGCATTTCTGCGGCTTTGGTAAAGTTGTTAGGAGAGCGTTTGCTCCCCCAATCTTCCTATGATCTCCCCCCCTCTGGTTTTTTCCCATAAATACTAGTTTCAACAGAGAAAAAAGGGCGAAGACTAGGATTAGAATTTTTGTTTATTCTTTAAGGATTTAGGCTCTTTGTTAGAAAGTGTAAAAGTTGTATTTTGTATTGCAATTTGTAGTTCAGTACAAATACCTGCGAGAGAGAGGAACTGGGTGCTTGTAACTTGAAGATTGAAGTGACATCAATACAAGAATCGAGCTACATTTTCTTCCACTCATTTTACGGTATGTCTTACTTTAATTACTTGCATTATTCTTTATCTTCCATGAGTAGCTAAATCGGTTTTCTGGGCTCACTATTACTCCTCTCTCTGATCCATCTTCTTTTTGAATGGCTTTCATGAAAAAGACCCAATGAATCATGTGCATGCCTAACTTAAGCCTTTCTTCTTGAAAGTGTTATTGAAGGCACATGAGGATGGGTTTGGATTTTTAACTTCTACCTCTTTTCAAAACGTCTCTTGAACTTGTTTTTATCTTATACTTGAACTTCTTGATGATTTAACATTCAACTCAAGATAATTTCTTAAAGAATAGAATTAACCTTTTCAACCATCTTATGTGTTTTGCTTAAAACTTTCTAGAATCAATCTTAAGTTTTGCCTATCATCAAGTTGAGGCACTAATGATTTCAATAGAAGAACATATCATTGAGTAGTGAGATAATGAGCCCAGATTTTCTTCTTCATTTAAAAAACAACAAATCACTTTCTAAACCTTTTACAAAATTTATCTTTTCCAAAGCCTTCTCCAAAGTTGCAATTTTGCTTTTAATCATCTCCCTTCTTTCCATTCTCTTTTCAATTAAAAAACAAGCATAATTCTTTGTTACTAAACAAAACACCAAAAAGCTTTCATCGCATTCCTCCTCGTGGACACGACCCGTTAGTCTGAAGCTACACGGTAAATCTCTTAACTCTTTGATTTTTACAATCAATTTTGGCGCCGTTACCGGGGAGGGAACGGTGTATTTATTTTTTAACAAGTTTGGTGTGTTGTTTCAGGGACTTCAAGATTCAGATCTAACATTCAAGCTTTGCAAGAGAAGACTTACAAATTCTGTGCCCCTACTCTCGAAAGTAGGAAACAAAATTTTAAGAAATTGCGTTGCAAAAGTTAAAAATTTCATTGGACTACTAAAACTCTTTTTGCAAGACATATTGCTCGCAAAAAAATTAAGTTTTTGTACGTTATATTCTTGCTATATCTGCTATCCACCATCCCTATTTTAATCCAATAGTAATTTGAGTGATTAATAAGTGCTTAAAAAATATTTAGACTTGCATTCTAGGCATTTGTCTAATTATGTTTATTTTACAATTACTGTTGAAGAGAGCTAGAGACAAGGTACGTATGCGTAGCATATAGTTTAGAAAACATTCTTGGGTGATATTTGCTTTTGAATGCTACTTTTCTATATCTTGCACACTTTGCACAATAAATTCTAAGGGCAAAATCCAATTCAAGATAAGGTGAGGAAGTCATTACCCTTCCTTGGCCCACAAACCATCACCAAGCACGCACAACCTAAGCCTAAGTAAAATCTGATAAACGTTGGCCTTAGGGACATCTCGAACTCACTAGGAGATTATCCTAAGGAGGAAGGTGTTAGAATTTGACTCCTGCCAAATCAGTGTCTAGGAAGGGGATTAAGGGCCGAAAGCCCGAAGGTTGGTGGTTACTTAATTAAGGAACGTCTTTGACGGATAACCTCCCACCAATCTTACCCTGACCTGGCTGATTAGCTTGTGGTCAAAGTCTACATTATACCTCCTGTGAATAATCAACCAGTTAGGAGTTGTCTAGGTTAAGGTTACCTTAAACTAAGTTTGGTTGATTACTCTAGTTGACTGTTGGTAAACTTGTTTGTGATTATGATTGTATTTGTGTATGCAAGTGTGGTCAAGAGACCCTAACTCATCTAGAAACACATCACCACCCAAGTTTAGACCAAGACCTGATCCGGTTATGGCTCAACCAACATCCTTGCAGGATAGGTTCTATCCCATTCGAACCTCACTTCTATCTTGCATTCTACTTCCATCGGCTGGTGAATACAATTTTGAGCTCAAGCCTCAATTCATCAACACACTCCCCAAGTTTCATGGCTTAGAGTCCAAAGATGCTTACTTCTTCATAAGAGAACTTAAGGAAGTATGTCTAATGATGAAATCCCGCACCTTGTAGACGATGCTATTAGGTTGAGATTTGTCCCTTTCGCTCTTAAGGACTTAGCAATGAAATGGCTTTACAGCTTAGCGGCCGGTTCGATCACATCTTGGGATGGTTTCATCAAGGTCTTCTTGAAGAAATTCTATCCAATTCATAAGACCACTCTCATTAGGAAGACCATAATGCAATTCAAGTAAGAACCGAGTGAACCATTCTGGAGGTACTTTAAACGCTTTAAAGGCCTCCTTGTCCAATGTCCTCATCATGGAATAGAGAAATGGCAACAATGCCAAATTCTTTATGACAGTTTAGACTATTCTACCAAAACTCTCTTAGAAAGTATGTGCCAAGGGCGATCTTGCAAAAGGATGAAAATTAAGGATGGGATTTGTATGAAAACCTAGCTGAAAAGACCATCCAATGGGAACCTACTAGTGAAACCTCTAGGAATCCTAACTCTATCTCTTCAAAAGGAGGTCTCCATTCTATCGAATCATCCATCGCTAATGAGGCTAAGTTAGCTAACCTAGCAAGAAGACTGGAAGCTCTAGAAACTAAGGAACCAAGTCCAGTTAATCAAATCAGCCCAAACTAATTTCCAACTCCGGGCTGCACTTACTGCCAAGCCCTGAATCATGTGTTCGAGGAGTGCCCTGTGTTTCAGGCTCAGCAACAATACTATGAACCGATGAATGCGGCCTTTTCAAGGCCGAACAATAATCCTTACACACCAACGTACAATCCTGACTGGAGAAATCACTCTAATTTCTCATGGAGCCAAAATAACACTGACCATTCACGGTCAAATTATGCAAGCCACTTCCATCATGCTAATAATTCTTCCAATCATCAACCCAACTTTTTCAATTTCCATAATAATTCTCCCAATCATCCACCTAACTTTTTAAACTATCAACAAAACTTTGCCAACCAAGCTCCATAATCCTCCTTCCAGAATCCTCAACTAGAAAGGAGAATGACTGACTTTGAAAGAAACATGGAAAGATACATGAAAAACCAAGAATCTCTCATGCAAACTAAACAGAGGTTAGAGGTTCAAATGAGCTAACTAGCCACTCCACAGAATGAGAGACAGAAGAGTACCCTACCTAGTCAGCCAATAACCAATCCAAGGAATTCTCAACAAGCTCATTTGGCTGAGGATCAATTATTAAATCAATGTAATGTTGTTCATACGTTGAGATTAAGAAAGAGAGTTGATAATCAAGTGTCAACGCCAACTAATCCTACTCAGCACAATCACAATCAAGCATCCGCCTCATCTAATCTAAATTCTTCCAAATCTGATGAATCTGAAAAAGATATGTCAACCAGTCAGGTGCACCAGCCTATAGTACCATTTCCTAATAGGCTAAAAAACAACAAGCAAAATCCACATATGGACAAGATAATTGAGATATTTAATCAAGTAAAGATAAATGTGCCACTTCTTGATGCGATCAAACAAGTCCCTTCCTATGCTAAGTTTCCTAAGGATATGTGCACCAAGAAGAGAAAGACTAATGTACAAAAAAGGTCTTCTTAGCCACTAATATTAGTGAGCTACTATCGGGTCCGATCCCTGTTAAGTTCAAGGATCCAGGTAATCCCACCATTGTCTGCACAATTGGACAAGCCGAGATTAGTCGTGCGCTTGACTTGGGAGCAAGTATCAACTTGCTTCCATTCTCAGTTTATCAACAACTCGGGTTGAAAGATCTTAGTGCAACTCAAGTCACTATCCAACCGGCTGACCGTTCAGTAAAAGTTTCAAAAGGGGAGATTAATGATGTCCTGATCTGGGTAGGGGAGTTTATTTACCCTGTCGATTTCATAGTTCTGGAGACATAACCTGTGTCCAACTCCAATCATAGGGCTCAAACTCCTGTTATCCTAGGGCGATCATTTCTTGCTACTGCCAATGCTATCATCAATTGTAGGAATGGGTCCATGAGGTTAACCTTTGGGGACATGACTAGAGAAGTCAATGTCTTCAATCTAGGAAAACAATACCCCGATGTTGAGGACCAAACATTTGAAGTCAACCTAACTGAGAACTTAACAAGTGAACATAGGAAAGAATTGGAACTAGAAACTAAGTGTGACTTCGGGTTAGAGGCTGACGACTTTAATCTTGATCAGGTTGTAAATTCTAATGTAAATTGGGCCTCGAACCCTATTTCACCAATAATGGAGCCAACAAATTTGACTAGTCCTTCCAGTGAGCCTTCCTCTTTTTTAGAATTGAAAGCCTTACCTGCGCATCTCAAGTACGTCTATCTAGGTGAACAAGAGACCTTTCCTGTCATCATTGCCTCCCATTTAAATGGCGGGGAAGAAGAAGATCTTAAAGTAATTCTAAGAAAATATAGGAAAGCCATTGGTTGGACTATGACCGATATAACAGGATTAAGTCCAACCATCGTTCAACATCGCGTTCATCTCAATGAAGATACCACCCTTAAAAGAGACCAGCAGCGTAGGTTAAACCCTATAATGCAAGAGGTTGTTCATACTGAAATTGTAAAACTCTTAGACAATGGGATAATTTATCCCATTTCTGATAGCCAATGGGTCAGTCCTGTCCACTCGGTTCCAAAGAAATTCGGTTTCACCATAGTGGAAAACGAGAACAAAGAATTGGTCCAAACTCGACTTCCCACAAAGATCTGAGTTTGCATTGACTATAGGAAGCTTAATGTTGCAACTCGTAAGGACCATTTTTCACTTCCCATCATTGATCAAATGCTTGAACGTTTGACGGGTTACGAGTATTACTGTTTCTTGGACGGTTACTCGGGGTATAACCAGATCCCTATTGCTCCTGAGGACCAAGAAAAGACTACGTTCACATGTCCATTTGGGACATTTGCTTATCGTCGAATGCCTTTCGGCTTATGCAATGTCCCGATAATGTTTCAACATTGCATGTTGAGTTTTTTCTCTGATATGGTAGAATGATTCTTAGAGATCTTTATGGATGATTTCTCCATCTACGGAGATTCATTCATTCAATGTCTCCACCATTTAGAACTTGTCCTCCAACGTTGTGCTGAGAAAAATCTGACACTGAATTGGGAGAAATGCCTTCATGGTAAAACATGGAATTGTCTTGGGTCATGAAATCTCCAAGAAAGGAATTGAAGTGGATAGAGCCAAAATTGAGGTTATTGCAAAGCTTTCCATGCCCAAATGCGTTAAGGATATTAGATCCTTCTTAGGACACGCTGGTTTTTACCGAACATTTATCAAGGATTTTAGCAAGATTGCTAGGCCCTTGACTAATCTGTTAGCTAAGGATGTGTCCTTCACTTTCGATGCTGAATGCATATATTCTTGAGAGAAGCTTAAGAGAGAGCTTATTTCCGCACCAATCATATCTGCACCGGATTGGTCTAAGCCGATGAAAATCATGTGCGATGCTTCCGATTTTGCATAGGCTTTGTCAATAGGACAACGCATTGATAACAAGCAGCATGTGATTTACTACTCTAGTAGGACTCTCAACGATGCTCAATTGAACTACACTACGACTGAGAAGGAATTCTTGGCAGTAGTGTTTGCCTTAGAGAAATTTCATCCCTACCTACTAGGGTCCAAAACCACCATTTTCATCGACCATTCTACGCTTAGGTACCTCATGATGAAGAAGGATGCCAAGGTCTGACTCATTCGTTGGATCCTCCTTCTTCAAGGATTTGATCTTGAGATTCGAGATAAAAAGGATGTAGAAAATGTCGTTGCTGACCATCTCTCACGAATCCCTAATTCTCCATGCAACGAATTACCCATAAATGAGGATTTTCCTGATGAAAATCTCTTAGCTATCCTTAGGGAACCTTAGTTTGCTGATATAGTGAATTACTTAGTCACAAACCAAACTCCGTCTCATTGGTCCAAAATGATATATACCGGTTCTTATCCCAAGTCTGGTATTTCTTTTGGGAGAAACCGTATCTTTTTAAGTACTGTTCTGACCAAATTATTAGAAGATGCATTCCCGATGAGGAGGTTAAGAGTGTTCTGTCCTTTTGTCACGAACTTGCGTGCGGTGGATACTTTGGTCCCCGCAAGACTGCTAAAAAAGTGCTACAAAGTGAGTTCTATTGACCCACTTTGTTCAAAGATGCTTATGAATTTTACAAGACGTGCCCTAGATGCCAGATGGTAGGAAGGATCTCAAAACGAAATATGATGCCCCTCAACCCAATACTAGAAATAGAACTCTTTGATGTTTGGGGCATCGACTTTATGGGTCCATTTTTAATTCATTTGGAAACCAATACATATTGGTTGCTGTGGATTATGTGTCCAAGTAGGTAGAAGCCATTCCTTGTAAAACTAATGATAACAAAGTTGTCATAAAGTTTTTTAAAGAGAACATTTTTCACGCTTCGGAACCCCTCGTGCTATCATCAGTGATGATGGCACTTACTTTTAAAATAGATCCTTTGAAGCTCTTATGCAAAAGTATGCCATAACTCACAAGTTGTCCATACCTTATCATCTTCAAACCAGTGGGCAGGTTGAGATTTCTAATAGACAAGTCAAGCTTATCTTGGAGAAAACTGTGAACCAACACCAGAAAGATTGGTCCATCAAACTTGTGTGGATGCCCTATGGGCCTACAGGACCGCTTTCAAGACGATTCTAGGAATGTCTTCTTATAGGTTGTCTATGGTAAAGCTTGTCACCTGCCCATTAAGTTAGAGCACCGGGCCTTATGGGCAATCAAGCAGTTAAATTTCGACTTGACTAAGGCCGGTGACCTTCGGAAGTTACAAATTTCCGAATTAGAGGAGTTAAGAAATGAGGCCTATGAAAATTCTAGGATCACTAAAGATAGAGTTAAGATTTTTCATGATAAACACATCATAAGAAAAACCTTTATCCCTGGACAAAAAGTCTTACTCTATAATTCTAGGCTTCATCTTTTTCAGAAAAATTAAAATCAAGATGGACTGGGCCATTCGTTGTAAAAGCCGTGTTTCCACATGGTGCAGTTGAGATTAGTGACACTAAGAATGGAAATGACTTTAAGGTAAATGGTCAACGCCTTAAACATTTCTTTGAATCGGTGCCGGTAAATGAAACGGCTATGGGCCTTTTTGACCCGTGTATCGGCAACTTTCCTCTTTTCCATTTTATTTCATGTATCTATATATTTCTTTCATACATTGGGGACAATGCATGAGATAAGTATGGGGGAGGGTTAACATGACTAATATAACAACAACAACAAAACAAAAAAAACTTTTTGGAAGATTAGAATAATATTTTGATAGATTTTTTGTAAGAAATTAAGTCAATTTTAAGGAATAGGAAAATCATAATTAGGATTTCTTATACTTGGTCAAAATCAGATGACGTGTTTTTTTAAGGTTAGGAAGAAAATTTGTGAAAGTAATTTAGTCTTGTTAATTACCTTGATGAAATATGCACACTAAATACACTTACACACTTAGGGTTTAAAAACAAAGACTCTTATGCCTTATAAAAAAATATATGCATGGAAAAATAAACAAATCTAATTATTGATTAGCGAGGTGCTTTGGCCTAAGCAAGCCTTGGTATTTATGCAAAAGATAATTAGATAAGTTTGAAAATATATATATATATAAATCCTCTAATTAAGCTGGGTATTTATGCCTCATGAAGCATAAGTATTCACGCTTAAAAGGGGTACATTTTATAAATAAAAACCTTAGTTTCGTGGCCTTGTCTGCTCGAGTGTTTAAGTCCTTAGGGGTGTTTTCTCACCTGGTGCCCTAAAACTGTCCGGTTTGGGTGTCACCGACTAAAGGCTCGTTACATGGGCAGATTAGAAAGCCTAATGAAATTGAGGAATAAATTCCACCAAAAATAAATATAATAAGGCATAGGAGTTAATGTTAAAGAACACTTAGTCAACTTCACAGTCACGATGGTGCATACGACTCAGGGTAAATTAATAGACTAAATGAGAAGTATAATTTGACTCATTACTTTGATTGATGACATGTTTTTAAATAGAGATTGAGTTTCGAAATGAAAATTTTGATATTCCTATAACTTATAGATTACTTAAAGCCTTACAAATATACTTCAAATATTTTCTCCTTTAAAAATGCTTTTCGAAGATACTAACATTTTTTGTGGATTTTGTGGGTGCAATCCATTAAAAACCCTCACGAGACAAAACTCGTCCTCTAGGGGTAACCTAGAGGTTTAACAGCTTGTTGCACATGCTCAGTGCAATCGAGTGACTTGCAAAAGTGGTCTAATAATTAATTAGTATTAGTCTGATGTTTTGCTCGAGGGCGAGCAAAAAATAAGTGTGGGGGTGTGATCAGTCACATATAGTGCATATACATTGTCACCTTACTATACTTTTTAGCTAATAAATCCTATTAATAAGTCTTCTTCTTCTTTGTTAAATGTAGGCCCAATTGTTAAAAAAAAGGAAAGAGAAACAAGCCCAAAAGCCCACCAAATTCTGATTTAATTCAGAATAAATTCGAAATCAAGGAATCATGGTAAAATCTTGGCATATCAGAGATGTTGAAAACTGATTGAAAAGAATCCTCCCAAATCAAGGGGTTGAAGTCAACAATCAAAGGCTATTTCGTCAAATCCTGGAGCAAAAACGAGAAAATCAGTAGAAGATATGGGAGAATCATCAAACCAGGAGCACCCACCACTTGGGTGTGGCCATTTGACCACACCAGGGCCGCGAAAATGCGCCACGTTTTCGCGGCTTTGGTAAAGTTGTTGGGGGAGCGTTTACTCCCCCAATCTTCCTATGATCTCCTCCCTCTGATTTTTCCCTATAGATACCAGTTTCAACAGAGAAAAAAGGGCAAAGACTAGGATTAAATTTTTGTTTATTCTTTAAGGATTTAGGCTCTTTGTTAGATAGTGTAAAAGTTGTATTTTGTTTTGCAATTTGTAGTTCGGTACAAATACCTGTGAGAGAGAGGAATTGAGTGCTTGTAACTTGAAGATTGAAGTGACATCAATACAAGAATCGAGCTACATTTTCTTCCACTCCTTTTATGGTATGTATTACTTTAATTACTTCCATTGTTCTTTGTCTTCCATGAGTAGCTAAATTGATTTTCTGGACTCACTACTACTCCTCTCTCTGATCCATCTTCTTTTTGAATGGTTTTCATAAAAAAGACCTAATGAATCATTTGCATGCCTAACTTAAGTCTTTCTTCTTGAAAGTGTTCTTAAAGGCACATGAGGATGGGTTTGGATTTTTAATTTCTACCTCTTTTCAAAATGTCTCTTGAACTTTTTTTTATCTTATACTTGAACTTCTTGATGATTTAACATTCAACTCAAGACGATTTCTTAAAGAATAGAATTAACCTTTCCAACCAACTTATGTGTTTTGCTTAAAACTTTCTAGAATCAATCTTAAGTTTTGCCTATGATCAAGTTGAGGCACTAATGATTTCAATAGAAGAACATATCATTGAGTAGCGAGATAGTGAACCGAGATTTTCTTCTTCATTAAAAAATAACAAATCACTTTCTAAACTTTATACAAAATTCACCTTTTCCAAAGCCTTCTCCAAAGTTACAATTTCTCTTTTAATCATCTCCCTTCTTTCCGTTCTCTTTTCAATTAAAAAAATGAGCACAATCTTTGTTACTTAACAAAACACCGAAAAGCTTTCATCGCATTCCTCCTCGTAGACACGACCCGTTAGCCCGAAACTACATGGTAAATCTCTTAACTCTTTGATTTTTACAATCAGAGAGCGATGAAAACGGCAATGTAAAAACGAAAGAGAAGTGGTTTGGAAAATAAAATATTAAAAAAGATGAAACAAAGATGAACTAAGAAGACGGTGAAGACATTGATAGGAACATGATAAAAAAGGTTTTGAAAATGATTTTTAAAACAAAGTAAAATAAAACTCATAGTTACTAACTACTAATTGCTCCACTAACAATGTTAACCTCTTAATGATAGTTGCCTCACATGGATCCTCGGTCATCACTAATCCTTGACTTCAAGAGACGATACAGAGCATGGCCTATAAGATTGATCTTCTACATTAAAACAACACATCCATACCACTAATAAGTTGTAAGCTACTTATTAAATCATCAAAACTGTTTAGAGGTGAGCATGAAATAAAGAAGACATTGCAAGTTAGCAAGTTAGTGGGTTAGGTGTTGAAAATGTTAGAATGTTAGAATCATCATCATGAGCCATCAATGGCTCTTGCAAGAGCAAGGCCTTGTGGAGACTATTAGATTCATGTAGATTATCAAGTAAGTGATTAGATGGTTAGTGGTTATTAGTTAGTTTGGCATGAGAAGAAAAAAAGTTAGCCAAGTATCATGTAGAAGATGGAGAAGATTACATTGGAGAAGAAAGGAGGCACCTTTACATAGATTTTCACTATCTGTTACATCAATCCCTCTCTATTTCTCTCTGAATCTCTCAGCCCTACTACAAGATCTAAAAATGAAATACAAATACGAAATACAAGAAATGAAGAACACCTACCCTACACTACACTATAACATAGAAACCCTAGCCTAAAAAAACTGCTTCGTTTTGAACCTCTACAGGGGTATTTATAGGCGAAGGATGCTTCTAGAAGATGAGACGGGGCCACGCGTCGAAAATCAACGTGTGGCTCCACCACCTTGCCGCGGATCCGCGGTAATACAAGGGACAAAAGTCCCTGGTTTTGGCCAGTATCTTCGTGTCGCTTCTAGGACCTTCTGGTACACTCCATTTTAGGTATTTTTGCCCGGATAATCGTCTGACATGCGCAAAAATCTAGGTTCAATGCATCTTCTAGATGTTCCCTTGCTTGGCCTCCAAGAAATCCTAAATTAATTATCTGAAAATGAGGTTAATTAAGCTCTTATTACTCCTTTGCCCTTAAACTCCTGATTTATCAGCAAGAGGGACCAAAACACGGTTTAGACCGTCATTTTATTCATAAATCGGTAGTGAAATGCGATATAATAATGCAGAATTGTAGACTAATCAGTGCTGGATCTTGGAGGAGAGATGGATTGGGGGAAAATTAAGAAGTGATGAAGAGAGAGGAAGAGAAAAGAAAAATTTAGAGAGAGATTGAGAGTTAGTGAGAGAGAGGAGAGAAGTTTGGGAGAAGAAGGAGGAGAGGGTGGTCGTTGGTACTAGGGCGAAGAAGAAAGAAGAAAGAATGAAAAGAAAAGAAAGAAAGGGAGAAGACAAGGAGGAGGAAAAACAAGGAAAAAGGAAAAGGAAAAAAGAAAAGAAAAAGAAAAAGAAAGAGTGAGTGATGGAGTGAAGTGATGGATGGGAGAGGAAATTAATGAAGGGGGGTGGCTAGTTGGTGGAGTGGGGAAAAGAAAAAGAAAAAGAAAGAAAGAAAGAAAGAAAGAAAAGGAAAGTTTTGAAAAAATATAATATTATAATAAAGTCGGGAAATATCGACTGTTTTAAAAAAATCCCCAAAAATACTCAAAAATAGATAACATCATCCTGAGAAATAATACGAAAGCGATTTTTAGAAATAAAATCCCATTTTCAAGTTAAAAACCTAGAGTCAATCGTCGATGCCGGTTTACATCGGTTCGGCCGGATTTTGATAAATTCAAAAAAATCTCAAAAAATGCATTAAAAGAGAAAATATGATACGAAGCAATATGAAAGCGGAATTCAAAAATTCAACTTCGATTGTAAGCTAAAAATCTTGGAATCAACCAGCGATACTGGCCGACACCAAATCCAGTGGAATTTTGATAAATTCAGAAAAATCTCAAAAAATGCATTTAGATAGAAAATATGATTTTAAGAAATAATATGAAAGCTGTTTTTAAAAATTCAACTCCATTTATAAATTAAAAATCTGATGATCGATTAGGGTACTGGTCAACACCGGTTTCGAAGATTTACAACTTAATTTAGGAAAATTTCAAAAAATTATGAAAATTTAGAATATTGAAAAATGATATTTGAAACTAAAATCGGTCAAATCTGACTACCGAAAAGTTCAAAATGAGTAATAACTTAGGATTGGGTTTCCGGTTCAGACTAGGGCTGACTCCGAGTTCACGAATCCAGATCTAAGGCGAAACAATCATACAAACAATTTGAAATATAAAACAAATGCAGGAAGTAACTTAAAAAATATGATCAAAAAATCTGAATATGCAACTAAGTACATATTTCGGGAACGGGGTGTTACATTCCATCCACCTTACAAAAACTTGCGTCCTCGCAATTTCGATAAGGGGTAAAATGAATACAAAGAGAACATGGACGAAAATTATATCAATTAAGATATGAATCACTGCAGGTAGGGCTCTCAAGTCGACTGAGCAATAATCGGAATATAAATATCTTTTGCACTTCCTGCTGTATAAATCTTCGAATGATGTCGAATAATACTGACCTGATAACACTGCATTACGATAGAATTTCCATTATATTGCATACTTAATATCACTCTGAGAATGAGCCAGAATATCGAAGATAAAGAAAACTATGTAATACTGAGCATAAATAAAGAAGACTAATAGTTACGAATTCTGAAAACTAGGCATCAATCACTCCGAAGGATATAGCCAAGAATAGACAATAACCGTAGAAAAACCCGAATACCGACTTCTGAAAGATAACTCGATCATGGATCAATTCTGAGAATACTCGAGCTTTATAGAGTTGGTCGAAGAGATCATATAATAGCTTCATTCAGAACTAGCCGCTACATCTCTAGTCTATCCATATCTTAAGTTGGTATAAGGCTACGAAAAAATGAAACAATGGAAAGCTGGAAGGGATTAGGAATCAAAGGAATGATGATCAAGAAAGAATAGATAACTCTGTACTTGTAGTTGGACTGTATAACCGGGATCCATGCATTCTAGTTGCAAATTTCTTTACAATTAGTTTGTCATTTGAACGTACTTAGGATGTGAGAGCCTAGACTCTGATACCATCCTGTAATGCCCCAATCTCGCAGTACGGAGACGTTACTGCGACGTATAGATGCAGGTCAGAGATACCCTCACGCATATACGTGCATCAATACAGGCAAGAATCAGAGTTTCGAAATACGTGGTGTATTATACATTCCAACATATGAGTATAATTATAAAGTTATCACCAGATGTGACGCAATATTACAAGAATACTATATCACAGATAGGCGCAAATATGAATGATTGAGTTGGATTTGCACACAGAAAATATAGAATTTCAGAACTTAAGAATAAAGAGTGCAAGCACTCAATACTATCGCAATAACAAGTGGCCATGCGTGTGTCCTCAAGGAAGGATTAGCGATGGAAGCTTTTTTGCAAGTTCTCTTTTAAGTTATAAAGAATGGTTAAAGTTCTTCTTTTAGTTCTTAAAAAGAAAAAGAAAAAGAAAAATAAGTTACAATTAAGTTAAGAAGAAAGTGGTAGATTGAGAAGGTGAAAGAAACAGAAAAATTGATTTATACAAAGAAATTAAAGAGAGTGAATAAAAGAGTTAGGAGTTTGTGGTAATCTAAACTAAAAAATTAAAAGACAAGAAAGAAAACATAAAAGAAATACTTACCTTCTTTGGCCAAAACTTACCTTGAATCTTTGGCAACAATGTAACCTTAAAGTGGAGGTAATCCGCGCATAGCCCATAAGAGTTGATTCTCATCTCTTCCACATTACATCATCAAGACGATACAAGTATGAAATGATATAGACTAAGACTAAAATCCATCATCATGAGCTATCGGTGGTACTAGTAAAGGTAAGGCTCTTTCGATGCTATAAGACTCACTTGGATAGCAATTGATACTAAAAGAAGAGAAGTAAAGAAGAAGAAGAAAATGAAAACAAAGAAGAACATATAAAAAAAGTTACCTTTTTATTGCTTGCAGAAATAATGGAAGAAAGGAGGAGGTTACATCGGTGTCAATCTCAACGTAAATCTCTCTCTTACTTACATGAATCTGAGTCTAACCTATGCTTATAAAGAAATAAAAATTACATAAAATAAAAATAAAAACCTACACTAAAAAGAATAAAAAACTAGCCTAAGAATCCTACTCTGCTTAATCGTTCCCTCCGGTATCTGAAAACCCAGTATTTATAGGCAAAAACCCAACGGGGGAGAGCGTACGAAGATTGCTCCCCCCAACAGAAGCATCTAAGCCACGGAAACGCGGCTTTGGCCATGTTTCTGCAGCCCGGGTATGGCCAGTGGCCACACTCGGGGGGTGGTGCTTCCTAGTTTCGCGATATTATTTTGTCTCTCGCTGGATTTGCAGTTTTGGGTTCCAGATTTGATGAAACCTCCTTTGATTTTTGGCTTTAACCAATTGATTTGTGAAGATCTTATTTTAACCACTTGTTCAACTGGTTTTATCTTCTTTAATTTTCCCTAATCTGCCCTGTTCTTTGATTTGAATTAATTCTGAATTAAATCAGAATTTTGATAGGCTTTTGGGCTCGTTTCTCTTCCATCTCCTTTAGTAATGGGCCTGCATATAAATTAGACAATAAATAGGATTAAAAATAGAGTTTATTATATAATAAATATAAGAATGTGACAATAAATATGCAGTATCAGCGACCGATCACACCCTCATACCTATCTTTTGCTCGTCCTCGAGTAAAACAACAAAACTAAATCAAAGATTATTAGACCACTTTCATAGGTCACTCGATTGCAGTGAGCATGTGCAACAAACCGTTAAATCTCTAGGTTCCCCTAGATGACGAGTTTTATCTCGTGAGTATTTTTAATAGATTACACCCACAAAATTCATAAAGAAAGAGAAACAAAGAGTTAGTATTTTCGAAAAGCATTTTGAAAGAGAAAGATATTTGAAGTATTATTGTAAGAGTTCAAGAAATCTATAAGTTATAGGAAAAATAAATTTTCATTCCTAAACTTAGTCTCTATTCAAAATTTATTATCAATCAAAGTAAGGAGTCAAATTGTACTTCTCATCTAGTTTATTACTTTACCCTAAGTCATATGCACCTTCGTGATCGTGAAATTTTGACTAAGGGTTCTTCAACTCTAATTCTTTTACCTTATTTATTTATTTATTTATTTTTTGTGGTATTATTCTTTAGTTTTATTAGGCTTTCTAATCTGTCCATATAACGAGCCTTTAATCGGTGACTCTCAAACCGAATAATCTTAGCGCACCAGGTAAGAAAACACTCCAAGGACTTAAGACCTCGAGCAAAAAAGGCCACAAAACTAAGGATTTTATTATATGAACCACTTTTAGGCATGTATACTTTATGCTTTATGAGGCACAAATACCCAGCTTAATCAGAGGATTTATATATATATATTCTTTTTTCTTTTTCTTTTCTTTTAATAAGGAATAAGAATCTTTGTTTTTGAACCCTAAGTATGTAAGTGTATAAAGCATGCATATATCATCAAGATAAAATCATGACTAAATTACTTTTCTAAATTTTCTTCGTAAGCTTAGAAATCAAACAAATAATCTTATTTTGACCAAGTATAAGTAATCCTAATTATGATTCTTCTATTTCTTAAAATTGACTTAATTTCTTACGAAGAATATGTCAAAATATTGTTGCTATTTTCAAAAAGTTTTTTTAAAGTAAAGAAAATGTTATAATAATTTTTTTTATATAATAAAAGGAAAACGTAAGTCATGTTCGAACCCTCCCCCACACCTATCTCATGCATTGTCCTCAATGTATGAATTAATGCATAGATGCATGAAAAAGAAGAAAGAGAAGAAAAATATTATCTTATGGTGGTGGTTCTGGTGGTGGTCAGATTGGGTCAAGCGTTGCTACCCAATCAAGATAATGTGTGGTTCACGAAATCTACCTTTATTGACCTCTATTCTATTTATATATTTACAGTCCTCAATATGAATAGGTTCATGAAAGATTCTATCATGAAACTAATTCTCTTTACATGACCAGTCTTGAAAAATCATCACGGAGTCATCATGATCTATACCTTTGTCCCACAAAAGAATGTGACTTGATGGAACGGTTGATTTGGGCTCAAGAATGATAGATTCAGGAACCAATACTAACTCGAAACAATCAAGTTTGGGTTTGAGAGTTAGTTTTGATTCAAGAGTTGAGTCCAAGTCTAGGAATTGAAATTCACATTCTTTTCCCATCAATGGAATGTGACTATCCAAAATTAATGATTCCATTTCTAGATCTATGGGCACAGAAATAAATGTTGGCTCAGAAAATTGGTCCAAATTGGGTAAGAATACCGGAGTCAACATAGATTCGAAGACAGAAACTGAATCACAAATTTGGGAATTGGGTTCACATTCATAATCAAGTTCAATCGCATTAAAATAAAAACTTTCCAATTCATCAATGGGTTGATATTGGTCAAGTTGAAGGTTTTGTGGTGAAATTGAATCTTGGTCAAAGTTTTCAAGATACCATGATTCTTGGTTTTCATCAATATGGCTAGAAGTGTCGAGAATAGTCAATGATTGGGTAGGGAGAGTTTCCTTATTCCTAAGCATGTTTTCCAATCTACTAAGTCTTGCTTCTATAATATCGAGTGGATCATTTTGGATTGAATCATAGATTCCATACTCTTTTTTAAGTCCTAAGTCGGCATGTTCTTTTTGAAAAATAGTGTAAGGATCTGTGACTTGAAAATTTTGATAGAATTTTTGAGTCTTCTAAAATTTGAATTCGTCACTTAAACTCGTCTAATGCTTCCTTCCTCTTTTCCCAATCAATTGATTCTCTTAATGGTTATTCGGGAGGAGTATATGAAGCTTGATTTTGGCAGGGTGGTTGACAATATGACTTGGGGGAGTTGTATCCCTATTGACTCTGTGAAGAGTAGTGATGATTATTCCAGTCTTGTTCATAGTATTGGGACTGGGGCATGTATTGATTCAGATAAGACTAATCTGTCACACTAGGTTGGTTAAAGTTATGATATGCCGGGTTGGTAACATCTGAAAAAGAGGTTGGAGTGTAACATGGATTACCATTAAAGTTAAAAAAATTATTGTTATAAGCCATATCACACAAGAAATGTCAAAAACAAACAAAGAAAAACAAACAAATAAACAAATAAAAAGAAAAAAATCTAGTTATGGTTAACCTTAGACCTAGACGACTCTTAACTAGTTAGACTGTCCACGGGGGGTATATTGCTGAATCTGACTACAAGTTAATCAGCCACGTAGGGGCAAGATAGGTGGGAAGTATCTGCGCAGAAGCGACAGGCCTAATTAAGCCAAACCATCAGCCTTTGGGGTTTCGCCCCTTAATCAACAACCTTAGTCACCGATTTGACAAGAGTCAGATTCAAATCAACTTTCCCCTTAGGTCAGTCTCCTATATGAGTCTCAGATGTCCCTAGGGCCAACCTCTACACAGTTTTAGTTAGGCTTGGGTTGTAAGTGAGGAGATTATTTGTGGCTAAGGGAGGGTAATGACTTCCCCACCTTATCTTGTTTATAGGACAAGACCTTAAATCAGTTTAGTGCAATGTGTACATAAAAAGCAACACTTAAGCAATGTAAACAATTCAAAAGTGTTCCTATACTACATGCTATGCACACGTACCTTTTCTCCATTCAATAGTAATGTAAAATGTAAACGAATTAAACACGTGCCTAAATGCGAAGTATAAACCATTTTTAGTATTTAGCAAACATCAATTTACTGTTGAGATTAGAAAGTATGTACAGTGAGTTAATCAAGAAAATAAATAGTTGCAAAAATTTAGCTTTGCAATTTAGCCAACCTGTGAAAATACAGGTTAGTAGTTCACTCAGATTTGCCACTAAAATGTACAAATCTGAGGGCTTCTAGGCTCTGTTTTATTGAGCAGAGTCCACGGCCACTTATATGTCCACTGCAGCAAAATTTTCTTGATATTTATCATTGTACACCAAGAACAAAGAAGAAAGTTAACCAAAAATATGAACTTAAAAAGAGAATTACTTACCGTCCCTCCCTGGCAACAGCGCCAAAATTTGATTAAGTTGGACCTGCACAAATAATATACAGAATGTTAGAACTTAAGAATAAGAGTGTATGTACTCAATACTACCACAATAGCAAGTGATCATGCAGGTCATGATCCTCAAAGAGGGACTAGCGATGGAAGCTTTTTTGCAAGTTCTCTTTTAAGTTACAAAGAATAGTTAAAGTTCTTCTTTTAGTTCTTAAAAAGAAAAAGAAAAATAAGTTATAGTTAAGTTAAGGAGAAAATGGTAGATTGAGAAGGTGAAAAAAATAGAAAAATGGATTTATACAAAGAAATTAAAAGGAGTGAATAAAAAAGTTGGGAGTTTGTGGTGATCTAAACTAAAGAATTAAAAGACAAGAAAGAAAACCTAAAAGAAATACTTACCTTGAATTTTTGGCGACGATGTTACCTTAAAGTGGAGGCAATCAGCGCGTAGCCCATAAGAGTTGATTCTCGTCTCTTTCATATTATATCATCAAGATGATCCAGATATGAAATGATACAGATTGAGACTAAAAGCCACCACATGAGCTATCGGTGGCACTCGCAAAGGTAAGGCTCTTTCGATACTATAACACTCATTTGGATAGCAATTGGTATAAAAAAAAGAGAAATAAAGAAGAAGAAGAAAATGAAAACAAAGAAGGACATATAAAAAAAGTTACTTTTTATTGCTTGTAGAAATGATGAAAGGAAGGAGGAGGTTACACCGGTGTCACTCTCAACATAAATCTCTCTCTTACTTACAGAAACCTAAATCTAACCTATGCTTACAAAAAAATAAAAATTACATAAAATAAAAATAAAAACCTACACTAAAAAGAATGAAAAACTAGCCTAAGAGTCCTTCTATGCTTGATTGTTCTCTGTGGTCTCTGAAAACCCAGTATTTATAGGCAAAAACCAACGGGGTAGAGCGTACAAAGATAGGGAGAAAACGCTCTGATAGGTAGTAAAAAGTGCATATTTTTCAATACATTTACTATCACATTTTCATATTTATTCCTATAATTCTGCACATTTACTAATATTTTATTATTTATTGTGTGCAGGCCTTGAGAAATAAAAATAAAAGAATAAAGCCTTAAAAGAAGCCCAAAAGCCCATATTCAAGCCCAATGCAAAAGTTGCAATTATCAAATGTCAAAGTTGCAATTACTAAGGGCAATAGTTGCAAATACTAAAAGAAGAGGGAAGGATAGACTTCTATTCAACCCTAAATACTTCCAGGATGAGGATAAAAGCCAAATAAATAGAGTGCAATGATGAAATTCGTTTTTTAAGAAATTTGGATCTAGGGTAACTTGTTTCCCAAGTTATCCCGAAAATTCAAAATAAAGAGTCAGGATACAACTTCCAGAAGGATAAAACCAGATGGACGGACCAGAGGAGACCACGCGCGAAAGCGCGTGGCCAGCCGACACAACTTGGCCGCGGAAACGCGGCCCAAGCCGTGTTTCTGCGGCAGTTTGGATAAGCCAGGGAAACAGTTTTCGTGGAGGAGTCGTATTGGGACTCTACTTCCTTCTGCACCTATAAATACCCCTGCAGACGCAACAGAGAGGACATACAGCGCAGTACAGAGCAAAACCTAGGGTTTGTAGGCTAGTTGTAGTTTAGGTTTTATTTTCCTTTTTGTAACTTTTATTTTTTTTATGTAACTGAGAGTGGAGGATGCTTTCATGGAGGAAGGAGTTCATGCTTGTACTGAGGTGACATCGGTGTAAGTCATACTTTTCTTCCATTGTTAATAAAATCTACTCAAGGTTTGTTTTTGTTATTCTTCCTTTCTTGTTTATTTCTTCTATTCTTGTCTTCTTTTATTGTTTTTCTCTGATGTCTTGCAAACCATGAGATTTGATCGCTTCGAGACTGCTTAGCCAAAGAAGAGCCCTTGATGTCCTACGGTGATGAACAGATCCTATACGCCATACTTGAATGCCTTCAGAGATGAGGTAAGTCGTTGCAAACGGATCAAAAGTAAACAGGGCAGAAGAGGTAGGTATGTGTTTTTAGTTTTTTTTTTCTTTCTTTGTAATTTTAGTTTAGATCACCAACTCCACATCTTTCAAATTCTTTCCCAACTCATTGTAAATACCACACTTCTCATTGTAAATACCATTGTAAATAACAAAATAAATAAAAAAGAGATAACTTACTAAACAAGCTTCCATCGCTAGTCCCTCCCTGAGGATCACGACCCGCATAGCCATTGCTACAGCGGATTAGAATTGAGCGCCCTGCACTATTGTTTTAAATTCTGAAATTCTATATTTTGTGTGCAGGGAAAAACTCAATCAAATTTTGGCGCCGTTGCCGGGGAGGGACGGTAAGTTATTCTCTAAAAAATAACTAATTCTTTTATTCTTTCTGTTTGCAGGTTTGGAGAACAGGAAAAATAACAGCAGAAAAAGACATATAGCAACTCTGTGCCTCTGCCCTCGAAGGCAGAGCAGCAGAGCCTACTACAATGCCGCGCAAACGCGGCAATAGCCGTGTTTCCACGGCCTGAGTAGTGAACTACTCACTAAGGTTTCTGCAGGTTGCTGCAAATTGAAAGATTTGTTTACTGCTCTGTTAAATTTTCTCTGTGATCACCCTGTACACTGCTAATGAATTAACAGTAACCCGCTTGTTGAAAAAAATAAAAAAATTAGACTCTTGCATATAGGCACGTGTCTATTTAATTTTTAATTTCTGTTGAAGAGTGCTGGAGACAAGGTACATTCGCATTGCATATAGACTAGGAAGCACCCTTGGCTGATTTTCTGCTTTGAGTGAATATTTATCTATTGCTTTACACGTACACTAAATTGACTTAAGGGCTTGTCCTATAAATAAGATAAGGTGGGGATTTCATCACCCTTCCTTGGCCTACAAACAATCTCCTCACTCACTAACCCAAGCCTAACTAAAAATGAGTAGACGTTGGCCCTAGCGACATCTCGGACTCATAGGAGATTAACCTAAGGGGGAACTGTGTTGAAAATTGACTCCTGCAAAATTAATGTCTAGGAAGGGGATTGAGGGTCGAAAGCCCAAAGATTGGTGGTTATTTAATTAAGGAACGTCTTTGACGGAAAACCTCCCACCAATCTTGCCCTGACCTGACTGATTAACTTCTGGTCAAAGTCTGCACCCTACCTCCCGTGGACAGTCTAACCAGTTAGGAGTCGTCTAGGTCATAGGTCTACCCTAACTTAGGTTAGAATTTTTTTTGTTTGCTTATTTGTTTGTTTTCTTTTTCTTTGTTTGTGTTTGTGTGATATGGCATATAACAATTTTTTCAATTTTAATCCATACTACAAACCAACGTCTTTTTCAGATATTACCAACCCGGCATATCATAACTTTGACCAACCTAGTGTGCCGGAATGGTCTTATCCGAATGCATATAAGCCATGCCCCCCATCTTATGACCATAATTTCCACAATAATTTTAACTCTTCACATAGTTCATGGGGTTTCGCTTCCCCCGAGTCTAATTTCTAACCAACTTGTCCTCTGTACCCACCTTGTCCACAATATTTCCAAGATTCCTACTCAGATCCACCAATTCAGAATAGAAAACCATCTATCTTGGAAATGATGAGTATGCATGAGTCCAAGCAACAATCACCATCAATCTTAGACATGATGATGCGTGAGTCCAAGCAACAATCACAGAATCTGACCGACTCACAACTTCACTTCCTCTTTTCAAGTCCAATCACAAAATGATGCACCAATCGACAATGAAAAGATGCTTGAAGTCATGACTCAGGCTAGAATTGCTCGTGATCATGAAATAGATATGATGGTTCAAACTTTACGTTCTCACCGTTTGGCCATTTCTGATGTCGCTAACCATTCTGTTAGAGCCGACGAGTCAAGTTGCTTTGGAAAACAAGATTCTAGTTCAGTACAATCATTTAAACTTGCCCAAACTCTAATTTTTGAAAATGACATTGACAGTTTGGCAAGTTATTCATTTCCTGAAATAGAACTTGAGAATGACTATGATCTTGAACCTCAACCTAGTGATTCAATTTTACTTCCTGATTCAATAATGACTCCAGTGTCTCCACCTGATTTCAATCTTTTCCCTGAGTCAACATTGGATCCTGTGCCAATTCATCATGAAATTGAATCACCCATTTTTGATGATGATATTGAACTTGACCAATTTTATAATTTTGAAAGTCCCATGGATAAATTGGCAAGTCTCATTTTTATGACATTAAACTCAATGAGAAATGTGACCTAGATTCTCAAATCTGTGATCAAGTTCAAATTCCCGAATCAATATTAACTCCTGTTTTGTTACCCGACGTAGGTAATATTTTAGAGTAAGTTTTGATTCCCACACCTATCATTCCTGAACTTGAATCACCAATATTAAGTCACATTCCATTGTAGGAAAATGATTGTGGACTTGAGTTTCAACTTCTTGATTTGGACCCACTTCTTGAACCAAGCCTGACTCCTGAACCATTACTTGATTTAAGTTTCTTTCCTGAGTCGGTATTCGTTCCCGCACTTCTGACGTCCAAGTCAATCATTCCATCTTTTCACACTCTATTTTGGGACAAGGCAGTTGACACAATTGACTCTGAAAATAATTATGAAATTTGGAAATTTGATGGGGTGGAATTTTTAAAAAATGTTCATACAGACATCATTTTAGTGGGTTATACAAGAGAGATTTCTGGTGGGTTCCTCCGAATACCGCATTATCTTGATTGGGTAGCAACGCTTGGCCCAATTAGACCACCACCGAAACCACCACCTTGAGGTAACATCTGCCTTCCCTTTCTTCTTTTTCATGCATATATGCATACATTTATACATTGAGGACAATGTATGAGATAAGTGTGGGGGGAGGCTTTACTAACATACTAACATAGGTAGAAACTAACAAAAAATTTTGCTAATAAAAAAAATTTGCTAAAAAAAGGACAATATTTTGACTTATCTTTTGAAAGAAATCTAAGTTAGTCTTAAGAATTAGGAAAATCATGATTAGGATTTCTAAAAACTTGGTCAAAATAAATAAATTGTTGAATTTTTAGGTATAGGAGGAGAAATTGAATAAGTAATTAATCTTGATTTTTACCTTAATAAAATGTGCATACCTAATGCATATCTAGGATTCTAAGACAAAGACCCTTGTGCCTCATATATAAAAAATATATATATAAAAATAAAAATAAAAAAATAAAAATCACTAATTAAGCTGGGTACATGTGCCTCAAGAAGCATAAGTATTCACGCCTAAAAGTTAGTTTACAAATAAGTGTCCTTAGTTTTGTGGCCTAGTTCACTCGAATTTGAGTCCGTGGGGTGTTTTCTCACCCGGTGCCCTAAAATCAACCAGTTTGGGAGCCACCGACTTTAAGTTCGCTACATGGGTGGATTAGAAAGCCTAAGAAAATTAAGAAATATTATATATATATTAACACATCTAATAGTCAATTAGTTAGGTATGAGGGCCTCAAGAAGTCTTGATACTTACACGAAAGAAAATTAGATGAGTTATACATATTTAAAAAAAGAAGAAGAGATAATAATAAAGAGGCATGAGAGTTCAAGTTAAGGAATTCCTAGTAAAAATTCACAAGGATGCATATGACTTAGGGTAACGAAAAAGACTATACAAACATTCAATTTTGACCCTTACCTAAAAAGGAAAACAATTTACTATATAAAAACTAAGTTTAAGAATGAATAAAAATGAGGATCCTAAAAACTTATAGACTACTTAGACTCTTCAAACGTATTTCAAATATTTTCCTTTTTATGGATTTTGTGGGTGTAATCCGCTGAAAACCCTCACGAGACAACACTCGTCCTCTAGAGTAACCTAGGGGTTTAACGGCTTATTGCACGTGCTAAGTGCAATCGTGATTCCTACGAAAGTGAGTTAGCTAGTTTAGTTTTTCTTTTTCTTTTTGATTTTTACTCGAGAACGAGCAAAAAGATAAGTGTGGGGGTGTGATAGGTAGTAAAAAGTGCATATTTTCCAATACATTTACTAGCACATTTTCATATTTATTCCTATAATTCTGCACATTTACTAATAGTTTATTATTTATTGTGTGCAGGCCTTGAGAAATGAAAATAAAAGAATAAAGCCTTAAAAGAAGCCCAAAAGCCCATATTCAAGCCCAATGCAAAAGTTGCAATTATCAAATGTCAAAGTTGCAATTACTAAGGGCAATAGTTGCAAATACTAAAAGAAGAGAAAAGGACAGACTTCTATTCAACTCTAAATACTTGCAGGATGAGGATAAAAGCCAAATAAATAGAGTGCAAGGATGAAATTCGTTTTTTAAGAAATTTGGATCTAGGGTAACTTGCTTCCCAAGTTATCCCAAAAATTCAAAATAAAGAGTCAGGATACAACTTCTAGAAGGATAAAACCAGATGGACGGACCAGAGGAGGCCACGCGCGAAAGCGCATGGCCAGCCGACACAACTTGGCCGCGGAAACGCGGCCCAAGCCGCGTTTCTGCGGCAGTTTGGATAAGCCAGGGAAACAGTTTTCGTGGAGGAGTCGTATTGGGACTCTACTTCCTTCTGCACCTATAAATACCCCTGCAGACGCAACAGAGAGGACATACAGCGCAGTACAGAGCAAAACCTAGGGTTTTTAGGCTAGTTGTAGTTTAGGTTTTTATTTTCCTTTTTGTAACTTTTATTTTTTTTATGTAACTGGGAGTGGAGGATGCTTTCATGGAGGAAGGAGTTCATGCTTGTACTGAGGTGACATCGGTGTAAGTCATACTTTTCTTCCATTGTTAATAAAATCTACTCAAGGTTTGTTTTTGTTATTCTTCTTTTCTTGTTTATTTCTTCTATTCTTGTCTTCTTTTATTGTTTTTCTCTGATGTCTTGCAAACCATGAGATTTGATCGCTTCGAGACTGCTTAGCCAAAGAAGAGCCCTTGATGGCCTACGGTGATGAACAGATCCCATACGCCATGCTTGAATGCCTTCAGAGACAAGGTAAGTCGTTGCAAATGGATCAAAGATAAACAGAGCAGAAGAGGTAGGTATGTGTTTTTAGTTTTTTTTTCTTTCTTTGTAATTTTAGTTTAGATCACCAATTCCACATCTTTCCAAATTCTTTCCCAACTCATTGTAAATACCATACTTCTCATTGTAAATACCATTGTAAATAACAAAAAATAAAAAGAGATAACTTGCTAAACAAGCTTCCATCGCTAGTCCCTCTCTGAGGATCATGACCCGCATAGCCATTGCTACAGCGGATTAGAATTGAGCGCCCTGCACTATTGTTTTAAATTCTGAAATTCTATATTTTGTGTGCAGGGAAAAACTCAATCACGCTCCCCCAACAGCAACTAAGCCGTGAAAATGTGGCTTTGGCCGCGTTTTCGTAGCCTGGGTATGGCCAGGTGGCCACACCTAGGGGGTGGTGCTCCCTGATTTCGCGATATGATTTTATCTCTAACTGGATTTGCAGTTTTGGGTTCTAGATTTGATGAAACCTCCTTTAATCTTCGGCTTTAACAAATTAATTTGTGAAAATCTTATTTTAACCGGTTCAACTGATTTTATCTTCTCTAATTTGCCCTGATTTGCCCTAATCTACTCTGGTCTTTGATTTGAATTGATTCTAAACTAAATCAGAATTTTTATGGGTTTTGGGCTCGTTTCTCTTCCCTCTCCTTTAGTAATGAGCCTACATATAAATTAGACAATAAATAGGATTAAAAACAGAGTTATTATATAATATATATTAGAATGTAATAATAATATACAGTACCGATCAGCGAGAATACAAAGAAATATACAAGTATGAATAATACAAATGGCGCTCACGAGTTACAACAGGAAAACTCGAGAGTCGAGCAGAGGGGTTCAAGGGATAGGGTTTAAGCGGTCTACCGATGATCTACGCTTCAGCTGCGCATCTCTGATAAGCATCCGAGAGAATTTACAAGCTCCAAACTCTGAGACCTAGACATGAGGATCCAGGGGAGTCGAACTCCCCAACAAGTGGTGATATGAATGCCAAATGGCGTTTATAGATAAGCACACGTGTATCGATAAATTCAAATCATAAACATGCATTGAAAACTGTGTCGTGAGCACAGGCATACAGGATCAAGTAGAGAGATAGCAAGCAATATCAAGTAGAGAATACGCATGGTATAATAAGATAAGAGCAGGAGATTGATGGAATAGAATACAAGTAGTAAAGAAGAATGTAACCAGCTACAATATAATAATAAACATAAAACTGAAAATTTGAAGTAGAACTCGATGAAAGTAAATACGGCAACACAAGTGGTACAGACCCAATTTACAGCTTCATGAGATAAATACGTCGAAGGAATAATCTAGACAAGGAAACCCATATCTATATACCGTATATCTCACGTCAACGTAAGCTAAGTCTGTATGACCTAAATAACAAAACACATAATAATATATAGTTGGCATCTTTTATTATTATTATTACTCGTCCTATCCAAATGTCTAGATATGTGAACTAGCATCCTAACACACATATATCCACATCTGAGTAAAGCAAGATTGTTATTGGAAACCAACAGGGGCATCAACGAACAATGTTTACAGTGAGTTCCGTACATGCTTGGGACCACGGTTCAGGGTGTTCCATAGCTGGTGTAAGGAATCGGCCACTAGGCTTACAGAAGGGTCTTATAGGATGCCCTTTTCAAGATAGTACCAAGAATGAGGGAGCCAGCGCTCCCCTCCTGGAGGCCCTCAGGTCGAATCGGAAGTTTTTGTTGAACAATTCACCTAGTACTACTATAAACACGAACATATATTGATAGCCGTAAGTTTCCCCCGACCCAATGTAAGTTGTCCCATTTTATGATTTTTTAGATAATTATCAGATTTTAGAAATGAGCAGGAACAAATCATGAGTATTAGGAATACAGGTGTATCAGGAGTACAGTTTGTACTGGAACAATCAAGATGCAAACAAGATGACAGGTCATCATTCCTGTTATCATGATAATTATAAGAGTTAGGTACGTCATGTCGGATGTCAGGTGATAGCATGACTTGAGGGTGATATTAGGTAGGTGACAAGTGATAGCATGGTATATGCAAGCACGTCAAGTGAAGGCACGTCAAATGACACAAGAAAATAGTGCTGATATACAAGACCGGTACGAATACCGAAAAATCATGCAGTTTCTGAAAAATAGTATAAGTAAGATTTCAAACTCTTTGTAACCATTAATAGAAGAAGAGATAAACTGGCGATAAAGTAATAAGCAAGCAAGCGAATAACCAAGCGGAGCTAAGAAAGCTAGAGGTACGAACAACAAATAGTGTTTAACACTAGAGTGTCAGACGAAGCTACTGAAATGACTCAGCTTAGAAGATGAGTCTAAAATTTGGCAGAGTTCCGCCTAGACGAATCTAATGGTAAAGTGCTGAGCGCTAAGCATGCCTACCAGGCGGAGCTGAGAGACCTGACGATCTAAGTGCACTTCTCTTTTGAGAAAATGGGTGATTAGTCTATAATTCTACATTATTATATCGCATTTTTCTACTGATTTATGAATAAAATGTCGATCTAAACCGTGTTTTGGTCTCTCTTGCAGATAATCAAGACAAGGAGGGCAAAAGGGTAATAAGAGCTTAATTAAATCCATTTTTGGGTAATTAAATCAGCAATTCTTGGAGGCCAAGTAAGGGAACTTCTAGAAGATACATTGAATTTAGACCTTTGCGCACGTTAGACGGATATCCGGGAAAAAATATCAAAATCCAAATATACCAAGATGGTCCTAGAAGTGACGAGAAGTTTCTCGCCAAAACCAGGGACCTAAGTCCCTCGAAAATGTAGCAAATGCCATGTTTCTGTGGCAATATGGTGGGGCCACGTGTCGATCTTCGACGCGTGGCCCGTCTCATCTTCTAGAAGCCCCTTTTCGCCTATAAATAGCCTTGCAGAGGTCAGAACGCAAGCAGTTTTAGATTTAAGCTAGGTTTTATATCTTTAATGTAGTGTAGTACAGGTGTTCTTCCTTTCTTTTCTTTTATATTTTTATTTCATTTTTTGATCTTGTAGTAGAGCTGAGAGATTCAGAGAGAGATAGAGAGGGATTGATGTAATAGATGGTGATAATCTATGTAGAGGTGCCTCATTTCTTCTCCATTGTAACCTTCTCCATCGTTTACATGATGCTTGGCTAATTTTTCTTCTCATGGCAATCTAACTACTAACCACTAACCATCTAACCACTTACTTGATAATCCACATGAATCTAGTAGCCTCTACAAGGCCTTACTCTTGCAAGAGCTATTGATGGCTCATGATGATGGATTCTTGTTGGCCCAAAGGCCTTCCACCCTAGTTTTGATGATGATTAACTCATGTAGTTATGTTTACTAATAATCTTATGTTGTTTAAGTTTCAGATCATTAACCAAGATATTAGTTGATGATTAGCTTCAACAAGGAGTTTAGAAGCTTTTCATAGTAATTCCAGGGCCAAAGCTTCAAGATCACACATTGCCTAGCCCTTGGATGGAGTTTTGGAGCAAGTCAACTTGAAGATGAAGATCATCAAGAAGACTTAGGTATCCATAGTTTAGATAGTGTGTTTTAGATCCATTTGTAAAGCTTAGTATAGTTGATATGCTCAAGTGCACAACACACAAGTTTCATGTTTTGGTTTTGGTTTTCATGAATAGATTGATCAAAACAAGTTTACATGGTTTATATGTATAGTAGATGTATTCTAGTTATACATACATGCTTAAATGACTTAAACAAACTTATTTTGACTTCCCTATTCATGTATTGAAAAATCAAGTTTGATAAAAATACAAGTGTTGTTTTTGATAAAATTTGCAAGACTCAAAAATGAATTGATATGATTGATATATGTCTTGAAATTTTTATCACTTGTTTGTGTTTTAATATAAAATGTTAAAACAAGTTTTGTGGATTTTTAGAAGACTTAAAAGATTTTTCAAAATATTTTTAAACTGGTTTTCTGACCCAGATTTCTGTTCCAGGCTTCAATCAGTCGACTAAGTCAACTGACCTAGTCGACTTGGCTGAAGTCGGTCGACCGGGTCGGTCGACGACGTGCACAAGTCTGTGCACGTTTGGCAGACTTTGGACGGTCGACCGGGTCTGAGAGCAGTGCTCTCTGTTTGGTTGGGTCGACCGGGCCGGTCGACCGTGGTTGCCCAACGGTCACATTTTTGACCGTTGGCGGTCGACCGGGCCGGTCGACCGTCAGCCTGTCAGCTGCCACATCAGCCTAATGGCTAGTTTTCTGATGGGGCTATAAATACCCCATTTGTTTGAGGTTTTCTCCAAGATTTTCAAGAACAAAAATTCTCAGTTTTCTGAAGTGTCTTAAAAGATTTCAAAAGTGTTTTTGGGCCAAAAAGAATTCATCTTATTTGTTTTAGGTTTTTGAAAAATCAAAGAAAAGAGTATTTTGGGAGATTTGTCTTGGTTTTCATTCTATATCTTTTGCAAGAATTTCCCAAGTGTTTTTCTTTGTTACTTGTTTTCCAAACACCTAGTTTTCACACTTGAGCTATCTTCTATCCTAATCTATTAGGATCATTTGTTTTTGTGGAAAGAGAAAAGAAAGAGAGATTGTTCGTGGTTGAAAGAAACCACTTGTTGTAAACACCCTTATTCTTGTTGTATCCCTCTTTGGTAGAGGTGATCGGGTGATTGGTTTGCTCCCTCTAGTGAGAGGTGGAGTGTTGGTTTGTAAACCCTCTTCGGTAGAGGTGTTGTTGGTTGTTTGGCTCGGGCCTACCCCTCCGTTGTGAGGCGGTGTTTGAGAGAGGAGTTCGGTACTCCTTGTGTTGTAACAAATCCTCTTCGTAGAGGTTCCCTCGGTGGGAGTATAGTGGATTAGAAATCCTTCTCGGTGAAGGCGGGGACGTAGAGCTAGGGGCTCGAACCTCGTAACATATCTTTGAGTTTGCGTTTGATCCATTGTCTCTTAACTCTCTCTCTCTTGTTTATTTGTGCAAAGCATCATTCATATCATATCATCATACTTGCTTGTGTTGCCTTGCATTATTTCAAATTGCTATTCATCTTATATGCTTGGTTGTTTGTGTGTGCCTCACTTATACTTAACCAACAAGAGCTTCACATAGCACCTCAACCCATTCAAGGGGAATCAAGAGGAGTTAGTCCAGAGCCCTTCACGGGGAATTCGGCTACACTTGTTGTGTTGTATTAAGTTTGTGCAAGATTTGCATTAGCTTCCGCATTTAGCGCATTTAATTCATTAGATTAGCACTTACACCTATTCACCCCCCTCTAGGTGCAATTCTAACATTCAAACATTCTAACACCTAACCAACTAACTTACTAACTTACAAATGCTAACTTTATTTCATGCTCACCTCTAACCGGTTTTGATGATTTAATAGTAGCTTGCAACTTATTATGTGTTATGGATGTGTTGTTTGAATGTAGAAGAACAATCTTATGAGCCATGCTTTGTATCGTCTCTTGAAGCTAAGGATTAGTGTTGGCGAGGATCCATGTGACGCAACTATGAATAAGAGGTTAGCATGATTAGTGGTGCAATTAGTAGTTAGTAGCTATGAGTTTCTTTTATAGTTCTTTTCCTTCTTGTTACTTTGTTTTAAAAACAATTTCCAAACTTTTTCTATCATTGTTGTTTTCACCAACTTCTTAGTTCATCTTTGTTCCGTCTTCTTTTAGTTTTCAAAGCCATTTCTCTTTATTTTCACATCGCCGTTTCATCGCCTACTTCACCTATCACTTTAGGATTTCTTTATTTTCTTTTTCTTTTTCTTTTTCTCATTCTTTAACAAAGAAGAAATTGTTAACATAACACGTGAACATAAACTATTAATGCTTCTATCGCCTCCCGTTCCTGTGGATTCGACCCGTTGAGCCAATGCTATAACGGAAGTATCGAGGGAACATTAGCACGCTTGCTTTTCATTGTTTTCATAAAATACACGTTTTCCAGTGCTTGTTCCGTCCCGATCAAATTTTTGGCACATTGCCGGGGATGGGAATGGTTTTGATATCACATTTTTTTAAACATTTCTCTTTTGTTTTGGTGTGCAGGTCCAAGTTTGTAGGAACTTAATATTACAGAACAACCATTAGCATTATAGCGCCCTGCTCTTGAAAGCAGGGACCCAGCTTCTAAAGAAAAGCCGTGCGCACGCGACTTTTGCCGCAGAAAAGCGTCTATTTTGTGATCATTGTGTATCTTATTGTGCTGGGTTGTTTTCATTGTAATAGCTAGTTGATTTGTACTATTACTTTCCTGCTTTGATTGCCTACACACTGTAATAATTAAAGAACAAAAATACAGTATTTGAACGCTATTGAAACGGTTTAGACATTTGCATTTAGGCACGTGTCAATTAATTCCAATATACTATATTTGTTCTGTTGTTGTGATCTGGATTGAGGTGTACATATGGTATTGCATATAGCATAGGACAAACATGTGGGTGATTTATTCGCTTTGTGTTATCTTATTGTCTATATTGCACATTTGCATGAATTGAAATTAAAGGCAAAACCCATACAAAATAAGGTGGGGATTTTATCACTTTTTCTTAACCTAAAAACCATCTCCCCACTCACACAACCCAAGCTCTGATAAAAATTGATAGACGTTAGCCCCTAGGGACATCTCAGACTCATTAAGAGATTGACTGAGGGTTGAACTTGTTTTGAATCTTACTCTTATAAAATCGGTGTCTAAAGTTGGGGATTAAGAGGTTATGCCTCAAAAATACCGTCGTTTGGCGTAATTAAGGCCCGTTGCTTATGCACGGATAGCTCCCACCGTATTTTACCCCTACCTGGCCGATTAGCTTGTGGTCAGATTCATACAACAACCTCCCCCGGGTAATCGACCAGTTAGGAGTTATCTAGGTCTAGGTCAACCTTAGGCTTGGTTTTCACTTTTCTTTCTTCTTATTTGTTTGTTTGCTTTTCTTTTTTGTTTGTGATTGTTTGTGAAATGGAATTCAACAATAACAATTCTTTCAATCCTAATATGAATCCATATTTTAAAATTTCACTTAGAGGGGGGGTAAATAGTTGTAAGGCTAATCTAATGACAAATAATGCGAAATTTAAAAACTAATTGCAACACACTTAGTGTAACCAAAGAGTGTAACCGAATTCCCGGTGAAGGGCTCTGGACTATCTCCTCTAAATTCCTCTAAATAAGAGTTGAGGTGCTATATGAAGCTCTTTTGGTTCAACACAAGTATGGCACACAATCAAACCCAAGCATATAAATGATATGAACATAAGATGCAATGCACAATGAAAGAGAGAGAGAGAGAGAGAGAGAGAGAGAGAGAGAGAGAGTTTAGAGATAGTGGATCAATCGCAAACACTGAGATATGTTTCGAGGTTCGAGCACCCAGCTTTATATCCCTGCCTTCACACAAAAGGATTTCCACTATAGCGTCCACACAGGGAACCTCCAATGAGGATTTGACAAAATACAACTTGGGAGTACACAACTCCTCTCTCAACAAATACAACCTCTCACTAGAGGCAAGGCACTAAACCACACACGATCACCTCATAATTGAGGGATAGGGACAAAGACAAACTACAACAATCACCTCTTCACTAAAAGGGATACCAACACAACTTTCACAATCACCTCTCACTAGAGGGATATCAACACAATCACCTCTCACTAGAGGGATATCATAAAGTATGAAAGGATTACAACTCTTGGTGGTATCAATACCACAAACTAATTTTCTCATAAAACTAGATCCTAATAGATAGGATAGATATAATAGCTAAGGTGTGAGAATGAAAAGTGTTTGGAAATAAAAACAACAAAGAAAAATACTGGAGAAAATCACAAGATAGATGTTGAAATAAAGATCAAAAACACTTCCCAAATACTCTATTTTTCTTTGATTTTTTCAAGACTTTAAAACAAATAAAGATTGATCTTTTAAACCAAAAAACTCTTTTAAAACTTGTAGCTAAAACACTTAAGAAGATGAAATTTTTGTGCAAAAACAGCTCAAATGTGGGGTATTTATAACCCCAAATAATTCTGCCCATTGGCAGCCGGAAAGGGCAGATTTGCCCTTCCGGTCGACCGCCCAGTCGACCAGCACAATGGTCATTTTGATCGTTGTGCACCGGTCGACCGCCCGGTCGACCGGGACTGGATTCATAGAATAGCAGCAGCTATCTGTCGGTCGACCGGCGCCATTTCCAGAGAGCAGAGCTCTCTGGACGGTCGACCGCCCGGTCGACCTGCCCACCAGCCCATGGCTGCATGCACGTCTGTGCACGTTGGTTGACCGGTCCGGTCGACCAACTTCTGCTACGGTCGATAGGTCCGGTCGACCGGCAGACAGCCAAGTCAAACATTTTAGGGATTAAAAACTTGGTTTTTTGACTTCAATTAAATCCCATAAAATCACATAAATTCCACAAAAATCAGTTCTTATTAGATATTTGAAATACAAATATGTGTGTGTTAAATTCAACACATATTACAAACTATTTGAACCATTTTTGTGTTCTTAAAAATTTGCCTTAAATCAAAAACCGTATTTTTCAAAAACTAGGATTTTGAAATGGAAAATCGTTTTCTCCCAAACTCATGCAAATACAAAAACATGATATTGAAATAACTTTTAAGCATGTTGTATATGGATAGAATCTAATATACATGAAAGATTTTATATCTATATTTTTGACATGAAAACCAAAAATAAGTTTTGTTTAAATACATAACTCCAACTCATGAAATAGACTATCAAAATAAGTTTTCTAAATAGATGAAGAATAGAAGTATATAGATCAAATTTAATATTCATTAAACCATGTAAACTTGTTTTGATTCTATCTATTCATGAAAACCATATATTTGAACTAGAAATCCAAAACCGGTTTAACCGAAAACAAACATGAAACGTTAAACTTGTGTGTGTATTGTGCACTTGAGCATATCAACACTATCTAATCTTTACACAAGATCTAAACACTAAACTAAAACAAATCGAGATCTTCTTGTCTCCAAGCCGACTCGATTCAAACGCGATCCAACGAGCTTGACTCCAACCGAGTATTAGATGCGATCTTGACGCTCGAGCTCTTGAATCAACATGTGAAAGCTCCAAAACACCTTTGTAAAGCTAATCACTTACTAATATTTTGATCAAATATCTGAAACTAAATATTACAAGATTATTAGTAAACTATGAATATATTAGTTAATCATCATTAAAACTAGAGTGAAGGGTCTCTGGACCAACAATCTTTCCTTTTTGATGATGACAAAACTCATAGAGTTATATATGCATGGATTAAAGTTAAGCTTCATAGAAGCTCCCCCTTAACTCATGCAAAGCAATAAACAATAAAGATATGTCGTGAATGCTCAACATAAATATGCATAAACATGATATTTGATACCAATAAAATAAACATGCTCTTGATACCAACAAAAGATGCATACCAATAAAATAAACATGCTCTTGATACCAACAAAAAATGCTCTTGATACCAATGGTAAAAGATAACAAATAAAACAAACATGCATATATAAAAACTCTAAATTTCTCTCCCTTTTTTGTCAATTCATCAACAAAGGGGTACAAACACTAAAGATAGAAATAATATTTTTCTTCCTTTTTGCATAAATCAAAACAATAAAGGTGTATATGCTATATACATTCATGAAGAGGAGAGACGTGAAGTTAACTCCCCCTGCATACATGCATTTATATGAAAAGAGATGACTAAACCCTAACCACATAAAGTATAATATATAATGTATAAAAGGAGATGTGAAGCTCCTCCTACACACGTGTAAGACATAGAGAAGAGCAGTTAAGCTTCTCAATATGAGATACACTCAACATGAATCTATATATATAGGGAAGATGTTAAGATCCCTTGCATATAAGCAATACATATCAAAACTTTTGATATCAATTTATGATACCAATTAAAAATAAACAAAATTTTTTAAGATTCCAATGGATACTAATTGAAAATATCTTATAAACTTTTGATACCAATGGAAAATGAAACATTGTATGTTTTTTATATCAATTGAAATATATATGTATTGAGAATCTTGAAACCAATTGTAAACATCTTATAATTTTGATACAAATGAGAATATTTTATAATTTTGATATCAATTGAAAGTGAAGGCCAAATATTTTTATATAAACATAACTCATTTCAATATAGATACTAATATAAAATGAAATATGATACCAATTAAAAAACAAATCAACTATTTGGTTAAACAATTCATTTTGCAATAAAGATACCAAATTTTAGAATTAAACCAATTTATGATTTTTGATACCAATATTGAAAATGTTAACAAATTCCAAATTAAAATATTTTTTATTAAGAGCATAGGAAACCAATTGAAAAATAATATACCAAATCATATCATTTTTCATCATAAAGAGTGGGAGTAAGATACCAATTGAAAATACAATCGATCGAAAACTAAAACATAAAGTTTTCTCCCCCTTTATGAAATACCAATGAAAATGATGCATAAGCTTTATAAATTACCAATTTGAAAATTAATAGTCATTAAGGAGTAAATTAAGCTTAGCATAAACATAATTTGTGCTTTAAGATGTAAAGATATGTAAGCACAATCAAATCATATATATATGTATGAAAAAGTAAATATCAACAGAAATTGATACTTTTTGAAGTTTTGAAGCATATATATATAGAAAACCAAAGATGAGTATACAAGTATGAAAATATCAAATAGGAAACCAATTGAAAATATGATGAGAATAAAGTATATAACTCATGCTACCACACTTTCATGCATATGTTTAAATGAATTTTCAATTAAGAGCATACAAAGTATGGTCACCCATCCAACTGCCCTTAGATGGAAGGGGTTTTTAAAATAAGTTTGAAAATAATTTTAGTATAATTGAAAACTCTTTCAAAATGATGAAATACGCAACTAGTTTTATGAAAAAGTAGAAAACTAGTACGAAATCCTTCAAGTAAGGAATAAACAATAACATATCCATGACAACATGAAAATCATACAATTATCAATACTCAAGGATCAATAAAGCACATATATGCTCATGAAATAAATGTCATGAGTAAAAAAAAATAATGTGAGTGAAAGAATCATGTAATCAATAAAATCATGGGAATAGGCAATTAAGCTCAATATGAAATTCCTTAGTAAAAACATGAAAAACATGAAAATTTAATTTTCATTAAAACAATACTAACTCCAAGGCATATGTATGTTTTGTCAAAACTAAAGGCATATATACATATCCAAACACAATTGAGTCTACAAAGAGATTTTGCATGAAAGGCAAATAACTCAAGGGTATACATGTATATCTAATAGTTTTGACAAAATAAACATATACATGAAGTTAAACACATATTAATGAAAACGTGTACAAAATAGGGAATACAAGTAAAAATATATAAATCATCAAAACTACGCTAAACTAGTACATCTAATGAGTACAAATGAGCAATCAAGTACAAACATATAATAATCTGTTTGTGGCTCACTAGTTGTACAAGTATATACACAAGTTTTAACGAAAGGTTACATTTAAACATGTAATTAAAACATGAAGCATAACACAAAACATAAACCAAGATGATCATTAAGTAAATGCACATGTCTTAGATCTATAATATACATAATAGTTAAATTAAAGTGAGAACAAAAAAATATAGATCCATATAAACATGAGTGTAACTCAAATACTAATCATGTATATCACAAGTCTAATTTTCATGGCATTTAACATAATAATCATTGAAAAAACAAAACATGCTAAAAATCAATAATGAAAGCATGTATACTAAATTGAGTTTAGAGATCATTATCAAAACCATTAGGGCTAATCTCTAGATCTCCAAACTATGGTGGTCCTCCCACTAAACTCCCCTTGAAAATGATGCATAAAATTATCACCGTTTAACCTCAAGGCACCAATAACTCTCACGTCATGTGAGAGCCCACACCTACATCAAATAAAATAGGAGTGGCTTTTGGTACTCATACTCTTTTGGGTCCATGGGGTTAGCTCCTTTCCTAACCCAAACAAATCTATTTGCAAAATTTGAATCATGTATCCTATCATAATAAAATTTTACAACGTGGCCCTTACGTTCACAATGTGTACAAGTGTACATATGAGCATATTAGTGTTATGTGTGTGAACGTGAGAAGCATGTGTCCGTCGTGGTTTATGTGCATGCATAGGTGGAACTTGTTTCTTGCGAAACATGGATTCATAACGTGCGTGGTCCATGACACATTGGCTCAAAGTGGAGCCCAAACAATCAACACTTTTCTTCAAAACACAAATATCATTTTTAATACTTGAAGATAAAGTGGAACATGCAATAGGTAAGCTAGAAGCATGGCAAACATGTGAAGACAAATCATTTTTCAAAGATTTATTTTCATTAGAAATTAAATCTAATTCCTTTGAAATAGAAATAATTTTGTTTTACAAGGAATCATTTTCTTTTAAAAACAAAAACAAGTTTTGAAGATAGAAATTTATTTTTCTTCAAAACTTCATTACAATAGTTTTTACTTTTTAAGATCTTGTTTTCATTTAGGACAAGATCAAGTTGGAATTTCAATGAGTCACGTTCATTTGAAATCTCAACCTTCTCTTACAAAGCCATATCAAGTTTAAAATCAAATCCTTATTTTCTTTATTAAGTCCAAAACTTTTCTTTTTCAAAGCTTTATATTTTTCTAATAATTTTTCACAAACAATAAATAGTTCTTCATTTAAAGCATCAGCATCAATATGATCATCGCCAGAAGAACTAGCACAATCATCTAGTTGAGTTCTGAATTTATCTCAAGGGAGTTATTCCCTTAGACCATGTAGCATTGTTGTTCGGATTCTCCTCCACTAGATTCCTTCTCCATAATGTTTAGCGTTTGTAGCGCGGGAGAGGTCAAGGTGTTCCACACTGTAAAGGCGAAATCACAATGAGAAACTAAACACAAATATTCTTTGCTTAGAGTGCTCCTAAGTGCCTCAAGGGCTTGTACATTGGCCTCTATATGCTTACTATTACTAAGATAAGATTTCTTGATAGCGGCAAGAAAAACGTGCAAACCTAGGGTTTTTAAGTACATACTCATTCTAAACTTCCACATATTGATGTTAGAAACATCAAACATGGGAGGTGCAAGATAATCCATGAGTATGTGTAAACAAGCATGTGCGCAAAGTAAATACTAGATTAGCAACCAAGATCTCACTCCTAGAAGGTAAAACCTAATATCAGGAGTGTAGGCTCTGATACTAATTGAAAGTACACCTAGAGGGGGTGAATAGGTGTCAGGCTAATCAGATGATAAATAATGCGAAATTTAAAAACTAATTGCAACACACTTAGTGTAACCAAAGAGTGTAGCCGAATTCCCAGTGAAGGGCTCTGGACTATCTCCTCTAAATTCCTCTAAATATATATGAAACTCTCTTGGTTCAACACAAGTATGGCACACAATCAAACCCAAACATATAAATGTTATGAACTATAAGATGCAATGCACAATGTGAGAGAGAGAGAGAGAGTTTAGAGATAGTGGATCAATCGCAAACACCGAGATATGTTTCGAGGTTCAAGCACCCAGCTCTACGTCCCCGCCTTCACACAGAAGCATTTTCACTGTAGCATCCACACAGGACTTCCCACACAGGGAACCTCCACTGAGGATTTGGCAAAATACAACTTGGGAGTACACAACTCCTCTCTCAACAAATACAACCTCTCACTAGAGGCAAGGCACTAAACCACACAAGATCAACCTTACAATTGAGGGATAGGCACAAAGCTAAACAACCACATTCACCTCTTCACTAAGAGGGATACCAACACAACTTTTATAATCACCTCTCACTAGAGGAATATCAATACAATCACCTCTCACTAGAGGGATATCATAAAGTATGAAGGATTATAACTCTTGGTGGTATCAACAACCACAAACCAATTTTCTCACAAAACTAGATCCTAATAGATAGGATAGATATAATAGCTCAAGTGTGAGAATGAAAAGTGTTTGGAAATGAAAACAACAAAGAAAAAAACTTGAGAAAATCATAAGATACATGTTGAAATAAAGATCAAAAACCACTTCCCAAATACTCTATTTTTCTTTAATTTTTCCAACACTTTAAAACAAATAAAGATTGATCTTTTAAACCTAAAAACTCTTTTAAAACTTGTAGATAAAACACTTAAGAAGATGAGAATTTTTGCTCTTGAAATTGTTGTGCAAAAGTAACTCAAACATGGGGTATTTATAGCCCCAAACAATTCTATCCGTTGGCAGCAGGAAAAGGAAGATTTGTCCTTCCGGTCGACCGCCCGGTCGATCGGCCCAACGGTCATTTTATAATCGTTGTGCCACTGGTCGACGGCCCAGTCGACCGGGACTTGATACAGAGAGCAGCAGCTCTCTGCCGGTCGACCGGGGCCATTTCCAGATAGCAGAGCTCTTTGGAAGGTCGACCGCCCGGTCAACCGGTCCACCAGCTTATGGCTACGTGCACGTCTGTGCATGTCGGTCGACCGGTCCGGTCGAGCGACTTCTGCTATGGTCGACCGGTCCGGTCAATCGGCAGACAGCCAGATCAAACATTTTAGAGATTAAAAACTTGGGTTTTGACTTCAATTAAATCCCATAAAATCACATAAATTTGACAAAAATCAGTTCTTATTAGATCTTTGAAATACAAATATATGTAAAATTTGACACATATTACAAACTATTTGAACCATTTTGTGTTCTTGAAAATTTGTCTTAAACCAAAAATCGTATTTTCCAAAAACTAGGATTTTGAAATGAAAAACTATTTTCTCCAAAACTCATGCAAATACAAAAACATGATATTGAAACAACTTTTGAGCATGTTGTATATGGATACAATCCAATATACATGAAAGATTATATCTATGTTTTTGACATGAAAACCAAAAATAAGTTTTGTTTAAATACAAAACTACAATTCATAAAATAGACTATCAAAATAAGTTTCTAAATAGATGAAGCATAGATGTATATAGATCAAATCTAATATACATTAAACCATGTAAACTTATTTTGATTCTATCTATTCATGAAAATCATATATTTGAACTAGAAATCCAAAACCGGTTAAACCGAAAACAAACATGAAACGTTAAACTTGTGTGTGTATTGTGCACTTGAGCATATCAACACTATCTAATCTTTACACAAGATCTAAACACTAAACTAAAACAAACCGAGGTCTTCATGTCTCCAAGCCAACTCGATCCAAACGCGATCCAATGAGCTTGACTCCAATTGAGTATTAGATGCGATCTTGACGCTCGAGCTCTTAAATCAACATGTGAAAGCTCCAAAACACCTTTATGAAGCTAATCACTTACTAATATCTTGATCAAATATCTGAAACTAAATATCACAAGATTTTTAGTAAACTATAACTATATGAGTTAATAATCATCAAAATTAGAGTGAAGGGCCTCTAGGCCAACATATTCACACGACCCCATTTGTTTCGGATAATTCCAACCCTATTTTTTATAATATGAACCAACCAAATACACCGGGTGGGCCTTATTCGAATCAATACAACCCATACCCCCAATCTTTTAACCATAATTTTCAAAATAATTTTCACTCTTCACAGAGTCAATGGGGATTCACCTGCCCCGAGTCAAATTTTTCACCACTTTATCCACAATTTTCATAATCTCCACAATCTCCATTTCCTAATTTTGAAGCAAAATCTGAGTTCGAAAAAATATAGAAGCTATACAAGTCATGCATGAGTCTCAACAAAAGAAGCTCAATTCACCAATTCTATAATATTTTCATGATTCATCCTTAGTTTCACCTATCTTGAAAATAAGTATGAAATGCTTTAGTGAGTCTGAGCTTCAATCTCACAATATGTTGGACTCATAAACTTCACTATCTTTCCAAAATCAAGATTCTTATATTCCTTTCTGGACCATCCACTTGAAGAAAATCAAGTCTAGAAAAGAGTATAGAAATCTTGCAAGAGTCCGCGTTACAATTTAAAAATCTTCTTCTCAGTCTATTGATAGGTTGGAAACACAAATAAGTCAATTGGTTAACATTTATAAGAATGAAGAAACTCTCTCTTCTCAACCTTTGACCAATTCAAATATCTCTAAATCTATCAATTTGACCCATGAGTCTTACTGTTTGGTAACCAAAATTCCTACACTCTCATTCTAGAGCATCCACTTGAAGAAACATCACATCTAGAAAAGAATATAGAAATCTTGCAGGAGTCCGCACTACAATTTCAAAAATCTTCTGCCCAGTCTATCAATAGGTTAGAAACACAATTGAGTCAATTGGTTAGCATTTATAGGAATGAGAAAACTCTGTCTTATCAACCTTGGACCAATTCAGCTATCCCTAACTCTATTGATCTGACCCAGGACTCTTGTCATTTTGGAACCAACATTCAATTTCAGTCCACCCATCTGAACTTGGCCAAACTTCAAATGTTGAAAATCTCATTGACATTTTGGCAAGTTATCCTTTTCTTGAAATTGAACTTATGAATATGATCCTGAAGCTCAACTTAGTAATTCAATTTCACTGTCTAATTCAATCTGACTGAGGTACTTTTACCTGATTTCAGGCCTTTTTCCGAGTCAGTATTGGATCATGTGCCAGTCCATTATGAAACTGAATCACCAATCATTTATGATCATCATATTGAACTTGACTAATTTCATACTTCTGAAAGTCCCATTGATAAAGATTGGATATTCCCTTGATCCTCTCTAATTAATTGAGAGATCTCTCCTGATCTTCTTACCTGATTGGGAGAGTCAAAAGATCATAGCAGGCAACTGTCAAATTTGATTTCAATCAACATGATCTCATCTGGAGATTTGATTTCATCTGGAGATTTGCTTAGTCAAATGACTATAAAGGACTCGCAGTGGAGTTGTTGCGTTGAGCTCATAACAGAGTTAGGAGAAGCTTCTGGCGAAGCTAGAAGAAAGCTCTCAGCGGAGCTAGATAAAACTTGTAGCGAAGCTACCAGTCAACCTTTTGCATGGCTGCGTGGAGCTTCGAGCGAAGCTAACTTTCTGCAGAGTTAACTTAGCATTTCCAGGCGAAGCTATAAGTTAGCTCGCAGTGAGGCTAAGAAGGAGCTTCCTGCGATGCTAAGAAACTTTGGTTTCTCATGTGAGATTTATCTCATGGGTTCGTGCGAGACTAAGTGTTGAGCTAACTTAGTGTCTCTGGACCTACTTGGGCCTTCTCACGAGTTTCTTAAGGACGATCTTGGCTTACTGTCTGCTTCACTGGATCAGTAGAGTCTAAGTTATTGATATGTCCCTTTGAGATGGGTGAAGAACTGATCGTCGGCTTGTCTACCACTTGTCTTTTGTAGATGTCACTAAGTTAGATATTGTTCAGGCCAGTTAGGAATCTTATCTTTTTAGAGTGTCAACAAGACCCCCTTCAAAATTTTCGTGAGTCTGCAATGGAATAGTTCAGATTCTGAAATACTTTGAACTGCTTTGATTGATGGCACGTGAAATGCGAACATCGCCATAGTGGTTGAGTCTAGCTTCGCTTTCAATCCTGCTTTCAGATTGGAATAAGTCTGTCGAGCAATCGTGTAGATTCGCGATTCTGGGTAGCTTCGCGTCTGGGTCTCCCGAGGTAGCTTCATTTTAAATCGGGGTTGGAAGGGCGTTTCTTTCCCGAGGCTAACCACTTTTCACAAGTTACGAGAAGGACTGTTCCCTTTTTCGAGGTTAGAATAACCTCTCTTGATTAGCGAGGAAGATCATTCCCTTTTTTGAAGTTCAAATAACTTCGTGCGCATTCCCAAGGGAGACTATTACCTTTCTCAAGGCCAATCACTTGAATGCCTTAAATTCGCCTGCGCTTCTAATCTCGAAGTAGCAGCGGCGTGGTCAGGCCATGAGGCCTATAAATAGGACACTTGTAGTCCTTCTCAGAGAAACATACTTTCTCTTTCTGAAAAGTTTATTTATGACATCTCCTCATTGCCCAGGAAAGGAGATTCAGATCTCTGAAACAGTAGGACGCCCACTCCGGCCGTTAACTGGCCAAGAGCTGGTGAGTCTCGGCCATCCAGTGATTTTCAGAGAGTTTATCTCCCTTAGCTTTACCAGCTATCTTAGGGATAAAATTTCCTTGGTCTTTGCATTTGGCTGACTTTCAAAAAAGGGTTTCAGTCCTATTTAGCTTCTCGGCGGAGCTAGCATTCTCGCTTTTTCATGCAGGGTCGCTGCCTTGATCTGTCTGCCTGTTAAATCTGCCATATAAGCAAGGCTTAGGACTTGGTCCTTTTAAGGTTGAGCCAGTCTTGCCATATAGGTGGGGTCAAGACTGCGTCCCTCTGGGCCAGTCTGGCCTAGCCATATAGGCGAGGCTAGGACTTGGTCCTTTTTTAGGCTTCTCCAGCCTAACTGCCTTGAGCGAGGCTAAGACTTGGCTTATGCTAAGCTAGTCTATCATTACTGTGTAGCGAGGCTATCCTCTGCTTAGCTGAAATCCACCTTCAAGGCACAACTGGATAGCTTCGCCTAAAGAATTTTGATGTAGCATTCCACCCTTTTTTGATTTAACCTAACTTGCTTCCTTTTTGTGTTGCAGTGAACTATGCTCGCCAGTCTTTCGTCTCAGTGAAAGAGATCAAAAACTTGCCCTTTGATTTTCAATTGTAGCTTTGATCATAAGCACGAGGAACATATTGGAGTAGCTGACACATGTTTCAAAAGGAGGTTGGCAGCTGTTTATCCGAGATGATCCACTTCGGGAAGGCAGGCGCCACCTGTAAGGTCTCGGATCCTTCCTTTGTCAATTTTGATCAAAGAAGATCCGGCTTCTTAATGGCAAAATCTGCCATTAAGCGAAGGATTATGGCCTTGTGCAGGAGGAAAGCCTTTCGTGTCTAATTGGTTTGGTTTATCTTGGAAGTAGATAGGAAAACTTGTATGCCTTTGGAGCAAAGACTCTATTATATGAAAGACAATCTTGATGTAGTATCAATGTATCTTCCCTTTTGAATCAATAAGAATGTTTATTTTCTGCTTGTCTACTTTGTTCCCCTCCTTTTTGATTCGAGAACACCTAGAATGGACTAACTTAGGTAAGTTTTTTTCCTTAGGAGGAAATAAAAGTTCTTAGAGAATTTAAGCTTCCAGTAAAGCTGAAGATAGATTTTCAACTAAGGAACAAGTTTCTGGCGAAGTTAGCACGGAATTTCCACGAAGGTATAGATGAGCTCTTAGCGGAGTTAAGGCTCATCTTTCAGCGAAGTTACTCAAGCATCGCGCGAGGTCAACGCTAAACTCATAGCGAAGTTAGCCCTTGGCAGGGCTGAAGTGAGGCTTCTCGGGAAGGGGCTTAGGCGCCGTTTCAAATTGATTTGAAACGGCCGCCTGCGCTCCTTTGAGGAGTCGAATTTAAGACATTTTATGTCTATAAAAAGCCGATTGGGCTGAAAGAGAGAAAATCACTTCTCTTTGAATTTCCAGAGAAACAAAACTCTGTCTTCTCTTTCTCCTTCGTTAAGATTTTCAGAACTTTTCAGTTCTTCCATGGCTCCCAAAAGACGAGCAGGCAAAGAGGCAGCGACCTCTGCGATGGAGGGGCCATCTCCTCCTCCGGTCATCGAACGTCCCATTGCGGGTAGGGATTTTCCCTTTTATTTAGAGATTTTCATCTCTTTTCGAAGCCAATTTCTGGCTATTTCATGATAAACCCAGAGTGATTCATCATGCTCTAGTGATATCAGGGAGTCGCTTTCCCTTAATTCAAATCCACCGAATTTTTAGGGGATTTAATTCCCCTTCAATTTTGTGAATTGAAATTTAGAAACCGAATGGTCTCTTCTCCAAGCTTTTATGCGAAGTTAGCTCTTAGAACTGTCTACGTTCCATTACATGGCAGGACGCGAAGTTAGCTCTTGAAGCGTAGCTGGGAAAAGGATCTTAAAATCATTTTAACAGTTTTATGCACAAGTGCCTTTCCAGTGAAGTTAGCCCTTAGGGGCTTATTTGCATTTTGTTCAGTGACAGAACGCGAAGCTAAGCTTTTGGAGCGAAGTTAACACTTTGATATTTTTGTATTTTGCCTGCGTGCAGAGTGCGAAGCTAAGCTGCAGATTGCGAAGCTGAGCTTCAGAATGAAGCTAGTGCTAGGCCAGCTTTGCTCGGAGAGCGAAGCTATGCCTTAGCAAAATTTTTGCTTTAGCTTTCTTTTTCTTCAGCAAATACTATCTTCTTACTTTTGCAGTGCACTATACTCTGGGTCCTTTGAACAGTCTCTTCGGAACAGCCAAGGGACTGAATGGTAATGTTAGCCTGCAATTCCAGGGGTAAGCCTCATTATTCAGCGAGCGGAACGCTCCTGGCCAGGATGCCCTTATATACGTCAGAGATCAATGTACTATGAGGAGCATCTTAACTACTGCTCCCCTTGAGGATTGTGACCAGAGAATCTATCAGAAGCCTAGTTTTATGTTCGGGGATGCAACACCAGATACCGATCACCTGCTACTGGCCGGAGAAGGGCAAAGGATTTTCAATCTGGATGGTGAGAAGTATTATCTCCCATCTAGAAAGCGTCATTTTCCATTGTCTTTCTTCCAATGCATGACGAGGGTTTGGAAGATGAAGTGGCAAGTGACTCGGACTACCGACTCTATTCATGTAGGGAAATTGATAACTCCTTCTCCCGATTATACAAGGGCTAGTCCTCCTCACTGCGTATTAGGTCTCCACGCTGGGAACGTTCTCCCAGACATCCTAGTGGAGGAAAATCCCGCTGTGGCTTAGACTTTTGGAAACTAGTTCTTCAAGGCTCGTGGTAATTATCCAGCCACTGATTTCAGGACCCCTGGATGGATTCATCCTCCCAAGGCCTGGCAGAGGGACTTGACCTTATATGTCTTGCCCCATTTTGAAGAGGATCTGGAGAGATTGGGACTCTAAGAGGCTGTTAGGGTAACCGTTACGGCATCCAGACGAGTATAGCGAACTTCTACACCATCTTCGAGTTATACTGCCTAGATACAGGGACTTTCTTCACCCCTGTAGGCGAATTAGGCATGGCTTTACATGAGATATGGGAAATCTCTGCTCTGCCCTTGGGATCTCTCCGATATGATGAATATTTCCCGTGCGAGACAGAATTGGCACTTCTGGAGAAATAGGAGCCCGCCTTGTTCGAGACTTACTGAGAATTGATGTGCCACCTTTACATTTGCTCGAGTATGCATGGGAGCCATAAGGGAGCTTCATGCAGTTCGAAGAGCTGGGGGAATTATTTGTTCCCTAATCTGGAAGATGCTCCTGAAGCAGCTCAATGCGGGGTTGCAGACGAGGACATTTTTGGAGGATGCAAGAGCACTCCCAAGGGGATATGATTTTGAAAGAAGATGATGGACCCTATGAGAAAGGTGATATTCTCCGGATTTTCCATTATCAGGCTCATCGACCGATATCTCAGATGGCACTTTAGGCCGGTTTTTTATGGCTTGGTTAAAGAGATGTGTGGTGTCATCTTCTTCTGGCGACGTCATTCTTCCGACTGTCTTATTATCAGTTGTTCGTCTAGTCCACGGTCGTTCCCTTGGACTTCTTCGGCGATGGTGTGTCATATTCAGCGGGGCCTTCGTGCATTGATGGAGGCTTTCGTAGGCCACCAACGACGAAGAGGGGAAAAGGCACTATCCTGCCTTGCGATGGACCAAACCCCAGGATCGATTTTTCATATACCTATTTGATGGCATGGTTCGCTCTTCACTGCCCTTCTATTATCCAAGCTAGTGAGGAGCCTCCAGAAGGTGTCCGAATGGCGCTTCTTCATCGGTTTGAGGGATGTTCATAGTCACGAATTTATGTGACCACGGTTCGCAAACTGCTATGCCGACACGATGTCTACAGTTCCTTTCGGTGTTTTCCCTACATTTGCGATGCAGGTTATGGCGAAGAATTCATGGATGTAGGAGATGGGCAGATGTCGCTGAGCCGGGGGTCTTCGAATGCCTAGTTACCATCCAGCCATCCCATCTGGTATACAGGAACGGGGATACTGCTACTTGGAACCCTATGTCCCGAGCCGGTTTGCTCGTCAGTTCGGGTATGACCAACTATATGTAGGTAACCCGAACACCAACCTAGCCTTCATGGGAAGCCTTATTGATGGTGCTCGTGTCTGGCAGTTCTTCATTGCTGGCTATACTGAGGCGCGGCTGTGCATGCCGCTGAGGACTCCAACCTTCAAACAACTTTGGGGTTCTGTTAGTGGTACAGAACTTCGAACTTCATACCAACCGGATTTTCTATTAACTCATTTGGTGTGAAATTAATCTCTCAGCGGCTGAAGCGGAAAGTCACCGAGAGAGGCGAGGGCATGAGAGTCTGTGTGCCAGGCCTTGGAGAGTTCGTCTCTATAGTTGATAGTGAGGCCTCGGACGCAAAAAGTCTTCGCTTTGAAGAAAAAATGGGTGTTGAGGCTCCACCAGATGCTCCTGGTGAGGTAGGCACAGCCCCATGGAAGATGTAGAGGTAGAAGAAGTGAAAGAAGAAGATCTCGACGTCCACTTCAAACAAAAATGGCAGGGTAGATCTCGCAGGAAAAGGGTAGTGAAGAAGCCTCGTCGCTACACTCCCACCGTTATTGCAGAGGGTGAATCAGTTGCAGTGCCTCCTCCTCCCGCTTCGTTAGTTATTAAGCTATCGGGTCCAAAGCAGATTATTGATAAAGCTGCTCCTGACCTGAGTAAGATCAGTTCTATTCTTACGACATATACTTATATATATTTCATACAACTCATTTGTTTATCCTATGATTCAAGAACTGAGGCGAGAGAACCAAGAGCTGAGGCTATAGGAGAACAGAGGGATTATTATGATCCTCTGTTCACTTATAAAGAAGGTGACGAGGCTAGCTACTTTGTTGTCTTAGAAGACTCCAGAGATGACGCGGCTAACGTGGTCCTTCGGGTGTTGGGACCTCCAAAGGAAGTCCCCTGGCCTCCAGCTCTATAGGGTGGACCACAGAGGGTTTGGCGAGTGAAGGTGAGCCAGCCGTCCCTCTTGACTCTGCCAAAAACTTTTCTATGGAGCCTAAGGGGATTAATGTTGCCGTCGAGGAAATTCAGAGAGAGACTGCGGCTGAGGCAGTTGAGGAAATATCACTTCTCAGTAATACTTTGATTTTTAGTGAGTAATTCTCTCCTGATATTCATTATGCCTTGCTCAAACAAAGTCTTGTTACAGGTATTCTGCCTTTGGGTACATCGACTTCAAGGGAGCCAGCCGATCTTCCTGAGAGAATCAGGGGTAAAGTAAGTACTTCGGCCGCAATGGACGCTACTGAGTTGGATGGCTTGTATCATGACCTGCCCTCTTATCAGCCCGAAGCGGTCAGTAGAAAAGAGGCTGAGGGGACAGTGGTTATGGAACCAATCTCACTTCCAACTATATCGGTAAGTGAGATGCCAGTGGCTTTGCCAACGCTGCCCATCTTGACAACCGCGGTGCTAAAGGTAATTATCAGTCTTACTTCTCCAACATTGGTTGTTGAGCCAGCTCTCCCGAAAGTAGTCACCAGCCCTACTTCGATTGTGGCTAGTGTACTGGTTTTAATGAGGACTCTTCCGAGATCACTGATGCTCCCTCATATTGCTCCAGCCAGCGCTCCTACCGTCTCCTCTATGATTATGTCAGTGAAACCGGTGGAAGCTTTGCCTTCAGGGGCCACTCGTTCACCAGGAGTAGTTGAAGCCGAGAATGAATTTGTGGCTGAGCTAGTCGATAGCTTTTATAAGGGCTTAAAGCAATCTGTAGCTTTAGTCTTGAAGGGCTCGACTACCTCGTTCTCTGTTTTAAAGGTGGTCCTCTCTCGAAGTATTGACAGCATTCGAGACTTTGGAGGGGATGACCAAGCTGCCACATTAGAGCTTCTGGTGGAAAGGCTTGAGAGGGATCTAGACGAACGGCGCCGCCTCAGCCATTCAGATTTGGACTCCTCAGTTAATGAACAGCTTGAACACCTCAATGCTCAAATACATGAAGCTCATCTTGCCGCTCAGAAGCAGCTAAGGCAATTTCATCAGATTTGAAATCCTTAGAGACAAGGAGAGTAGAAATGGGGATGCCATAGATGTTTCTAATAGTGCTCTCCTCAATGCTGAGGATAAGATCGAAAAGGCCAAGGAAATGATCAAGAAAGTCAATCTTCTTTTATCTAAGGCCGAACCGGTGCGTCTTGAGGAGATCGCTCGGCTAGAGCAGCTTAAGGTTCAAAATGACGAAGTATTGCAACAGGAGCTAGCACAGAGGGCATCTTTGGCTGAAATTGAGGCTCGCCTGTCGCAGCAGCAAGCTTTAATGAGGCCGAGTTGAGCTCCCAGGCATTCATCAGAGCTGCTGAGGAGAGGAAGAATAGGCTGGTCATTCTTGAAGAATGGATCAAGTCCTACGAAGCACCCACATAGCTTGTAATTCATGTATCAACGTATCCCTCTTTTGGAATCAATAAAAAGTAATTTTATTTGACTCCTCTGTTGTATTTCCAACTTGTTTTATCATCTGAATTTGCAATTCTTACTTTCAAGTTGTATATAATGGTATAACTAATCTAATTAGAGGTGATAAACTGATAGGATTAGTTACAAATTTGAGAAATGACTCGACTCAAATTATATTAAGATGAGGATGGAAGAAATGAGCTTGACGATTTTTACTATTTAGAGGTAAATATTAATGTAACAGATTAAAGATCATCGGATGACTTGGACATGATGATTAGGAATCACCAGATACGAAGTCTTATCGTTCAGAGGTGATGAACTGGACATAACGACAAAGAAAGATGAGATTGGATATTCATCAGTTCAAAGGTGACAAAACTGAACATAACTGATTGAGAAATTACCAAACTCGGAGTGTTTACTGTTCAGAGATGACGAACTGGACATAACAGTAAGCAAAAGGAAAACTTCGCTATCTGTCAGTCAGAGGTGATAAACTGGACATAACCGATTGAAAAGCCACCAAGCTCGAAATTTTGTCATTCAGAGGTGATAATCTGGACATGATGACAAATAAAGATTAGATTGGATATTCATCGGTTTAGAGGTGACAAACTAGACATAGCCAATTAGAAATTACCAAACTCGGGGTGTTTACTGTTCAGAGGTGACAAACTGGACATAACAGTAAGCAAAAGGGAGACTTTGCTATCTATCGACTCAGAGGTGATAAACTGGACATAACCGATTGAAAAGCCACCAAGCTCAAAATTTTGTCATTCAGAGGTGCTAAAATGGACATGATGACAAGGAAAGAAGGTGAATCCGATTTTAGAGACCCGTCTATTCAGAGGTGATATACTGGACATGATAGACTAAGATACACTAAACTCCGAATCCGCTGCCAGAGGTAGTTGCATTAACTTAGCAGCTAGCCCACTAGGGACTGCAAGGGTGAATTGGATCTAGGCAGCCGTTGGTTCAAAGTAATATGAACATGACTAACTAAGAGACATCAGACTCACAATTCGTTGCTCAGAGATAGTCATATTAACATGATAGCAAGAACTCCTAACCTTGATAGAGGGAAGGAGAATAAAGTTATGGACTTATCTGTTCAGAGTTGACAAACTGGATATGACAGTTGAAGTACCATAAGAAGGGAGATCTAGGTATCCGTTGGTTCAGAGGTAATATGGACATAACTGATTGGGAATTGCTAGACTCAAAGCCCTGTCGTTCAGAGGTGCAAACTGGACATAACGGCCAAGGAATAGTCCCTATTGGACTGAAAGATGAGACTTGGTTATCTATCAGTTCAGAGGTGATAAACTGGACATAACCGATTGAGAAGCCACCAAGCTCGAAATTTTATCATTCAGAGGTGATAAACTGGACATGATGACAAGGAATAGTCCCTACTGGACTAAAAGATGAGACTTGGTTATCTGTTGGTTCAGAGGTGATAAACTAGACATAACCGATTGAGAATTATTACCAAGCTCAGGATTTCTACCGTTCAGAGGTGACAAGCTGGACATAACGGTAAAATGAATAACCCTATGGGAGAAATAGGATTTGCTGATAAACTCCATGGGAAATTGATCTCTTTTAGATATTTTTAGAAGAAATTGTCAGAGGTCTATTGTTAATGTGACAACCAAGAGAGTCCATTGGGGACTGAGTGGGAAGTAATAGACTTTGAAGAGAGTCTACTAGAGATTTGTGGGAAGCTGAGAAATATGAATCTCATAAAAGATTATATGTCAGAGAACTCCGTAGAGATTTATAAAGCAGCTTGTCAGAGGTAAGTTAACTTGATAAGGATTCATTTACTGTCAGAGGTGTTTGAACATAACAGTAGTTTGAGTAGATCTATCATTCTTTTGAAAAGAATGACAAACAGAGTTAATTCACTGAGAATGTTGACCAAATTCGCAGGGATATTGGTTTTATCCACCGAGGAGTAGGCTAGAGTCTCACTATCAGAGGTTTAATGTTAACGTAATAAGTTAGACTCGTCATTTTGCAAGGGACATGAATACCTTTCCACGTGGTCTTACCATTCCATGGACGAGAATTGGTAAGTAATTTTGGAGAGGGAATCAAATGGGAATAGGTCCCTTAGGATTTTTAGGAAACCCTCAGTTGTCAACGGATTTGATATGCTTTACCAACTACCGTTTGAGTCAGGCTAGCCATGCTATTCCCCTCAGCATGATGAGTTATCGAGAACTTATGTTGGGCTTAAAGGCCAACATTTTCCTCTATTCTTAGCCGTTAGAGGCGTTAGATTATTTTGTTACTTTGAGTAACGCGATGCTTCTCCTTGGTTTTCACTCTATAGGTGAGTTGGGAATTAAAGAAGTAGACACGAATTCCGCGAGATCTCAATTTGAATATTATCGTTCCCCGGGGACTCCCTATCAACTGGATTATGTTGTATGATCTCGTTAGAGAAAGAAAGGAGCGCTCTTTCTACATATCTTGGATTAGAAGGTCTTGATCAGAGGTGTAATGTTAACTTGATCATGAGAAGAACCTTATCAAGAATAATACTTCTTTAGGAACTTATCGTTGATCGGCATCATGACTAAGTCTCCGTCTGAAGTCATAAGGCGATATGTTCTATTTGAATAGACTGTTTCTATCACAAATGGTCCTTCCCATTTGGGCTGAAATTTGCCTTTGATTTTGTGCGTCATGATCATCGGTCGTCTGACGGCTAAAACTAAATCTCCTTTATGGAAAATCCTTTGCCTAACCTTCATATTGAAGGCCTTTGAGATTCACGCTTGATACAACTCAATATGTTGTTGAGCTTGTAACCGCTTCTCATCTAAGGCTTCAAGCTCTTGGAGACGCAAGCGATCATTGTCCTCTTTTGTCATTCTGGTCATCAATGCGACTCGCAACGATGACATCTGGATTTCTAACGGTATGACTGCCTAGCACCCGTATACCAAGAAAAAAGGTGTATTGCCTGTCGGGGCCCGAACTGTGGTTCGGTAAGCCCAAAGACATTCACTAAGCTTCTCATTCCAATCTCGCTTATTTGATGAAATGAATTTTTTGAGTATCTTGATAATTATCTTGTTGAATGCCTCTGCCAAGCCATTAGCGGCAGGGTTATAAGCAATTGATGTCACATTCTGAATCCGGTATCTATCACAGAACCGATAGAATACCTGACTTATAAATTGGGGACTGTTATCATGGATGATCCGCCTAGGGATACCAAATCAATGGATAACATGGTGTTTGATAAAATTAATCACGTTAGAAGTTTTAACTTCCAGCAGTGGTATAGCATCTGCCCACTTTGAAAAGTAATCGGTTATTGCTAAGATAAACCAGTGACCTTTTGTTGAAGAGGAGCTGATTGGCCCTATGACATCGATTCCCCACGCTACAAATGGCCATGAAGCAATGGTTGGATAGAGCAACTCGGGAGGCTGATGTATGAAGTCCGCATGGATTTGGCAGGCTTTACACCTTCGTACATATTGGATGGCATCGGCTATCATCGTCGGCCAATAAGATCCAAGCCTGTACAATCGGTCCTTGAGTTTGGACCTGGCTGATGAGCTCCACATATGCCATTGTGCGCTTCTTTAAGCACTTCTTGTGCCTCTGAATTAGAAAGGCAACGAAGGAGGATACCGTCATATGAATGACGGTAGAGTGTCTTTACTATTGGATCATAGTAAAAATGAAGAGACCTTCGTCTGATAAATGCCGTTTCTTTAGGGTCATCCGGTAGTAAACCATGCAAAGCATAGTCAATGAGGAAAAATCGTCAATCTCTCAGTTCAAGATCCATCGAGATGTTATGGACTTCTTTGGTTCTCAACATACGTTTAGAACAACAAGGTGTCGAGTAGCCACTGTAAGGTGATATTTGGTGTCGACTGGTAAGGCTAACGTTATTGCTAGTGCAGCCAGAGCATTGGCCTTAGTATTCTGAGACCGGGACATATGACTGATATAAAAGCCATTAAATAGATTAGCCATTTCGACGACTGCGTGATGATAATGTACCAAATCTTTGTGACGGACCTCATACTCGCCTTTAACCTGATTGACAATCAGTTTTGAATCACCATAAGTTCAAGGTAGCGTACCCCCATTTCATGGGCAAGCTGAAGGCCAATGAGTAGAGAGTTGTACTCTGCCACATTGTTGGAGCATGATTCTATCAGAGAAAATGCCCTAGGAAGGACATGATTTTGCGGTGAGATAAACACAACCCACGCACCAGCAATGATCTTGCCTTTAGGGCCTATTCGTGATGCTCTATCGAAGAACATATGCAAACTTCATCCTCTAAAGTTATATTAGCTTCGAAGACTTCATCTGGAATGTCTTCATAAAGTTTTGAGCTTTCCGGAACCATATGAGTAGCCAAGAACTCTGCAAGTGCTTGAATTTTAACCGCCTTCTGAAGGACAAAGAGCATATCATACTGAGACAAAAAGAGGGCCCATTTGGCTAATCTAGAATTCAGTGATCCTGATTTTGTCATGAGAAGACACAAAGGATTCACTCTGGAAATGACATGTATGGTTTGGCCGACCAAATAATGTCGTGTCTTCTGAATAGCAATGACAAGAGCTAAGTATGCCTTCTCATAGTGAGATTCCGCCCTTATCAGAGTCCTGCTCAGATAGTAAATAGCCTATTCATGACCATTATCATCTTTTTGAGCAAGTAGAGCACCGAGAGAATAGCCCATAGCTTTACATAAAGCAGGAAAGGTTTTTCTGATGTGGGAGCCACCAAGACCGGAGGTTAGTGAGGTATCTTTTGTTATCCTCGTAAGCTTCTTGACAAGCTTGATCCCATACAAAAGAGACAGCCTTTTTCATGAGTCGAGTGAATGGTTGACAGCGGCCTGAGAGATTTGTAATGAATCTTCTAATATAAGCTAGTCTATCTTGTAGGCCCCTAAGTTCTTTGAGATTCTTAGGTGAATGCATATTCTGAATGGCTTTGACTTCGTCTGGGTCAAGATGATTTCTGATGTAATAATGAATCCAAGGAACTTGCCACTCGAAACTCCCAAGAAGGATTTTGTAGGATTCATCTTCAGTTGATGAGCCCGCATTATGTCGAACATCGTTCTCAAGATATGAAGATGGTCACTCTTGTCGCGACTTTTGACAGCAATGTCGTCGACATAACATTCTACCGTCTTTCGGAGATGGTCATGGAAAATTACACTCATTGCGCGCTGATAAGTTGCTTCCGCGTTCTTTAATCCGAAAGGCATCACGGTATAGCAATACACCCCCAACGGTATCTGGAATGAAGTTTGCTTCTCATCCTCTAAATACATCTTAATTTGATTATACCTTGAGAAGCCGCCCATGAAAGACATTCTTTCTAATCTGTAGGTATTGTCAGTCATGACATCGGTGATGGGCAATGGGAATTCATCTTTAGGATAGGCTATATGGAGATTCCAGTAGTAAATACAGATTCGAATTTTTTCATTCTTCTTGAGAATGAGGACGATATTAGCAACCCAATCTGGATGTTGTTCCTCCCGTATGAAATCACATGCAATGAGTTTATGGATTTTGGCTTCAATAGCGTCCATAATGCTCTGGCGAAATCGGCGTTGTTGTTGCTTGACTGGTGATCTGCAAAAAGCAAGTACTAAAATAAGAGAAGGAAGTGTGGGTTGATGTTACTGCTTTTGCGATTCTTCCGTAGTAGCGAAGTGGCTATACGGGTCGTATCCACAAGGAGGGAGAGTGATGGAAGCTTGATGCGGCTTCAAAGTTCAAGAAGAAAGAAAGTTCTTTGTGTCCAAATAAAGAATTGAAAAGTGAAAACAAGTTGTTTGAAGAATTATTGGAAAATGTTTTGGTGGTTTATAAAAAGTGATTTTTTCTTAGTTGTAAAAATGCATGGCTAACTTTCTACTAAGTGCTCCCACTACTTTCTAACTTTTGGAAGATAGCCTCACGATGGATCATAGGCGAACACAAACCTTTGCATTGGAACTATTCACGTGGAAATCGAGTGAAAGTTCATCCTAAAACTTAGCTTTACACGGCAAAAACTCGGACATTCCCTTATCAAGATCCGATAGAAGGCGAGAATAAGGGAAGACTCGAGTGCACTATTGGTATCGGCAAAGTTAAAAGGAAAAGTCTCTAACTTACAATAACAAGTAAAGTACACAACTCATAAATCATCAAAACTCATTAAGCATGAAGTATAAGAAAGTAAATACTTGTAGGTAAATTAGAGTTAGAACCCTCGTCTTAAGATGCCATAACTCTTGTTTGCACAAGGCTTGTTTGACACTATTGACTCATTTGGGTTATCAATCAAGTGTTAGAAATTAGTAGGTTAGTAGTTAGTTAGCCATGCTAATGAAAAGTTAGTTAGACATAAAAGTAAAAGAAACAATAAAGGAAAAGAAGTGGAGAGAGGGAGTTACACTACAAGAAAACAAAAGAAAAGAAAAGTTAAAGAAAGGAAGTTATACTACAGCAAAGTAAAGAAAAGGAGTGAAGAAGAAGGAAAGTTACACTAAAACAAGGAAGTAAAAGCAAATGGCAAAGACAAGTAAATGGAAAGAAGAAAGAGAAGTAGTACTTGTATTAGCTTGTCACCCTTCCAATACAACACTTACACACACTCTCTCTCTCTTTCACTCTAATGGCTAAAACAACAACTAGAAGAAGAACAACAACAACTACAAACCTAAAAACAAGATTATAAAAACTTACTCTAACTCTGAATCTGCTTCGACTGAAGACCCCTGCGGGGCTTTTATAGGCACCAGAGCAAAGGGGGCCACGTGAACAGCACGTGGCCCAAAACGCAAGCGCGCGCGTGCCCAAAGGGCCGCGAAAAACGCGGCTTGGGCCTCGTTTCCGCGGCCCTGGCAGGGCGGCGCACGCCAATGTTTGGGCAGCGTGCTGCTCTGCCTCTCTCCTGTCCACTTGACCTCCTGGATTTGCGATTTGATTCCCTGGGCTGACAAACTCTTCACTTTAAAGTCAATGGCTAATTGGTAGGCTTTTAATCACCAATTAAATGGCGATTTAGGTCTTCTTCTTCATTTGCACACCATGGACCTAGGATCAAGTAAGTAAGGTTTTATTAGCAGAATTTTACATGAATTAAATATGAGAATGTGATGAAAATTATGCAAAATTAGAGACTAATCACACCCCCACACTTATCTTTTTGCTCGTCCCGAGCAAAACAAAAATGAGAACATTATTACACCACTTTCGCAGGTCACGCGATTACACTGAGCATGTGCAACAAGTCGTTAAACCTCTAGGTTTCCCCTAGAGGAGGAGTGTTGTCTCCTGAGAGTTTTCAGCGGATTGCACCCACAAAATCCAGTAAGTAAAGAAAATAAGTTAGTTGTTTAAATTTTTTTTTGATGAAAAAGAACTTTCAATCATCTAAGTAAAAATGACCGAATGATGTAAGAATTTAGGTTTAACCCTCATAAGCCCTCTTATACTTTAGCCTTCATAAAAGAAGAAACTATGGTTTTTCCTTAAATTTAGAAAGGATCTTATACTTCTAACTCATTCTTGTAATTTGCTTTAGATAGATATGCATACTGTGTAAGTGTGATGTGCTTGAGATTTTTCAACTCAACTTTGAATATCTTTTAACTTTATTAATATTTACTTATTATTCTTGGTTCCATTAGGTTTTCTACTTCACTTATGTAGCACATATGAAACCGATGACTCCCAAACCAGATGGTCTTAGGGCACCAGGTGGAAAAAACACCCTTCAGATCAAATATGCAAGTGGAGTAGGCCACGAAATCAATATTTATTTAAATTTTTTTTTGGCGTGAGTAATCATGCTTCTTGAGGCACAATTATCCAGCTTTTTTTCTTTTCAAAGTTGTGTCTTTAAATCCCAAGCATGTGTGTGTGAATTATGCATATTTTACTAAGGCTAAATAAAATGTATGAGTTATTTTCCTATCCCTCCTATCTTTTTAGTCAAACCATTCTTTCTTGTTACTTAGGCAAAAATAAAGATTCATTAATAAGGTTCCCGTAATTCCTACAGCCTTTTGGTATTTTTACAAAGAGTATGAAATTTCTTTTCAATCTAGATTTTTTTTTGAAAGAAGGAAGAAGGATACAAAGAAAAAAAGAAAGAAAAGTGTTAGCACCCCCCCCCCCCCCACACCTATCTAATGCATTGTCCTCAATAAAGGTGATGTAAATGCAGATGCAGTAGATAAGGTAAAGAAATGATATCACCGTCTCCGCCGACCCGGGCCGGTCGAAGTGCTAGGTCCAGCCGAGCGTGAACGCCGGAGGGTGTCCTCAATATGTTCCAGCTGAGAATCTTGAGCATCCAGTTGTCTCCGTAACCTGATTTGACCTTTAAAAATCTTTTTCATGCCCTTCCAGATGGAGGACATGAATGCATGGGTTTCGGTTGGGGGAGGTTGTTGCCAAAAGTGGGGGTCATCTTCCTCATCCATATGCTCCTCTGAGGAGGATTCAGCAGGAACATCTTCGAGCTGGACGGTAGGTGTCCAGATCGAATGCAAGCAGCTATTGTAGGCACTGGTAATGCGTTCGGGGGTGACTAGTACTCGATCATATGCAATGAATTCCGCGTCGGACAAAAAGTGTTGACAAAGACGGGTGACGCGTACAGGTAAAGAGTATTTCGCACCCCTAGTGCGTTGGGAGTTGGCAATCAGTTGCTGCAAAAGCATGGTGTTGAGATAGACAGTGTGTTGCCTGGTCATGAGGCTGTGGATAATTTGGAGAGCAGGTCTGTGAAAGAAGTAGTATGATCAATACCTAAAATAATGTGTTGGATCCAACGGCCAACGCAATGAATGTTACGGAATGTGGTATTGGCTCGAACACCATGATCGAGCTCAGTGCAACACACCCCCATCAAGGTCAGGTAATCAATCAAGGGCAGGGGGCAACATGCTGAGGGGGGATGGGACTTGGGTGACAGCTTCAATGGTATCCCGGGTGATCGCAAGATCCCCGTGATCAAAATGGACAACAAATTGGTCATGGTCAATAGTCTCAACGTTAATACCCAAATAAAACTGTTTTACTAAGTCCGGGCAATAATAGGCATCAAGATTGGTATTATCATAAACTAAGCCATACCATTGTCGTTCCCTAATGCGATCTAAAAATACTGTACCATACCCCTGAACGTCATTAAAGATACGGGAAAAATCTTTCTCAGGAAATATGGTAGGAGCCATGGAAAAACAGATAAAGTGAGGCAGAGAATTGCAAACCTCCCCTAGAAAACTTGGGGAAAAAGAAACAACCATGGATGTTTTGGCAAACTCCAGACAAAAACACAGCAAATGGGTCAGAGATCCTGGGAGAACGCAGGGAGACAACTGTGTGGGAGAGAACTGGGCGGCTGTCTCTCCTAGACAGCCGCGGATCCGCGGGTAAACAAGGTCGGGCGCAGCCTTGTTATGGAGGCAGGGGGCAGCTTTTGAGGAGACGTTGGCGACCTTGGCAGTGGGCGGCGGGCCTTAGGGGGGCCGCGGAAACGCGGCCCTAAAGGGCTGGGCGCGGTCTTTGTAGGGAGGAAGAGGGAAGAATTTGGGGGAGGGGCTGTTGAAGGAAGTCCTTCTCCAGATCTAGATTGAAAATAGGAGTTAGGTTAGGGGAGAGGGGAAAAAGGAATATAAATAGGGGTGAAAAAGAGGGATGTCCCATCCTACCCCTAGGAAGAATGGGTAATTACAAGTATGTAAGAGTGTGGATAAATCATATAGACATTAGTGAAGAACCCCTAAACTTGATTTTTTTTAAATTTATTTTATTATTGTTTTTTTTTTTAGTTGCAGTGTGGATGGCTTTGGTCAAGTGTATAATGGAACGAAAAGACTCTGCACAGTTTCAGCCTATGATGTAGGCTCAGTGGTTAAAAAGGGCTTCAGTCTTTACCCGTTCACTTTGAATTCCGTGTTGTTCTTAGGGTCTGCAATAAGCACAGCATCGTGTGAGAAAACAGTGCGCACAATGAATGGTCCTGACCAACGAGTTTTCAGTTTCCTCGTGAAAATATGAAGCCTAGAGTTATATAGCAGAACCCTATCTCCCAGTGCAAAATTTTTTCGGGTTATGATTTGGTCATGGAAAAGTTTAGTTCTGCTCTTGGTGATTTGGACATTCTCATAAGCTTCATTCCGTATCTCCTCTAATTCTAAAATCTGCAGTTTCCTAAGTTCACCGGCCTTGGTCAGATCAAAGTTGAGTTGCTTAATTGCCCAGAGGGCCCGGTGTTCTAACTCTACTGACAGATGACAGGCTTTTTCAAACACGATTCTATAAGGAGACATCCCCAGAACTGTCTTAAAAGCAGTGCGGTAAGCCCACAATGCATCATTGAGCTTAACCGACCAATCCTTTCGGTTTTGTCTGATAGTCTTTTTCAGAATGAGCTTGATCTGTCGGTTGGTGACTTCGACCTGCCCATTTGTCTGGGGATGATACGGAGTGGATAACTTGTGATTGATGGAATATTTTCGTATCAGAGTTTCAAAAACTCTGTTGCAGAAATGTGATCTATTATCACTAATTATCGGTCTGGGGGTGCCAAATCGGGAGAAGATGTTCTCTTTGAGAAATTTGACAACCACTTTGTTGTCATTCGTCTTAGTTGGCACCGCTTCTACCCACTTAGAGACATAATCTACAGCAAACAAAATGAATTGGTTGCCGAAGGAATTGGGAAATGGCCCCATGAAATCAATACCCCAAACATCAAAAATTTCAACTTCAAGGATCGGGTTTAGGACATCATGTCTCTTCTTGAAATCTTCCCAATTTTTTGACAATTTGTGCATGACTTACAAAAATGATATGAGTCTTTGAACAAAGTGGGCCAGTAGAACCCACTTTGTAGAACCTTTTATGCATTCTTGCGAGGACCGAAGTGTCCTCCGCATGCAAGGTCATGGCAAAAGCTGAGCACACTCCTTTGTTCGTCCTCGGGTATGCATCGTCTAATTATTTGGTCGGGATAATACTTAAAAAGATACGGTTCTTCCAAGAAGAAGTACCGTACTTGGACAAAGAAGCGATATTGGTCTTGCTTTGTCCAGTCAGCGGGTAATTGTCCCGTGGCTAGGTAATTAACAATGTCAGCATACCAGGGTTCCTTAAGAATGGCTAGGATGTGCTCGTCTGGGAAATCCTCGTTGATCGGAGCTTGGATGGTTGGTGCATTCAGAATTCGTAAGAGATGATCAGCAACCACATTTTCTATACCTCTTTTATCCCAGATTTCTAAGTCAAATTCTTGAAGCAAAAGGATCCACCGAATCAGTCGGGCTTTTGCTTTCTTCTTGGTCATGAGGTATTTTAGAGCCGAGTGATCCGTAAAAATCACCGTTTTCGAGCCTAACAAGTAAGGCCGGAACTTTTCTGACGTAAAGACAATGGCTAAGAATTCCTTCTCAGTCGTTGTATAGTTCTGTTGGGCGTCATTCAAAGTCCTACTCGAGTAATAAATCACGTGCTGCCTATTGTCTATGCGCTGTTCTAGAACAGCGCCAATAGCAAAATCAGATGCATCACACAAGATTTCAAATGGCTGGGTCCAATTAGGAGCAGAAATGATAGGCGCAGGGATAAGTTCTTACTAAGCTTCCCCCATGATTTAAAACACTCATCGTTGAAATCAAAGGGCACGTCCTTAGAGAGCAGGTTGGTTAAGGGCCTAGCGATTTTGCTAAAATCCTTAATGAACCGTCGGTAGAACCCAGCATGCCCTAGAAAGGATCTAATATCCTTGATTCTTTTGGGTGGTGGAAGCTTAGCAATTACTTCTACCTTAGCCTTATCCACTTCTATGCCTCTCCTCGAAATCTCATGGCCTAAGACAATCCCCCGTCTCACCATAAAGTGACATTTTTCCCATTTTAGAGTTAGGTTCTTCTCAATGCATCTTTGTAGCACTAACTCTAAGTGATGAAGACATTGATCAAATGAATCTCTGTAGATGGAGAAGTCATCAACGAAAATCTCAAGAAAATGTTCCACCATGTCAGAGAACAAACTAAGCATGCACCGTTGGAACGTTGCGGGAGCATTGCACAATCTAAAAGGCATGCGCCGATAAGCAAAGGTTCCGAACGGGCAGGTGAACGTCATTTTTTCTTGGTCTTCTGCAGCAATGGGGATCTGATTGTATCCCGAGTACCCATCTAGAAAGCAGTAGTACTCATGTCCAGCCAAACGCTCAAGCATTTGGTCGATGAAGGGTAGCGGGAAGTGGTCTTTACGGGTAGCTGCATTCAACTTCTTGTAGTCGATACAAACACGAACCTTGGTAGGCAGTCTTGTTTGTACCAACTCTTTTTCCTCATTTTCTACCACCGTAAAGCCAGCCTTCTTTGGGACCGCATGAACAGGGCTAACCCATTGACTATCAGAAATGGGATAAATTATCCCATTATCTAATAGTTTCAGAATTTCAGCCTTAACTGTCTCTTGCATGAGAGGATTAAGCCTGCGTTGTGGGTCCCTCCTAGGGATGCTTCATCGACTAAATGGATTCTGTGTTGTACTATGGCTGGACTTATTCCCTTGATATCTTTCATCGTCCATCCAATGGCTTCCCTATGTCTTTTCAGAATAGACATTAAGCTGTCCTCTTGTTGCTCAGTCAAGTGGGACGCTATGATGACTGGTAAGGTGTCCTTTCTTCCTAGGTAGGCGTACTTGAGGTGTTCAGGCAGGGCTTTTAGCTCTAGGGAAGGTGTTTCTTCATTGGAGGCAATCTCTGGGCTTTTAATCCTAGGATGGGGTACACTGGGGCTTGATGCCCAATCCACTGCTGAATTTATGATCTGATCTAGATTAAAATCCTCAGCCTCCAGATCAAAATCTGCCTCAGTTTCTGTCTCCATACTTTCCTCATGCTCACTAGTCAGGTTTTCAATAGAATTGACCTCAAACGTCTGATCATTGACATCCCTAGGTTGTCTTCCAAGATTGAAGACATTGACTTCCTTCGTCATGTCTCCAAAAGTTAATCGCATGGACCCGTTCCTACAGTTGATTATGGCATTGGCTGTAGCAAGGAATGGGCGCCTTAAGATGACGGGAGTTTGAGACCTAAGATTGGACACAGGTTGGGTCTCAAGCACAATGAAGTCAACAGGGTAAATGAAATCCCCAACCCGGATGAGGACGTCTGTGATTTCCCCCTTCGGGATCTTCGCAGATCGGTCAGCTAGCTGAATGGTGACTCGAGTTGGGCTTAGCACACCCAACCCAAGTTGCTCGTATACTGAGAGAGGTAGCAAGTTGATACTTGCTCCCAGGTCAAGAAGTGCTTTACTGATTTCGGTCTGTCCTATGGTGCAGGAAATGGTGGGACATCCGGGATCCTTATATTTCACCGGAATGGGACCAGATAGAATTTCGCTTATATTAGTGGCCAAGAAGACTTTCTTGGGCACATTGGTCTTTCTCTTCTTTGTACACATATCCTTAAGAAATTTGGCATAAGCCGGGACTTGTTGGATAGCGTCAAGAAGTGGCACATTTAATTTGACCTGGTTGAACATCTCTAACATTTTCTCCATGTGCATATTTTTATTGTTGTTCTTAAGCCTATTGGGAAAAGGTGCTACAGGCTTATGAACTTGTTCAGCAGCTTTGTCCTCGTCAGATGTTTGTGGAATGGATTGGGAGGAACTAGTAGAGGTGGAGGTAGGAGTGGGATCGGGATGGACTGGACTTTTCTGTTGGTAAACCTGGTTGTCTACCTTCTTTCCAGATCTCAGTGTGTGACAGCATTACACTGGTAAATCGATGGATCCTGAATTTTATATGCTTGGTTGGAGGTTTTTGGGTTAACTAATGGCTGACTAGGCAAAGTACCCTTAGGTCTTTCACTTAGGGAGCTAGCTAACTGGCTCATCTACATTTTCAATCTTGATATGGCCTGTGAATGACTGTTCAGAGTTTGTCCCTGGTTTTGCATAAAAGCGGTTTGGGACTTTATGAAAGCCTCTATGCTCTCCTCCAATTTACTGATTTTCTTTTCCATTGGTGAGCCTTGGGAGGAGGAAGCTGGGGCTTGACTGGGAAAAGTTGGTGGAGGAGTAGGATGGTGAAAGTTGTTGGAAAAATTAGGCTTGGGAGGATTGTTTTAGGCCCAGGAGAAATTGGGGTGATTTCTCCAGCTGGGATTGTAGGTCTGTGAGTAGGGATTGTGAGGCGGCCGTGAGTAAGCTGTGTTCATGTGTCCTGGTGGCACTTGCTGGGCATGAAAAACGGGGCACTCTTCAAAAACATGGTTTGGTGCCTGACAATATGAACAACCCGGATTGTGAATTGGTGGTGGGTTGATCTGGTTGACACTGGCAGGCTCTTTTGTTTCCAGAGCCTCTATCCTTCTCATTAGGGTAGCAATCTTAGCCTCGGCAGCTATGGATGATTCTAGATATAGGAGCTCTCCTCTTGAAGCTATAGATTGTGAATTCCTAGGTTTCTCCGAGGCTGGCTCCCATTGTAGGGTTTTCTCCGCTAAGTCCTCAAATAAATCCCAACCCTGATTCTCATCCTTCTGCAAGAACCCTCCCTGACACATCGTTTCTAACAGGGTCTTAGTCTGATAATCTAGACCATCGTAGAGAATCTGGCACTGACGCCATTTCTCCACGCCATGATGAGGGCACTGAGCTAGGAGATCTTTGAATTGCTCAAAGTATCTCCAAAATGGTTCGCTCGGGTCTTGCTTAAACTGCATGATGTTCTTCCTAATGAGGGCAGTTTTGTGAATTGGGTAGAATTTCTTCAAGAAGGCCTTGACGAAATCATCCTAGGTCGTGACTGAATCTGCTGCCAAGCTGTACAACCACTTCTTAGTTAGGCCCTTTAGGGAAAAGGGATAAAACGTAACCTAACGGCATCGTCTCCTAACTGGGGTATACGCATCATGAGGCATACTTCTTCAAATTCCCTAACAAAGAAGTATGCGTCCTCTGATTCTAAACCATGAAATTTAGGAAGAGTGTTAATGAATTATGGCTTTAACTCAAAATTATTGTCGTTTGCTTCAGGAAGTTTTATGCAAGATGGAAGTGAAGTTCTGATCGGGTAAAATCTATCCTGAAGTGACGCCATCACCGGTTCTGGATGCAAGGGTAGAGAAGCGTTTCTTATTAATCTGGAAGTTGACGGATCTCTCACCCACTCTTGCATGCAGCACACCACAACCAACGTGAAGACAACAAATAATCGATAAAGAACTAAAAACAAACAAAAGAAAGAAAAACAGCCACATGCCTTAGTCTAAGGTACCTAGACGACTCCTAACTGGTCGATTCTCCGGGGAAGGTTGTTGTAGGAACTCGACTACAAGCTAATCGGCGAGGAAAGGGCAAAGATCGGGGGGAGGTATCCGGGCAGAGTCACGGGCCTAATTATGCCAAATCACGGAGCTTTCGAGGCTTTACCTCTCAATCCACTTTCCTTATACACCATTTTGAGGGAGTATAGTTCTTACAATTTCCAACCTCAGTTAATCTCTTAGTGAGTCCAAAATGTCCCTAGGGCCAATGTCTATTGATTTTTAGTTAAGGCTTGGGAAAATGTGAGTGCACTTGGAGATGATTTTTGGGCTAAGGAAGGGTGATGAAATCCCTACCTTATCTTGTTTATTTGGGTTTTGCCCTTAAAGTCAATTGTGCAAGTGTGCAGTTTATTCACAACAAGGTAACACTCAAAGTGGTAAATCACTTCAAAATGTTGGTCCTATTCTATATGAATGCACACATACCTTGTCTCCAGCACTCTTCAACAGAAATTGAAATGAATTGAAATAGACATGTGCCCTAAATGCAAAAGTCTAATCCAAATTTCAATTAAGCAACAAGTGAATTTCTGTTGAATTTATTACACATGCATATAGGTGAAGCATCCAAGAAAACTACAAATTTAGAAAGCAAATTTTTTTTAGCGGCTTTCGGCAACCCTGCAAACGAGTTGTTAGTACTTCAATCGAAAAAACTCGCTTTTACACGGATTTTTCCGAGGGCAAATGACTCCTCGCGCAATGTCCTTGGCCACCTCCTTCGCTTCCCATGATAGTGAGCTCCTTGGTACTTCTCCTACACACAAAAAGAACAATCTTTAGTAGTGAATAATAAAGCCGTTCCCTCCCCGGCAACGGCGCCAAAATTTGATCGGCAAAAAGCAAGTACTAAAATAAGAGAAGGAAGTATGGGTTGATGTTACTGCTTTTGCGATTATTTCGTAGTAGCGAAGTGGCTATACGGGTCGTATCCACAAGGAGGGAGAGCGATGGAAGCTTGATGCAGCTTCAAAGTTCAAGAAGAAAGAAAGTTCTTTGTGTCCAAATAAAGAATTGAAAAGTGAAAACAAGTTGCTTGAAGAATTGTTGAAAAATGTTTTGGTGGTTTATAAAAAGTGATTTTTTTTCTTAGTTGTAAAAATGCATGGCTAACTTTCTACTAAGTGCTCCACTAATTTCTAACTTTTAGAAGATAGCCTCACGATGGATCATAGGCGAATGCAAACCTTTTGCATTGGAACTATTCACGTGAAAATTGAGTGAAAGTTCATCCTAAAACTTAGCTTTACATGGCAAAAACTCGGACATTCCCTTATCAAGATCCGATAGAAGGCGAGAATAAGGGAAGACTCGAGTGCACTATTGGTATCGGCAAAGTTAAAAGGAAAAGTCTCTAACTTACAATAACAAGTAAAGTACACAACTCATAAATCATTAAAACTCATTAAGCATGAAGTATAAGAAAGTAAATACTTGTAGGTAAATTAGAGTTAGAACCCTCATCTTAAGATGTCATAGCTTTTGTTTGCACAAGGATTGTTTGATACTATTGACTCATTTGGGTTATCAATCAAGTGTTAGAAATTAGTAGGTTAATAGTTAGTTAGCCATGCTAATGAAAAGTTAGTTAGCCATAAAAGTAAAAGAAACAACAAAGAAAAAGAAGTGGAGAGAGGGAGTTACACTACAAGAAAACAAATGAAAAGAAAAGTTAAAGAAAGGAAGTTATACTACAACAAAGTAAAAGAAAAGAAGTGAAGAAGAAGGAAGTTACACTATAACAAGGAAGTAAAAGCAAATAGCAAAGACAAGTAAATGGAAAGAAGGAAGAGGAGTAGTACTTGTATTAGCTTGTCACCCTTCTAATACAACACTTACACACTCTCTCTTTCACTCTAATGGCTAAAACAACAACTAGAAGAAGAACAACAACAACTACTACAAACTTAAAAACAAGATTATAAAAACTTGCTCTAACTCTGGATCTGCTTCGACTGAAGACCCTTGGGGGCTTTTATAGGCACCAGGGCAAAGGGGGCCACGTGAACAGCACGTGGCCCAAAACGCAAGAGAGCGCGTGCCCAAAGGGCCGTGAAAACGCGGCTTGGACCGTATTTCCGCGGCCCTGGCAGGCGGCGCGCGCCAATGTTTGGGCAGCGTGCTGCTCTGCCTGTCTCCTGTCCACTTGACCTCCTGGATTTGCGATTTGACTCCCTGGGCTGACAAAATCTTCACTCTAAAGTCAATGGCTAATTGGTAGGCTTTTAATCACCAATTAAATGGTGATTTAGGTCTTCTTCTTCATTTGCACACCATGTACCTAGGATCAAGTAAGCAAGGTTTTATTAGCAGAATTTTACATGAACTAAATATGAGAATGTGATGAAAATTATGTAAAATTAGAGACTAATCAACTGGCTTGGCGTTAGACCTGATGTTATACGATGCATGGCTACTTGTGGATCAAGTCTAGGCATATCCTCGTAGTTCCATGCGAAGATATCGATATACTCTCTTATGAGTACTATCAATTCTTCTCTTTCCGTAAGTGATAAGCTTTCACTTACGAAGATGGGTTTAGGGTGATCTTGACTACCCAAGTTTACCTGAATCACTTTGTCTTCAGTAGGTGATTCGCGTTGTTCGAATCACTTTTCCCACTAGAAATTCAATTGCTGAGCCCATGATTCCTCATCAGTAGCTCCGCTGGCTCCAATTGGCTGCTTGAATTCATATTAACGGTAAGATTCTCGAACATCGTTCCCACACTGACATCAGAGTCTCATTCGGAGGAAGAGGCAGAGCGTGACGGGATTGGTTTGTTATCTCTAAATTGAACCGTTGTAAGCGACGGAGGTGTTATGTATTCCAACCCCCTGCGTGTGTTATCATAGTAATTTGCCGGTTTCTCTTTTGGCACAAAATTACGCAGAAAGAACGTCTTCGTTTTCTGAAATTCAGGCCATTCCCACGCTGCAGGTTATATCCTATTTTCTTCATCATTCACTGTGTTAATCGTGCATAATGGAAAAATTGCGAGGTCTCTGAGCCTGAACTTGAATCTATGGTGTAGACCTTTGCAGGCTCTACCGAATATTATTGGTGATTGATCCTTTTTGGACGGAGGAACCACTAGAACGGATCCTTCTATGCATTCCACAAATGTTCTTGATGTACTTGATTTATGCAAGGGCATGTGCAGAGAGCTATCCGTAACAGGTTCAAGCAATTCGACGCTAATAGGATAATCAAAGGAAATATTGTCATTAATTACCCATTCGTCCTCCTCTTCAGAAAGAGTATTACATTGAGGATAAGGTATGCTATAATTGGTTTGCCGACCAAAGTAACTGGTGTGTCACCTTCAGACTCTGAGTCCACCTCATTACCACTATCATCGTTATCAAGTAATTAATCTTTTGATGTTTCACTGACTTCCTGATATAGGAGAGCATCAGTAAAGTAATTTTCCACCCCTTTGAATTGTTGTTTCTCAGCAAAGACAGTTCGTACTGTTGTATCATCTTCAACATATTTGAAGCACTGGTGTAGAGTGGAGGAAATAATCTAGATCCAAGGTCTCTCCAGTAACAAGTTGTATGACGTGTCAGCATCAATGACGTAGCACGTCACCTCTGATTTCAGGCTACCGATTTGACAACGGAGTCGAATCTTTCCAAGTGGATGACTACTCCCTGCATTAAAATTGTATATTATTGTAGTGGTTGCAGACAACTGATATAGTGGTATGCCAAGAAAGTAGAGGAGCCTCTTGGGTATGATGCTAAGCGCGGATCCTGAATAAACCTATACCCTTTCAATGCATGTCAAATCGATGTATCCAATGTAGTACAAAGGTCGATCGTGCTTATTATCCTTGAGAAGCATATCCTCTGCTGTGAAAGTAATAGCAGGTACCTTCAGTTGCACATGATGGCATTCAGAGCAAGAGGGCTGAGTGTCACCTTTAGGGATTTTTGGCATATATGTCAGGAATGATTCTGAGTTAGCCAGTGCATCCCTAAGTGCTTATCTTGTCTCTTTCGAAAGACGAAGGAGCTCGTGTATGGTGATACGAGCTGAGATATTAGCCAGCTGGGCCAATATGTCAAAGCGAAAAGGCATGTTAAGCCCTGGGCCTGAGGGCTTCTTCAGGACATGGTCAAACAGGACTTCTTTCTGCTTCTCTTTTCCCGTTATCAGGAGCAGAGCCGGTGTGGGTATTTGTACTGATGTCGTCTGCTGTTGTGTCTTGTCAGTAACTTTCTCATACTGTTTTAAGTATGATTTTCCAGATCGAGTACCTATTGGCTAAGGTATATCAGCCTGCGCTATGCAAGCGTGCTTTTCTCCTTTACAGTCGCTAAGAGAAGCTGATGTGAGATTGCCATCATCCGACAAGATGGAGATAACATTGCAAGATTTGCCCTTTGACTTGGATTTCTTCGAATCCCATTGTTCGTCTTGGGTAAGGTCTGGGAGTACCCACATGATTTTCCCTGTTTTCAATGTCAAGGGAACAAGACCCTTAATCGAGTTTTGGCTAAAGGATGCTTTACTTCTAGCCGTGCTTCAGGGATTGGGAAGGTCCCATCAGGAACTATGACTTTTAGGGTTTTGCCGAACTCGAGGGTCACCATGTTTGTAGTGACTTTCTTTTGTTTTGATTTTAGAGTCAGAACTTCGGCATCGACTAAAACCTAAATTTTGTCCTTGAGGACAAAGCGCTTATCAGTAGGATGATGAACCATCCTATGAAAGAGGCAATAATTGGGATCGTTCATCCGTCCCACTTCATTAGGACGTCGAGCATCCGGCAGCTTCAATTTATTCCCTTTATGGAGTAAATAGAATATTGTGACCACCTGTTCGTCTTTGAAGGAGTACTGTTTCGGAGGAAATTTAGACTCCTGATTATTGAAGCCGCTCCTCTTAGCCTTCGAATGAACGTCCCCTGACAATATTCAACGGACATAGTCTCTTTTCCTTTGGCTCAGGAAGACTGCGCCATGTCGCCACGCCCCTTATTATTCATACCCCATTTGCCTTTAAGGGTAGATGGTTCAAACTTCTTAGCCGACTTTTCAGCTATCTCAGCTTGTTCGACTAGTTCCTTCTAGGTATGGGCTTTGACAGCCCCCATACGAATCTCCACTTAGTCCTGGAAGTTATGTTTGCATGTCTGCAAGAGCATGGGTAATGGTATCCCTGTTGGGTACATCAAGGACAAGTTTCTAAACCGCTCAATGTAGTCACGGACAGATTCGCCCTTCCTTTGTACGGTAGAGAGGAGTTTGTCCATGGTTACCTCAGTGTCATCCTCATAAAAATGAGAAAGAAATCGAGTTTCTAAGTCGATCCAAGAATTGATAGAGTCGGGGGAAGGCTTCGAAACCAGTCAAATGCTACTCCCTTCAAGGTACCAATGAATAGTCTGGCCATAATAGCATCGTTATCTATAATATTACAGGTCCGAGACCGGAAGTAATAGATGTGCTAGTTTGGCGAGCTCTTACCATTATACGTATGTAACATTGGCGGCTTAAACTTTGGCAGGTATGGTACTGAATCCCATACCAAGGGGTAAGGACGGACTGCCCCAACTTTCTTTAGCTCATCCCTCTGGGTTAGGAATGCAATCTGAGCTTGGATGCCTTTAAGAACTTCAGCATCCAGAGAAGAACTTTTCTTTAACTTCTCAGTCTTGGGTTGTTTATCGTTATGATGTTCTTCCTCATTATGATTACACCCGGTATCATTGTTACTCTGGTTAATGAGGAGTTGGGCGAGCATCTATTGAATGTTGTCCAAGGCTTCTTGTTGAGCCTTGAAAGTTTGCTCCTGAGCTTCTAACCATCGACGGAGGTCATCATTACCATTATCAGTCATATGTACTGATACTCTATCTGTTCGTACCGAGCTGACTGTTACCGAAGAGGCATACCTGCTGTCTTCGTCCTCCTCATCAGACCATTGGAATAATCCTCTCTTGGCTCTGGTGAGGTTACTGCAGTTGAGGAGGATGGCTGCTCATGACTGTAGGGTATTGCGACCCTAGATCTGGTGTTTCGGAAGACACCTTCTTCGTGCACCAATACTCGGCCTAAGCTTGGACTATAATCTGGATCTGGAGAACTGGAGGGAGGAGAGTTAGCAGTATGCGGTGCTCGTCTGCCCCTACACAGTTCTCGTCCCCTTCTAATCATATTGACGGATGCAGAAGATAGATCTGGTAGATCTTGCCATACGCTCCTTTTGCGATGCTTCACAAGACTTGCACCGATAGTCGATCAAAAACTGACCGTCAGTTTGGAGGAGTGGTGAGGAATGGTCCTAGCTGGCAATGGACTGAGTGGACTGTCACCAATTGACATCCCACTTGTTGACAACAGAAGAGAGAAGTCTGGAGTGATTCTGACTTCTGTTTACTTGCTAAAAATTCTCGCAAGTCGGATCCAGCCGAGTTTAAGCGACTCAGCGCAGAGGCTTGGGTAGATCGCGCATTGATGCGTTTAGGTAATTTTGACGCCACCTTCTTGCTCACAGGCTTTGGAAGCGAAACACAGGATGATGCATTGTTCTTCACATCACAGCAGAGGTGATTGGCACTAGATAGTACTTTAGCTCTAGCTTCGCGGCTAAGAACTTTGGGAGCACCCTTAAGCGTTGAAGCTGCATAAACACCGCTATCAGCACCCAGGGACGATCCCTTAGCTCCGCTGCGAAGAGCGTGCTTAACACTCGATGAGCCGGGGAGCGAAGCACGTTGTGGTGCTTTGTTCACCGCCTTATTGCGAAAGTGGTTAGCACTACTAGGTGCTTTAGTTTCAGCCTGGCGGCTGGGAACTCTACGCGTACCCTAAGGTACTAGCGTTGTGCTTGCTAAAGCATCAGTAGCTTCACTTGTGGGAGCGAGGTTGGCTCGAGGAGTTACTGCTCCTGAATTAGGCGAACGAATAGTTGCCGTTCTAGCCTCGCAGCTAATAGTCTCGGTGAAGCAGGCAGATATTTTGCCTTTGTCTTCATGTGATAGGCAAGCCTGTGGCATAGCTACGCCTGAAGCTTCACACGGAGCTTTCTGTTTTGGCCTCCATATCTGCTTTGGGAGGGAAGTTTAGGTTCGCAGGGAACCTGGCTGGCCTCGCGCGAGGTTGAGAGGAGTTGGGAGAAGGCTCATTCTGGTTTCTGTTCCAAAACCTTAGCCATCGAGACCTTCCTATCTTCCGTATGTGGAGCACTAGACTACCTTCAGAGAGTAGCTCTTTGAATTTTCCTTGGTCAAAATGAATGACCAGGTTTTTGAAGGTTGCTCAGGATTCTGACCTTTGCATTGCGACACTGTCTCCTTGTTGCGCCAGAAGACTGATTTCCCTAGCGGAGTTGCCATCTTATTTTCCATTAATTTGCGAAAGGGAAAACTTACAAGAAAAGTGTCGAGGAGCGAAATTACTAGTATTTCTTTGCAGGAAGAAAATTACAGGTTAGGAATCTGATCAGTGCGCGATCACTTTATCCCTTTGACGATGTGACCAGTCAGATGATCGAACTGCCTCCTAATAAGACTCTCTTCTCACTTGGTTCGGGGAATCGGAGAACAGGGGATCGGTAGAGCCTTCTTGCTGGTTCTCGAGCTGCCTCCGCTTGGGAATTCTTTCTCGCCTGATTCTGAAAATTCCTTGAGATGGTGAAAGATCTTAGGGTATTAGCACCCTGAATTTATCCTTGTAGGATTAGAGAAATAATTTTATGTATTCTTGGAAGCGAGAGAGTAGATCTCTAATCTCCTCTCTATCCTTAGCCGTCTCTCCTCCTCCTCCATTGTATACCTCTGGTGGGCTATTTATAGGGAGAACAGGGGCATAATCACCCTGAAAATCTGGAAACAGATTGAGTCAATCTGTTTTATATCTGGAAAGTAGCCTTGCCGCGAGGATAGAATCAGCTTCTGCGAAGCTAGGAACAGCATGTAGTGTCAATCTCTTGATTCGCTCTGCTAAATGAGGGACCCCTCTCTAGTTAATTGAGAGATCTCCCCTGATCTTCTTACCTGATTGGAAGAGTCAAAAGATCATAGCAGGCAACTACCAAATTTGATTTCAATTAACATGATCTCATCTGGAGATTTGATTTCATCTGAAGATTTGCTTAGTCAAAATGACTATAAAGGACTCAAGCGGAGTCGTTGTGTTGAGCTCATAGAGGAGATAGGAGAAGCTTCTGGCGAATGCTAGAAGAAAGCTCTCAGCGAAGCTAGATAAAACTTGTGGCAAAGCTACCAGTCAACATTTTGCGTGGTTGCGTGGAGCTTCAAGCGAAGCTAACTTTCTGCAGAGTTAACTTAGCATTTCCAGACGAAGCTGTAAGTTAGCTCGCAGCGAGGCTAAAAAGGAGCTTCTTGCGATGCTAAGCAACTTTGGTTTCTCATGCGAGATTTATCTCGTGGGTTCGTGCGAGACTAAGTGTTGAGCTAACTTAGTGTCTCTGGACCTGCTTGGGCCTTCTCACGAGTTTCTTAAGGATGATCTTGGCTTACTGTCTGCTTCACTGGATCAATAGAGTCCAAGTTACTGATTCGTCCCTTTAAGATCGGTGAAGAACTGGTTGTCGGCTTGTCTGCCACTTGTCTTTTATAGATGTCAATAAGATAGACATTGTTCAGGCCAGTTAGGAATCTTCTCTTTTATAGAGTGTCAACAACCATCACCAGAACCACCACCTTAAGGTAATTTTTTCTTCCCTCTCTATTTGTTTCATGCATACATATATCACGATGCATTGAGGACAATGCATGAGATAAGTAAGCAGGAGGGTTTACTAACTTAGAGTTTTTAGATTTTCTTTATTTTACACTTCTTTTAGGAGTCTTTCTTTTACACTTCTTTTAGGATACTTTTAAAAAAATTTCCTTTTGTATAGGATTTTTCTCTTTCTTTAAAAAGTTTTTGAAACAAGAGACAAAGTTTTGATTTATTTTTAAGAAAATTAAGATGATCTTAGAAATTAAGGAAGCCTTAATTAAGACATCTTAAATCCAATCGAAATAATGGATCTTGTTTAAAATTATTGGTTAAGTAAGATAAATTGGAAAGATAATTTTATCTTGAATTTTTTGCCTTAGATAGTATGCACTTCACACAGACACAATTTTTGGGATGGAAACAAAGACCTAAAATGCCATAAAGCAAAAACAAATAAAAAAGAAAAAATATATATGGTATAAATAAATAAATAAATTACTTATTAAGCTGGATAACTATGTCTCAAGAAGCATGATTATTCACACCTAACGGTGATCATAAGAAACAAATAATCCCTCTTAGTTTTGTGACCTTGTTTACTCGGGTCCTTAAATCGAGAGATGTTTCTCATCTGGTGCCCTAAGAAACGTCTGGTCTGGAAGTCATCAGTTAAAGGCTCACTACCCAGGTGAACTAGAAAGCCTAAGAAAACTAAGGAAAGAAAAAAAGAAAATGAAAAACAAAAAGAAAAATATATATAAATAAATGACTTGATAGTTGGAGTTGAAATCTTAGAAATTTTCACTATCACAAAGTGCAGATTATCTAGGTTTTATGAAGGATAAAATATTCAATCCAATTTTGAATTCTTACCTTTATTAAAGATATGATCTTGCATATAGACTAAGTTTAAGGAAGAATAATTTTTGTGGACTTATGACCTTAGATCACTTATATTTTTGCTAAAATAATTCAAAAACTTGTCTCTCTTTCAAAATGTGTTTTCAAAATATAACATTTGTCTTTTTTCTTTATGGATTTTATGGGTGCAATCCGCTAAAAACGCTCAGGAGATAAAACTCCTCCTCTAGGGTACCAAGTGTTGTATACCTTCCATTCTTTGTGATATCCCTCTATTAAGAGGTGATTGTGTTGATATCCCTTTAGTGAGAGGTGATTGTGAAAGTGGTGTTTGTATCCCTCTAGTGAGAGGTGACTGTGGAGATTGAGTTGGAATCCCTCAAGTGTGAGGTGATTGTTGTTGGTGTTAGCCTTGAGCCTAATCCCTCTAGTGAGAGGTTGATTGTTGTTTGGCTAAGTGCCTATCTCTCTAAGTGTAGAGGTGATTTGTGTTGTGCCTTGCCTCTAGTGAGAAGTTGTATTGGTTGAGAGAGGAGTTGTGTACTCTCTAATTGTATTTTGTCCAAATCCTTAATGAAGGTTCCCTGTGTGGGAAGTCCTGTGTGGACGCTATAGTTAAAATCCTTCTGTGTGAAGGCGGTGATGTAAAGCTGGGTGCTTGAACCTCGAAACATATTTTTGTGTTTGCGTTTGATCCACTTTCTCTAACTCACTCTCTTTTACATTGTACATTGTTCATATTGTTCACATCATATACATGCTTGGTTTGATTGTGTGCCCACTTGTGTTTAACCAAAAGAGAGCTTCACATAGCACCTCAACTCTTATTTAGAGAAATTTAGAGGAGATAGTTCAGAACCCTTCACCGGGAATTTGGCTACACTATTTGGTTACACTAAGTGTGTTGCATTTAATTTTTAATTCCGCATCATTGTCATTAAATTAGTCTCACACCTATTCACCCCCCTTTAGGTGTACTTTCAATTGGTATCAGAGCCTACACTCCTGATATTAGGTTTAACCACCTAGGAGTGAGATCTTGGTTTTGCTAATCTAGATTTGCATTTGCACACTTATATTATTTACACACACTCATGGACTTCATGACCCCTCCCATGTATGATGTTTCCAACATTGACATGTGAAAATTTAGGATGAGTATGTACCTTGCATGTTTTCCTTGCCACTACCAAGAAATCCTATCTTAGTAATAGCAAGCATATAGAGTCCAATGCACAAGCCCTAATGGCACTTAGAAGAATTCTAAGTAAAGATTATGTTTCTATGAATTCTCATTGTGATTCCGCCTTTGCAGTGTGGAACACGTTGACCTCTCTCGCGCGCCAAAAGACGAATCATGTGGAGATGGCATCTAGTGGAGGAGAATCCAAACAACATTGCTACATGGTCCAAGGGAATGACTCCCTTGAGGTAAATTCGGAAACTCAACTAGATAATTGTGCTAGTTCTTCCAGCGATGATCATATTGATGCCGATGCTTTAAATGAAGATCTATCAATTGTTTATGAAAAATTGTTAAAAAAAATATAAAGCTTTGAAAAAGAAAAGTTTTGGACTTAACAAAGAAAATGAAAATTTATCTTCTAAACTTGATTTGGATGGGATTTCAAGTGAACATGACTCACTTAAATCCCAACTTGACCTTACCCTAAAAGAAAATGAAATTCTGAAAACCAAAAATGAATGTGAAAATGTTTTGAAGAAAAATGAGACTTTATCTTCAAAACTTGATTTTGTTATAAAATAAAATGAATCTTTGAAAAATAAAATTATTTCTATATCAAAAGAATTGGATTTGGTTTCTAAGAAAAATATTTCTTTAAAAAATGATATTGATACTCATGTTTGCTATGCTAGTGTAGCTTCATCATCTATCATATTTATTGCATGCTCCACTTCTTCTTCTATTATTGAAAATGATATAAATATTTTAAAGAAGAGTGTTGATTGTTTGGGCTCCACTTTGAGCCAATGTGCTATAAACCACAAATGTTTGGAATCTATGTTTGAAAGAAACAAGTTCCACCTATGCATGCACACCATACACGGCATACACATGCTCCTCACGTTCATACACATAATACTATGTATGCTCATGTGTACACATGTACACATTGTGGACGTAAGGGACACCTTGCTAAGTTTTATTATGATAGAGTACATAATGTAAATTTAGCAAACAAATTTATTTAAGTTAAGAAAGGAGCTAACCCCATGGACCCAAAAGAGTATGGGTACCAAAAGTCACTCCTATATTTGATGTAGGTGTGGACTATCACATAGTGAGAGTTGTTGGTGCCTTGAGGTGGATGCGTTCCGAGCTTAAAGATGACAATTATGGATGCATTACTTTCAAGGGGAGTTTGGTGGGAGGACCACCTTGGTTTGGAGACCTAGAGATGTGCCCTCATGGTTTTGGTAACAATCTCTAAACTCTTATTTCTGTTTACATGCTTTCATGATTAGTTATTGGCATGTCATGTTTTTATAATTATTATGTTAAATGCCATGATAATTAGATTTGTGACATACACGTATAGTATTTGAGATACACTCATGTTCATATGGATTATTACTTTTGTGTTCTCACCATACTTTAACTATTGTGTATATCATGAATCTAAGACATGTGTATTTACTTATTAATCATGTTGGTTTATGTTTTCATTTTGCACTTCATGTTTTGATTATATGTTTAGATGTAACCTTCATTAAAACTTGTATATATACTTGTGCAACTAGTGAGCCACAAATAGATTATTATATATTTGTACTTAATTGCTCATTTGTACCCATTAGATATACTAGTATAGCCTAGTTTTGATGATTCATGCATTTTGACTCGTATTCCCTATTTTTGGACATGTTTTTCATGATGATATATTTTAACTTCATGTATATGTTAATTTTGCCAAAACTATTGAATATACATGTATAACCTTGAGTCATTTGCTTTTCATGTAAAATCTCTTTATAGACTCAATTGTGTTTGAATATGTATGTATACCTTTAATTTTGACAAAACATACATATGACTTGGAGTTAGTATTGTTTAATGAAAATTAAATTTTGATAATTTTCATACTTTTTATAAAGGAATTTCATATTGAGCTTAAATGCCTTATTCCATGACTTTTGTTGATTACATAACTTTTTACACTCTATTTTTGTTGTTTACTCAAGATTTATTTTCATGAGATTATATGAGTTTTATTGCTATTTGAGTATTGATGATTGTGTAATTTTCATATTTTCATGGATATGTTATTGTTTTATCTCTTTCTTGAAGGATTTCGTACTAGTTTTCAAGTTTTTCATAAAACTAGTTACGTATTTCTTTATTTTGGAAGAGTTTTTAATTATGTTAAAATTATTTTCAAACTTATTTTTGAAAACCCCTTCCATCAAAGGGTAGTTGGATGGGCGAACATGCCTTGTAGCTTAATTGAAAATCTTTTTAAACAAGTGCATGATAGAGTGGAAGGTATGAGTTATACACGTGATCCTCATCATATGTCAATTGGTATCATAATTGAGATTTATTTTGTATACTCATATTTGTTTCTATATATGTATGCGTCAACTTCAAATAGTATAAATTTCGATTGGTATTTAACTTTTCATACATATATATGTATTTTGATTGTGCTTTCTATATCTCTATATTTTTAAGCATAAATTTTGTTATGCTAAATTTGATTTAGTCCTTAATGACAATTATTTTATAAATTGGTATCTTATACAAGCTTATGCATTGTTTTCATGAGTATTTCATAAAGAGGGAGAAAATTCATATTGTACCTTTCAATCGATTTTGTTTACAATTGGTATCTTACTCCCACTCTTTATGTTGAAAAATGATATCTTAGTTTTCATTTAGTATCTCTATTGCAAAATGATTTTAGTGTTTAACCAAAAAGATTGGTTTATATTTTTCAATTGGTATCAAAAGTGTAAAATATTTTCAATTGGTACTAATTTTTACAAATGGTGTCAAGACTTCCTATATATTTATATCTTTCAATTAGTATCAAATTTTTTGTTAGTATCTTCAAAATGTTTTGTTTATTTTCAATTGGTATCATAAATTAGTATCATGATGTTTCGATGTATACCTTCATACTAAATTGATATATTTTTCAATTGGTAACATAATGTTTTGATATTTATTGCTTGTATGCAAGGGAAGCTTAACATTTCTCTATATATATTCATGTTGAGTGTATCTCATATTAAGGAGCTTGACCACTCTTCTTTATGTCGTACACGTATGTAGTAGGAGCTTCACATCTCCTTTTATACATTACATATTATGCTTTATGTGGTTAAGGTTTAGTCATCTCTTTTCATATAAATGCATATGTGTAGGGGGTTAACTTCACGTCTCTCCTCTTCATGAATGTATATAGCATATATACCTTTATTGGTTTGATTTATACAAAAAGGAGAAAAATATTATTTATGCCCTTTATTGTTTGTACCCCTTTATTGATGAATTAACAAAAAGGGAAAGAGATATTTGGAGTATGACATATGCATGTTTACTTCATGTTTAATCTTGTTTAAATATGCATGTTTGTTTAAATTTGTTATCTCTTACCACTGGTATCAAGAGCACTTTTGTTGGTATCAAGATCTTTTGTTGGTATCAAGAGCAACATTTTTTAAGAACATTTTTATTCTAAAATTGGTATCAAGAGCATGTTTATTTCATTGGTATCAAGTATCATGTTTAAGCATATTTATGTTAAGCATCATGACATATCTTTATTGTTTATTACTATGCATGAGTTAAGGGGGAGCTTCTATGAAGCTTAACTTTAATCCATGCATATATAACTCCATGAGTTTTGTCATCATCAAAAAGGGGGAAGTTGTTAGTCTCGAGGCCCTTTACTCTAGTTTTGATGATGATTAACTCATGTAGTTATAGTCTACTTATAATCTTATGATATTTAGTTTCAGATATTTGATCAAGATATTAGTAGGTGATTAGCCTCAACAAAGGTGTTTTGGAGCGTTCACATGGTGATTCAAGAACTTGAGCATCAAGTTTACATCTAGCACTCGGTTGTAGTCAAGTTCGGTGGATCACGTTTGGATCGAGTCGACTTGAAGATGGAGTTCTACAAGAAGACATCGGTTTGTTTAGTTTAAAATTGTATTTAGATCATTGTAAAGATTAGATAGTATTGATATGCTCATGTTCACAATACACACACAAGTTTAAAGTTTCATGTTTTTAGTTTTTAGTTTAACTAGTTTCGGTTTTCATATATATGATTTTCATGAATAGATAGAATCAAAACAAGTTTACATGGTTTAATGTATATTAGATTTGTTCTATATACATCTATGCTTCATCTATTTATAAAAACTTATTTTGATAGTCTATATCATGAGTTTGGAGTTTTGTATTTAAACAAACTTATTTTTGGATTTCATGTCAAAAAATAAATATAAATCTTTATATGTATATTGAATTCTATCTATATACAATATACTTCAAAGTTGTTTAAATATTATATTTTTGTATTTACATGTGTCTTGGAAAAATCGGATTTCCATTTCAAAAATCCAATGTTTTGGAAAATACGGATTTCAGTTTAAGGCAAATTTTCTATCTCACAAAAATGGGTCAAATTGTTTATAATATGTGTTGAATTTTTATCACACATATTTGTATTTCAAAGATATAATAAGAACTTATTTTTGTGGAATTTATGTGATTTTATGGGATATAATTGAAGGCAAATAACCAAGTTTTTAATCCCCATAATAGTCTGACCTGGTTGTCTGCCGGTCGACCGGACCAGTCGACCGTAATAGAAGTCGGTCGACTGGTCCGATCGACTGACGTGCACAGAACGTGCAAGCAGCCATGGGCTGGTGGGTCGGTCGACTGTCCAGAGAGCTCTGCTATCTGAAATGGCCCCAGTAGACCAGCCGGTCGACCGGCAGAGAGCTGCTGCTCTCTGTATCCAGTCTCGGTCGATCGTCCGGTCGACCTGAGGCACAACGGTCATAAAAATGACCGTTGGGCTGGTCGATCAGGAGGACAATTTTGCCATTTCCTGTTGCTAACGGGCAGATTTCTTTGGGCTATAAATACCCCCCATTTGAGCTAGTTTTCAACAAGTTTTTAGAGAGCAAAATTTTCAATCTTTACAAGTGTTTAACAGCAAATTTTCAAAAGAGTTTTTGGGTTTAAAAGATCATTCTTTATTTGTTTTTAAAGTGTTGGAATTTCAAAGAAAATAGTCCTTTGGGAATTAGTTTTTGATCTAAATTTCTTTATCTATTTGGAGATTTTCCCAAGTGATTTTTTTTGTTCAAAACACTTTATTTTCTCACACTAAAGCTTATCTATCTATCCTATCTATTAGGATCTATTTTGTGGAAAAAATTGTTTTGTGGTTGTGGAAACCACCAAGTGTTGTATACCTTCCATTCTTTGTGATATCCCTCTAGTGAGAGGTGATTGTGTTGATATCCCTCTAGTGAGAGGTGATTGTGAAAGTGGTATTTGTATCCCTCTAGTGAGAGGTGATTGTGGAGATTGAGTTGGAATCCCTCAAGTATGAGGTGATTGTTGTTGGTGTTGGCCTTGAGCCTAATCCTTCTAGTGAGAGGTTGATTATTGTTTGGCTAAGTGCCTATCCCTCTAAGTTTAGAGGTGATTTATATTGTGTCTTGCCTCTAGTGAGAGATTGTATTGGTTGAGGGAGGAGTTGTATACTCTCTAATTGTATTTTGGCCAAATCCTCAATGAAGGTTCCCTGTGTGGGAAGTCCTATGTGGACGCTATAGTGGAAATCCTTCTGTGTGAAGGCGGGGATGAATAGCTGGGTGTTCGAACTTCGAAACATATCTTTGTATTTGCGTTTGATCCACTTTCTCTAACTCACTCTCTCTTACATTATACATTGTTCATATTGTTCACATCATATACATGCTTGGTTTGATTGTGTGCCCATACTTGTGTTTAACCAAAGAGAGCTTCGTATAGCACCTCAACTCTTATTTAGAGGAATTTAGAGGAGATAGTCCAGAGCCCTTCACCGAGAATTCGGCTACACTCTTTGGTTACAGTAAGTGTATTGCATTTAGTTTTTAATTCCGCATCATTGTCATTAGATTAGCCTCATACCTATTCACCCCCCTCTAGGTGTACTTTCAATTGAAATTAGAGCCTACGCTCCTGATATTAGGTTTAACTACCTAGGAGTGAGATCTTAGTTTTGCTAATCTAGATTTGCATTTGCACACTTATATTGTTTACACACACTCATAGACTTCATGACCCCTCCCATGTATGATGTTTCCAGTATTGACATGTGAAAATTTAGGATGAGTATGTACCTCAAAACCCTAGGTTTGCATGTTTTCCTTGTCACTACCAAGAAATCCTATCTTGTTAATAGCAAGCATATAGAGGCCAATGCACAAGCCCTAATGGCACTTAGAAGCACTCTAAGTAAAGATTATGTTTTTATGATTTCTCATTGTGATTCTCTTTTGCAGTGTGGAACACGTTGACCTCTCCCGCGCTCCAAAAGATGAATCATGTGGAGATGGAATCTAGTGGAGGAGAATCCGAACAACATTGCTACATGGTCCAAGGGAATGACTCCCTTGAGCTAAATTCAGAAACTCAACTAGATAATTGTGCTAGTTCTTCCGGCGATGATCATATTGATGCCGATGCTTTAAATTAAGAACTATCAATTGTTTGTGAAAAATTGTTAGAAAAATATAAAGCTCTAAAAAAGAAAAGTTTTAGACTTAACAAAGAAAATGAAAATTTGTCTTCTAAACTTGATTTGGTTTTGCAAGAGAGGGATGAGATTTCAAGTGAACATGACTCACTTAAATCCCAACTTGACCTTGCCCTAAGAAAATGAAATTTTGAAAACCCAAAATGATTGTGAAAATGTTTTGAAGAAAAATGAGACTTTATCTTCAAAACTTGATTTTGTTGTAAAAGAAAATGAATCTTTGAAAAACAAAATTATTTCTATATCAAAATAATTGGATTTGGTTTCTAAGAAAAATATTTCTTTGAAAAAATGATATTGATACTCATGTTTGCCATGCTAGTGTAGCTTCTTCATCTAGCATACCTATTGCATGCTCTACTTCTTCTTCCATTATTGAAAATGATATAAATGTTTTAAAGAAGAGTGTTGATTGTTTGGGCTCCACTTTGGGCCAATGTACCATGAATCACACACGCATGGAATCTATGTTTCGAAAGAAACAAGTTCCACCTATGCATGCACACCACACACGGCATACACATGCTCCTCATGTTCATACACATAACACTATGTATACTCATGTGTACATATGTACACATTGTGGACGTAAGGGCCACCTTAATAAATTTTGTTATAATAGAGTACATAATGTAAATTTAACAAATAGATTTATTTGCATTAGGAAAGGAGCTAACCCCTATGGATCCAAAAGAGTATGGGTACCAAAAGCCACTCCTATTTTTGATGTAGGTGTGGACTCTCACATGACGTGAGAGTTGTTGGTGCCTTGAGGTGGATGCGTTCCGAACTTAAAGATCCAATTTTGGATGCATCAATTTCAAGGGGAGTTTGGTGAGAGGACCACCTTAGTTTGGAGACCTAGAGATGTGTCCTCATAGTTTTAGTAACAATCTCTAAACTCCTACTTATGTTTACATGCTTTCATGATTAATTTTTAGCATATCATGTTTTTATAATTATTATGTTAAATGCCATGATAATTAGATTTATGACATACATAATATTTGAGATACACCCATGTTCATATGGATTATTACTTTTGTGTTCTCATCATTGTTTAACTGTTGTGTATATCATAAATCTAAGACATGTGCATTTACTTATTATCATGTTGGTTTATGTTTTTATTTTGCACTTCATATTTTGATTACATGTTTAGATGTAGCCTTCATTAAAACTTGTGTATATACTTGTGCAACTAGTGAGCCACAAATAGATTATTATATATTTGTGCTTAATTACTTATCTGTACTCATTAGATGTACTAGTGTAGCCTATTTTTGATGATTCATGCATTTTGACTTATATTTCCTATTTTTGGGCATGTTTTTCATGATGATATGTTTTAGCTTCATGCATATGTTAATTTTGCCAAAACTATTGAATATACATGTATATGTTTGAGTCATTTGCCTTTCATGTAAAATCTCTTTACAGACTCAATTGTGTTTGGATATGTATGTATACCTTTAATTTTGACAAAACATACATATGACTTGGAGTTAGTATTGCTTAATGAAAATTAAATTTTGATAATTTTCATGCTTTTTATAAAGGAATTTCATATTGAGCTTAAATGCCTTATTCCATGACTTTTGTTGATTACATAACTTTTTACACTCTATTTTTGTTGTTTACTCATGATTTGTTTTCATGAGATTATATGAGTTTTATTGCTATTTGAGTGTTGATGATTGTGTATTTTCATGTTTTCATGAATATGTTATTGTTTTATTTCTTACTTGAAGGATTTCATACTAGTTTTCAAGTTTTCATAAAACTAGTTGCGTATTTCTTCATTTTGGAAGAGTTTTCAATTGTGTTAAAATTATTTTCAAACTTATTTTTGAAAACCCCTGCCATCAAAGGGTGGTTGGATGGGCCATCATGCCTTGTGAGCTTAATTGAAAATCTTTTTAAACAAGTACATGACAGAGTGGAAGGTATGAGTTATACACTTAATCCTATACTCATATTTGTTTCTATATATGTATGTATCAATTTCAAATAGTATCAATTTCGATTGGTATTTAACTTTTCATACATATATATGTGTTTTGATTGTGCTTACTATATCTCTATATCTTTAAGCACAAATTTTGTTATGTTAAACTTGATTTAATCCTTAATGATAATTATTTTTCAAATTGGTATCTTATATAAGCTTATGCATTATTTTCATGAGTATTTCATAAAGGGGGAGAAAATTCATATTGTATCTTTCAATCGATTTTGTTTACAATTGGTATCTTACTTCCACTCTTTATGTTAAAAAATGATATCTTAGTTTTTATTTGATATCTCTATTGCAAAATGATTTTAGTGTTTAACCAAAAAGATTGGTTTATGTTTTTCAATTGGTATCAAAAGTGTAAAATATTTTCAATTGGTACTAAATTTTACAATTGGTATCAAGACTTTCCTCTTCATGAATGTATATAGCATATATACCTTTATTGGTTTGATTTATGTAAAAAAGGAGAAAAATATTATTTATGCCCTTTATTGTTTGTACCCCTTTGTTGATGAATTGACAAAAAAGGGGAGAGATTTTTTAGAGTTTGATATATACATGTTTACTTCATGTTTAATCATGTTTAAATATGCATGTTTGTTTAAATTTGTTATCTCTTACCACTGGTATCAAGCATCTTTTATTGGTATCAAGAGTTTTTGTTGGTATCAAGAGTAACATTTTTTAAGAACATTTTTATTTTAAAATTGGTATCAAGAGCATGTTTATTTCATTGGTATCAAATATCATGTTTATGCATATTTATGTTGAGCATTCATGACATATCTTTATTGTTTATTTCTATGCATGAGTTAAGGGGGAGCTTCTATGAAGCTTAACTTTAATCCATGCATATATAACTCCATGAGTTTTGTCATCATTTAAAAGGGGGAGATTGTTGGCCAAGAGGCCCTTCACTCTAGTTTTAATGATGATTAACTCATGTAGTTATAGTTTACTTATAATCTTATGATATTTAGTTTCAGATATTTGATCAAGATATTAGTAGGTGATTAGCTTCAGCAAAGGTGTTTGGAACTTTCACATGGTGATTCAAGAGCTCGAGCGTCAAATTCACACCTAGCACTCAGTTGGAGTAAAGCTCGGCGGATCACGTTTGGATCGAGTCGACTTGAAGATTGATTGTTTTTACTGAATTCAATAATAAAGTAATTGAACAACTTACACCGGGATTGGAAAAATTGATGGAGGAGACAGCGTCTGTATTTTGGGTGGACCTAAGATACAGGTTGCGCAACCAACTGAGGGTTCCAATGCAGGGTTCCTGGGGGTTGACTGACATCCCATCTGTACTGTTATTGTTCTACTGTTTTCACAATAAAATTACTGTTACTGTTACTGAGTACCTAGCGGTATGGCCTGATTCAGCGCCAGGAAACTGAAGCCGTGGTCCGGGTATATATGGAACCCACCTAAAATATGGACAATGTCTCCAACCAATCAGTTTCAATAATTTAGAACTTTGATTGACACGTGTGATAGGCGTAGTATGAGATGCGTTTATTACAAGTGGCAATTGGTATTCGCTAACATAATAAATGATAATGAACTGTTAACGCATTGTGACTGACCGTGATCCCTAACTGTATGTATATATTTCTAGGTTATACATATGATTGTACACATGACCGGATTGTATACCAGATTATTGACATTGCTAGGATACACATCTTGACATCTATTGTCTTCTTTTTATCATGATGCCAGTTATATATCATTCATAACTTTGTTCTTTATATTGGTTATCTTGTTATCTTATATTTCAGCTATCATGTTGTTCTTACTTATATTGCTTTTTATGCATGAGCATTCCTCTTTACACAAACACACTCATTAGGTCGCATCTGACGACCCTAGATTCACACATCCAGGATTTTGGACATCTTCTATATTATTCTGGTGTTCGTTGAGCTCGTACGCTTCACAAGGAGTTAGAGGTTCTCTTCTTGATTCTGGTATTTTTTATTTTTTATTCCTGCTATTATTCTTTGATTCCTATATATCACACTTAGCTTCTATATCATTCCTTATTTCATCTGGGATCATGTGTAGTCATTATATATTATTGCAGTGACCGTTAATATTATGGTTTAAATTTATAACTTGTTCAGGTTACTTTAGGCTTAGCGTGTATATGTGGGATATTTTCCTCGCGTATATACGTCGCCGACTCTCGTCGCGACTCTGTTTCCACATATTTTGGGAAGCGAGGGCGTGACACATACTCTTTTGGTCCATGGGGTTAGCTCCTTTCCTAACCCAAACAAACTTATTTGCTAAATTTACATCATGTAGTCTATCATAACAAAACTTAATAAGGTGGCCCTTATGTCCACAATGTGTACAAGTGTACACATGAGCATACAAAGCGTTGTGTGCATGAACGTGAGGAGCATGTGTATGCCGTGTATGGTGTGCATGCGTAGATGGAATTTGTTTCTTTTAAAACATAGATTCCAAACTTGTGTGGTCCATGACACATTGGCTAAGTGGAGCCCAAACAATCAACACTCTTCATAAGCATACAAATATCATTTTCAATTATAGAAGAGAGGTGCATGCAATAGATACACTAGGATGTGAAGATATACTAGCATCGTAAACATGTGCGTCAATATCATTTTTCAAAGAAATATTTTTCTTAGAAACCAAATCCAAATCCTTTGAAATTAAAGCAATTTTCATTTTTAAAAATTTATTTTCTTTTACGATAAAATCAAGTTTTGAAGACAAGATCTCATTTTTCTTCAAAACATCATTGCAATCATTTTTATTTTTCAAAATCTTGTTTTCATTTAGGGCAAGATCAAGTTGGGATTTAAGTGAGTCACGTTCATTTGAAATCTCATCCCTCTCTTGCAAAACAATCTCAAGTCTAGAAGACAAATTTTTATTTTCTTCTTTAATGCAAACTTTTTTTTTTCAAAAGATTATATTTTTCTAACAATTTTTCACATATAATAGATAGTTCTTCATTTAATGCATCGGCATCAATATGATCATTAGTTGAAGAACTAGCACTATCATCTAGTTGAGATTCCGAATATATCTCAAGGGAGTCATTCCCTTAGACCATGTAGCAACATCGTTCGGATTCTTCTCCACTAGATTCCTTCTTCATAATGTTTGGCGTTTGAAGCTCGGAGGAAGTCAAAGTGTTCCACACTGCAAAAGCGGAATCATAATGAGAAACCATAAACAAATATTCTTTATTAAGCATGCTTCTAAGTGTCGTTAGGGCTTGTGCATTGGCCTCTATATGCTTGCTATTACCAAGATAGGATTTCTTGGTAGCGGTAAGGAAAACATGCAAGCCTAGGATTTTTAGAAACATACTCATCCTAAATTTTCACATGTCAATGTTGGAAACATCAAACATGGGAGGGGTCAAGCAATCCATGAGTGTGTGTAAACAATATAAGTGTGCAAATGCAAATCTGGATTAACTATCCAAGATCACACTCTTAGGTGGTTAAACCTAATATCAGGAGCATAGGCTCTGATACCAATTGAAAGTACACCTAGAGGGGGGTGAATAGGTGTAAGGCTAATCTAATGACAAATGTGTTGGCCAGAGGCCTTCCACTCTAGCTTTGATGATGATTAAATGATTAACTCATGTAGTTATGTTTACTAATAATCTTGTGACTTTAGTTTCAGATCATTTAGCAAGATATTAGTTGGTGATTGCTTCAACAAGATGAGTTTGGAAGCTTTCAGATGGTGATTCCAGATCCCGAGCATCAAGATCATACCTTGCACTCGTCGGAATCTCGCTCGTGGATCATGTTTTGGATCGGGTCGACTTGAAGATGAAGATCGTCAAGAAGAATTAGGTATCCTAGTTTAGTTTAGTGTGTTTTAGATCCATGTGTAAAGCTTAGAATAGTTGATATGCTCAAGTGCACAATACACACGTTTTATGGATTTTGGTTTTCATGAATAGTAGATCAAAACAAGTTTAAATGGTTTATATGTATAGTAGATGTATTCTTTCTATACATGCATGCTTAAACTTCTTAGACAAACTTATTTTGACTTTACTATTCATGTATTGAAAAATCAAAGTTTGATAAAATACAGATTTGGTTTTTGATAAAATTTGCAAGACACAAAAAGAGTTCAAATGGTTGATATTTGTCTTGAAATTTTTATCACAAGTTTGTATTTCAATACAAAATGTTAAAACTATTTTGGAGATTTTTAGATTAGATAAAAGAATTTTTAAAATTATTTTTATCCCAGTTTCTGACCCAGAACTGTGCTGATAGGCCAGGTCGGTCGACCGCAAGATCAACCGAGCCAGGATCCGGTCGACCGGGAGGTCGACTGACATGCACAGACCTGTGCACGTTTGCTGGCACAGTGGGCCGGTCGACCGGGCGGTCGACTGGGTTGCCCAATGATCATATTTATGATCATTGGCGGTAGATCGGCCGGTCGACCGCAAGCCTGTCAGGCTGACAGATCAGCCTAACGGTTAGTTTTCTTTTGGGGCTATAAATACCCATCTCTTTGGGGATTTTGATAAGATTTTCAAGAGCAAAAATTCCTACTTTTCTGAAGTATTTTTACAAGTTTTAAAAAGTGTTTTAGTGCTTTAAAAGATTTCATCTTTATTGTTTTTCAAGGGTTTTGGAAAATCAAAGAAAACTAGGTTTTTGGGATATTGTTTTGGATTTTCATTTCTCTCATCTACAAGAAATTTCCCAAGTAGTTTTTCTTTATTATTTGATTTCCAAAAACACCTTGATATCCACTTGAGCTATATCTTCTATCCTAATCTATTAGGATCTGTGTTTGTGAAAAAAGGATATTGTTTGAGGTTGTTGTAGCCTCCAAGTTGAAAACACCCTTACTTTTGTTGTATCCCTCTTTGGTAGAGGTTGATCGGGTGATTGGTTTGCTCCCTCTTTGGTAGAGGTTGTGTAACGCCCCAATCCGGCGGGTACGGAGACGTTACTACAACGTATATACGCAGGTCAGAAATACCCTCACGTATATACGCTAAGCATCAGTACAAATAAGAATCAGAGTACGGAAGCATGTGGTGCATTATACATTCCCACACATGAGTACAGTTACAAAGTTATCACAGGAAGTGATAAATATTACAAGAATATTACATCACCGACAGGCGCAAATGCGAGAATACAAGGAGATGTACATGTATGAACAGTACAATATGGAGGCTCAGAGTCATAACAGGAAAACTCAAGAGCCGAACAGGAGGGCCTGGAAGGATAGGGCTCTGGACGGTCTGCTGGAGATCCACGCTACCGCTGCGCCACTCTGATCAGCAACAGGGGAAAATCCACACGCTCCAAGCTCCAAGACTTGGACATGAGGATCCAGAGGAGTCAGAACTCCCCGGCGAGTGGTGATGCGAAAGCCAGATGGCGAGCATGGATAAGCACATGTGTAACGATAAATCTGGATCATAAACATGAAAACCGTGCTATAGGCACAAGCATGCAGGAGCAAGTAGATATACAGCAAATGATATCAAGTAGAAAAGACTCATAGTATGATCAGATAAGAGCAGGGGACAGGCGGGATAGAATACAAGTAGAAAGCAGGACATGAACAGGTATAGTATAATAATCATAAAACCGGAAATCTGAAGTAAAACTTGATGAATGCAATTGTAACGAGACAAGTGGTATAACCAAGCATGTAGAGCAACATAACAAGTTCTTATCTTGGCATTTTATTATTACTCGCCTGACCCATATATCTAGGTATGTGTCCTGGTGTAATCTCAACACACATACATCCATATATAAGTAAGTCGAGATTGGTTATTGGAAGCTGATGAAGAACTGATAGCTCTTACTTATAGTAGTTCCCGTCCGCCCGGGACGTAGCCATTGGGGGCCTTAAATCCCCCTAACACGCATCTTCTGGGGGCCTTAAATCCCCCTAACACGAATCGTCAGTTTTGTATTCCATTACTATAAGCAAGGCATCATACCGGCACCCATCACTTCCTCTCATTCCCCCATGCAAGTTGTCCTTTTTATAGAACATAATTATCAGATTACGGGAATGAGTAAGATCATAACTGGTCATAACAGGAGTACATAACAGGCATAATAGGAGTCATAACAGGCATAACATGAGTCATAACAGGCATAACGGGAGTTCATAACAAGAGATCAGGTACTACATTCCCGTAACGTGATAATCATGAGTAGAGAGTTAATCATAACAGGTATCAGGTTTCAACATGCCAATGACAAGTGATCAGGCAGGTGACAAGTAATATGTCATGTCATAACAAGGAACAAGTGTCAAGTAGCAGCATATCAGGTGTCATGTGTTATATGCCTTGGAGGTGATATTAGACATGTGGCAAGTCATATCATGACAGGTGACAGGTATTAGCATGTAGAGGATAGGTATCAAGCAAAGGCATGTCAAGTGTTAATATATCAAGCATGTATTTAGCAAGTGATAGAGTAATAGCTGAGCATAATCAAAGAAAGTGTTAGTTCCAAACAGCATAAATCGTGAATAATACAAGTCGACCAGATGAAATGGGAAAGTCAAAAGGAAAGCGAGAACACTCGCCTAGAACTTCAGAAAACATAGTGAAATCCCCGATCACCGGAATCCAGGAAATCAATGCGTAAACGCGTTCAAATAGAAAGACGCGAAAAATAGCAGACGCGGGAAATAGCAGACGCGGGAGTCGCGTCGCGAAGATGCCACAAACGCGGGGCTCGACACCCGCGTTCAAGTCAGGGCATGAGGAGAACGCGGACGCGGACTGGGTTCTACGTCGCATTATCTCGAGAAGAACACAGACACGGGCATGAGCTCCGCATCGTGTTGACACGAGAAGAACACAGACGCGGGCATGGGCTCCGCGTCGCGTCGATGCAAAAACGCGAAGGCCACGTTAAAGAATTGTTTGGACGCGTGAGGTAAAATCCGCGTCTAGCAATCAACAGAGAGAAAGAAAGAGACAGGGAAAGAGGGAGAGTGGGACGCAGGTTTGGGAGAAAAAGGGGAAATGCCAGTTTTTTGTCTCCCCAAGTTTTGGGAGGAAAATCAGAGAAGACAAGGAAAATGAAAAGGAAAGGAAATGAAATGAAAAAGAAAGGAAAGAAAGAAAGAAGGAAAAGAAAGAAAGAAGGAAAGGGGGTTGGTGGCCGGCGATGGCCGGCGGCTACCGGCGGCTGCCGGAGGTGGCCGGAAGTGGCCGGAAAAGGTGGCCAAGGTTCCAATATCCAAGCCAAAGATGGTGGTGCAAGTGTAGTTCAAATTGTAAAAATAGGATTTTGCAAAAGGGGTTTCGGAGAGCGAAGCTATAGGTCATCGGAAAGAGCATGATGAGGAGAGGATGATGGCATGATCGTTGGTGGCCAAGGTGGTGTATATGGTGGTGGAGAGGGTGGTGAAACTTTGGAGCTTAATGGGTTCATGGTGGAGAAATGAGGAAGAAGAAGGTGGAAAAGATGGTGTTATGGTTGTTGTTGTTGTTGAAATGAAGGAGGAGATAGAGGAGAATGAGGTGGTGGTGTTGGTGGTGAAAAATGGAGGGAAAATGGTGGAGAAATGGCCGGCCATGGGAGCAAGGTGGCTGCCATTTCGTTCTCTGTTGGCTGCATGCTGGAAAAGGAAGGAGGGAAGAGAAAATAAATGAATGAGAGAGAAGGAAAGTGGGGTATATATAAAAGGAGGGGTTTTTGATTATTACAACCATGCCATCCCCAAAATGAGACTTACGTCTCTTGTAAAAAGGGACCCGCGTCCAATGGAATGAGAATCCGCGTCTGGCAATTGCCCAGACGCGGGGACGAAACTCGCGTCCAGGAAAACACGAATTTTGCGTTTAACAGAGGAGAGAGAAAGTCATAATGACTTGTGGGAGTTGATCTGAAGTGCATTTAATGCAGAATGGATGTGAATCTTCGCATTAAAAATTAGATCTGAGTCTGGTGAGACTCGCGTCTGAGAAAGGAGAGAGAAAATGGGAAAAAAAGAAAAGTGGAATATCTGGATAAAATCCGGTATCTGGGAAAACACCGAAAACTCCGGAAAAGTACAAAAATGAAGTAACTCGAAAAGCTTTCAAAAAATCTCAAAAATAATAAATATTATATAAAGATTTTTAGTGAAATCAGTTCTTAGAAATTCAATCTCATTTTTGAAATAAAAATCTTGAAGTCAACCGTTAACATCGGTCTACACCGGGTCGGCCGGATTTTGATAAAATCTAAAAAATCTCAGAAAATGCCTAAAAGGAGAAAATATAATTCTAAAAAGAAATATGAAAGCGGAATCCAGAAATTTGATTCCAATTATAAATTAAAATTCCTGGAATCAACCAGTGAGACTGGTCGACACCAAATCCAGTGGAATTTCGATAAATTCAGAAAATTCTCAGAAAAAGTATTTAGATAGAAAATATGATTTTAAGAAGTTATAGGAAAGCCATTTCTTGAAATTCAACTCCGTTTGTAAATTAAAAATCTGAGAATCGGTCAGCGACACTGGTCGACACCGGTTTTGAAGAATTTCAATTTAATTCAGGAAAATTCCAGAAAATTATAGAAAATCTAAAATATTGGAAAACAATGTTTAAAACTGAAATCGGTTAAATTGAAATAGCGAAAAGACTAAATCGAGCAATTCACTAGGATCGGGTTCCCGGTTCAGACTAGGGCTGACTCCGAGTTCACGAATCCAGATCCGGGGCAAAACGATCATATAAATAACTCATAATACAAAACAAATACAGGAAGTAAATCAAAAAAATACGATCAAAAAATATGAATACGCAACTAAGTACGTATTCGGGGAGCAGGGTGTTACAGGTTGAGATTGTGGTTTGCTCCCTCTTGTGTGAGGTGGAGCTTGGTGGTTGTAACCCTCTTCGGTAGAGGTGTTTGTGGTTGTTTGGTTACGGGCCTATCCCTCGGTTGTGAGGTGATGTTTGAGAGAGGAGTTCGGTACTCCTTGTGTTGTAACAAATCCTCCTCGGTGGAGGTTCCCTCGGTGGGAGATAGTGGATTGGAAATCCTTCTCCGTGAAGGCGGGGACGTAGAGTTAGGGGCTCGAACCTCGAAACATATCCTTGTGTTTGTGTTTGATCCATTGTCTCTCTAACTCTCTCTCTTTATTTTGTGTTGTGCATAGCATCATTCATTTATATCTTGTATGCTTGTGTTGTACTTGCATTTGATTCATATTGCTTATCCTTATATGCTTGGATTTTTTGTGTGTGCCTCACTTATACTTAACCACAAGAGCTTCATATAGCACCTCAACCCTTATCTAGGGGAATCAAGAGGAGTTAGTCCAGAGCCCTTCACGGGAAATTCGGCTACACTTGTTGGTTGTATTAAGTGTTTGTGCAAATTTGTTTAGCTTCCGCATTTAGTTTCTAGATTAGCATTATCACCTATTCACCCCCCTCTAGGTGATTTTCAATTGGTATCAGAGCCTACGCTCCTGATACTTAGGTTTAACAACCTAGAAGTGAGATCCTATTTACTAATCTACCATTTGTATTTGCACATTTGTTTGCTTGCACACATTTAGTTTGCACTCATGGATAGCCCTCCTATGTTTGATATTTCTAAACTTGATATTTGGAAGGTCAAGATGAGTTGCTATTTGAAGACCCTAGGCTTGCATGTCTTTCTTGCCGCTACCAAGAAATGCTATCTTGGTAACCGCAACCATATAGGGGCCAATGCAGAAGCCCTTGAGGCTATTAGAAGCACGCTTTCAAAAGAATATCTTATGCTTGTTTCTAATCTTGATTCCACCTTTGCAGTGTGGAACAAGTTGACAACACCTCTAAGCTTCAATTACCAATCCAACAAGAGGAAGAATCTAGTGGAGAATCCGAATCTCAATGCTTAATGGACCAAGGGAATGACTCCCTTGAGGTACATTCGGAATCCCACTTAGATTATGATGATAGTGCTAGTTCTTCATGTGATGAATATATTGATGCCCATGCTTTGAATGAAGAACTTTCCATTATGTGTGAAAAATTAATAGAAAAATATAACATTTTGAAAAAGAAGAGTCTAGGCCTTAACAATGAAAATAAAAATTTAATTTCTAGACTTGACACTGTTTTGCAAGAGAAAGTGGAGATTTCTAATGATAGGGATTCATTAAAATCTCAACTTGATCTTGCACTAAAAGAAAATAATTTTTTGAAAAATAAAGATGATTGTGATAATGTGTTGAAGAAAAATGAGTTTTTATCTTCAAAAGTTGATTTTGTAATAAAAGAGAATGTTGCTTTGAAAAATAAAATAATTTCCATTTCAAATGATTTAAATGTTTGTTTAAAGAAAAATGTTTCTTTGCAAAATAGGATTGATGCACATGTTTGCCATGCTAACGTAGTATCACACACTTCACCTATTGCATGTGCCACCTCTTCTTTAATTGAACATGATATATCCTTACTTAAGAAGAGTGTTGATTGTTTGGGCTCCATTTTGAGCCAATGTATAGTGGGTCATACACGTTTAGAATCTTTGTTTCGAAATAAACAAGTTTCATCTTTTCATGCACACCCTCCACGGCATACACATGCTCCTCACGGATACACCCATCACTTGTATGCTCATGTGTACACATGTACACATTGTGGACGTAAGGGCCATCTTGCTAAATTTTGTTATGATCGTATACATGATGTTAATTTAGCAAATAAATTTATTTAGGTTAGAGAAGGGACTAATCCCGATGGATCCAAAAGAGTATGGGTACCAAAGATCACCCCTCTTGTTTATGATGTAGGTGTGGGCTCTAACATGACGTGAGAGTAGCGGTACCTTGGAGTGATGCGTTCCGAGCTTCATGAAAATTAATTGGATGCATCACTTTCAAGGGATGTTTGGTGGGAAGACCACTATGTTTTGGAGACAAGGAGAGTTGCTTCTTCGGCTTTGGTGACAATCCTTTACTCCCATTTTATTTACATGCTTTTCATATTCACTGTTTATAGCATGTTTCATTGTTTATTGATTATCATGAAAATGCCTGATTATTAGATCCTTAACATGCATGTATAAGCATTTGAAACACCCATGTTTAATATGGATCATTATTTTAGTGTTCTCATCATTGTTTAGCTATCATGTTTATCATAGGTTTAATAACATGTGAATTTTCATAATAATCATGTTTATGTTTTTCATGTTAATTTTTGTCTTGTTTTTATGCTTTAAATGTTGAATATATGTTTAAATGTTAGTTTTCATTAAGATTAGGATTTATACTTGTATATATAGTGGGCCACAAGTAAATTTATATATATTTGTGCTTGAATGATTATTTGTACCCATTAGATATACTAGTATAGTCTAGTTTTGATGATTCATGCATTTAACTTGTATTCTTATTTTATCCATGTTTTCATATTTTTCATGTTTAACTTCATGTATATATCCATCTTGTCTAAACTATTGATTATACATATACATCCTTTGAGCCACGTGCCTTCATGCATATACATTTGTGGACTCGTTGTGTTTAGGATATATATATATACCTTAGTTTGTATAAGATATACATATGCCTTGAAGCTTAAATAATTTTTGATGATTTTCATGTTTAAAGGAATATTGAGCTTAATGTCTATTTTTCATGATTATGATCTTCACATTTTATTTGTACACTCACTTTTCTTGTTTACTCATGTTTTATTTTCATGAGTCATATTTATGCTTCATTGGCTTAGAGTGTTGACTATCTTGTGAATTTCAAGTTTTATGAAAAACATTTTTGTTTTATTCCTTGCTAGAAGGATTTCGTACTAGTTAACAAGTTTTTCATTTCATAGTTCGTATTCTTCGTTATGTTAGAGATTTTCAAACATACTTTACTTTCAAATCTACTTTTGAAAACTCCTACCTTCCAAGGGTGGTTGGATGGGAGATCATGCTCATGTATCCTTTATAGTGAAAATCATTTTAAACTTGAACATGATTGGGAGAATAGGTAATATGAGATATACACTTGATATTATTGTTGTTTCAATTGGTATCATTGGATTCTTTCAATTGGTATCAATATTGACATTTGTGTATACTCATATATTTTTATATATGTATGATTACATTTCGAAGAGTATCATTTCAATTGGTATCTAATTTTTCATACATATATGTTTTATTTGTGCTTATTATATCCCTATATCTTGAGCACAAATTTTGTTTATGCTAAGCTTAAATTGCTAATGACTATCATATATCAATTAATTAGTTTTCAATTGGTATTCTTATACAAGCTTATGCATGTGTTTAGTTTGTATTTCATAAAGGGGGAGAAAATTCGATTTTCATATTTCAATTGGTATTTGGTTTATCTTTGGTTTTGTATTCCACTCCCTTGCTTTATGAATAGAAAATAATAATTTCTTTTGATATCAAGATGTTTATTTGAATGATTTAAATTGGTATCTCAAAATTTTATTTTAAAGGAAATACTTAAAAAGTTTGATTTGTATTGCCTATATGCAAGGAGAGCTTAACATCTCTTCTATATATAGATTCATGTTGAGTGTATCTTGTATTGAGGAGCTTGACAACTCTTCTTTATGTGGTACACATGTGTAGGGGGAGCTTCACATCTCCTCTTATGTATTGCATAGTGTATGTTATGTGAATTAGAGCTTGTCATCCCTCTTTCATGTAATATATCTATGTAGGGAAGCTTCACATCTTCCTCTTCATGAATGTATATCGCATATACCATTTATTGATTGATGTATGTTCACTTTCAATTGGTATCAAAATGTTATCTTTGACATATATTTAAATTGATATCTTAATTGATTGTACCCCTTATTGATATTCCTTTTGTTTTAGACAAAAAGGGGGAGAACATTGTTTTTATTGTTTTTAACTCCTTTGTTGATTCTTTGTTTCGAACAAAAAGGGGGAGAAAAATTTATTGTTTTGCTTTCGCTTTTACCCCTTTATTGATGATTGACAAAAGGGGGGAGAATTATTTGAGAGTTTAACATGCATATAAACTCAACATCTTCTCTATATATGCATGATTGGTACATGTTTTTTATATGCATATTTATATTTTGCATATATTAAGTTTAATTGGTATCTAGAGCATGTTTTATTTTTGAAAATTTCATTGATATCATGAACATGTTTTATTGTTTTATGCATGTCTATGCATACATGTTTATGAGCTTTCATTGCATATTCTTATTGTTTATTGCTATGCATGAGTTAAGGGGGAGCTTCTTTGAAGCTTAACTTTAATCCATGCATATATAACTCCATGAGTTTTGTCATCATTAAAAAGGGGGAGACTGTTGGCCCAGAGGCCTTCCACTCTAGTTTTGATGATGATTAAATGATTAACTCATATAGTATGTTTACTAATAATCTTGTAATTTTAGTTTCAGATCATTTAGTAAGATATTAGTTGGTGATTGCTTCAACAAGATGAGTTTTGAAGCCTTCACATGGTGATTCCAGAACCCGAGCATCAAGATCATACCTTGCACTCGTAGGTGTCTCGCTCGTGGATCACGTTTTGGATCGGGTCGACTTGAAGATGAAGATTGTCAAGAAGACTTAGGTATCCTAGTTTAGTTTAGTGTGTTTTAGATCCATGTGTAAAGCTTAGAATAGTTGATATGCTCAAGAGCACAACACACACACGTTTTATGGATTTTGGTTTTCATGAATAGTAGATCAAAACAAGTTTAAATGGTTTATATGATAGTAGATGTATTCTTTCTATACATGCATGCTTAAACTTCTTAGACAAACTTGTTTTGACTATCCTATTCATGTATTGAAAAATCAAAGTTTGATAAAATACAGATTTGATTTTTGATAAAATTTGCAAGACACAAAAAGAGTTCAAATGGTTGATATTTGTCTTAAAATTTTTATCACAAGTTTGTATTTCAATACAAAATGTTAAAACTATTTTTGGGGATTTTTAGAAGAGATAAAAGAACTTTTAAAATTATTTTTAACCCCAGTTTCTGACCCAGAACTGTGTTGACAGGCCAGGTTGGTCGACCGCAAGATCGACCGAGCCAGGATCCGGTCGACCGGGAGGTCGACTGACGTGCACAGACCTGTGCACGTTTGCTGGCACAGTGGGCCGGTCGACCGGTCGGTCGGCCGTACCAGAGAGCTTTGCTCTCTGTATTTGGGGCGGTCGACCGGGTTGCCCAACGGTCATATTTATAACTGTTGGCGGTCGACCGGCCGGTCGATCGCAAGCCTGTCAGGCTGACAGATTAGCCTAACGGCTAGTTTTCTTTTGGGGCTATAAATACCCCATCTCTTTGGGGATTTTGATAAGATTTTCAAGAGCAAAAATTCCTACTTTTCTGAAGTATTTTTACAAGTTTTAAAAATTGTTTTAGTGCTTTAAAAGATTTCATCTTTATTGTTTTTCAAGGGTTTTGGAAAATCAAAGAAAACTAAGTTTTTGGGATATTGTTTTGGATTTTCATTTCTATCATCTACAAGAGATTTCCCAAGTAGTTTTTCTTTGTTATTTGATTTCCAAAAAAACCTTGATATCCATTTGAGCTATATCTTCTATCATAATCTATTAGGATCTTTGTTTGTGGAAAAAGGATATTGTTTGAGGTTATTGTAGCCTCCAAGTTGTAAACACCCTTCTTTTGTTGTATCCCTCTTTGGTAGAGATTGATCGGGTGATTGGTTTGCTCCCTCTTTAGTAGAGGTTGAGATTGTGGTTTGCTCCCTCTTGTGTGAGGTGGAGCTTGGTGGTTATAACCCTCTTCGTAGAGGTGTTTATGGTTGTTTGGCTACGGGCCTACCCCTCGGTTGTGAGGTGGTGTTTGAGAGAGGAGTTCGGTACTCCTTATGTTGTAACAAATCCTCCTTGGTAGAGGTTCCCTCGGTGGGAGATAGTGGATTGGAAATCCTTCTCGGTGAAAGCGGGACGTAGAGCTAGGGGCTCGAACCTCGAAACATATCCTTGTGTTTGCTTTTGATCCATTATCTCTCTAACTCTCTCTCTCTTTATTTTGTGTTGTGCATAGCATCATTCATTCATATCTTGTATGCTTGTGTTGTACTTGCATTTGATTCATATTGCTTATTCTTATATGCTTGGATTGTTTGTGTGTGCCTCACTTATACTTAACCACAAGAGCTTCATATAGCACCCCAACCCTTATCTAGGGGAATCAAGAGGACTTAGTCCAGAGCCCTTCACGGGAATTCGGCTACACTTGTTGGTTGTATTAAGTATTTGTGCAAATTTGTTTTAGCTTCCGCATTTAGTTTCTAGATTAGCATTATCACCTATTAACCCCTCCCCCTCTAGGTGATTTTCAAAATGATGTGGAATTAAAAACTTAATGTAACATGCTTAGTGTAACCAAAGAGTATAGCCGAATTCCCGGTGAAAGACTCTGGACTAACTCCTCTTGATTCCTCTGAATAAGAGTTGAGGTGCTATATAAAGCTCTCTTGGTTAACACAAGTATGGCACACAAACAAGCCAAGCATGTATATGATATGAGCAATATGCACAATATAAGAGAGAGTTAGATAAAGTGGATCAAACGCAAACACCAAGATATGTTTCGAGGTTCGAGCACACAGCTCTACGTCCCCGCCTTCACATAAAAGGATTTTCACTAACTCGTCCACACAGGAATTCTCACACAGGGAACCTCCACTGAGGATTTGGTTAAATACAAACCGGGAGTATAAAACTCCTCTCTTAACCAATACAATCTCTCACTAGAGGTAAGGCACAACAAACTCAATCACCTCTACACTTAGAGGGAAAACACTTAGCCAAATAATGATCAACCTCTCACAAGAGGGATTAGGCTCAAAGCCACACAAACATAATCACCTCACACTTGAGGGATTCCAATACAACCTCCACTATCACCTCTCACACGAGGGATACCAACACAATCACCTCTCACTAGAGGGATATCACAGATCAAGGAGGGTTTACAACTTGGTGGTATTAACAACCACAAACTAATTTTCCCACAAAATAATAATCCTAATAGATAGGACAGATAGATAGCTTAAGTGTGAGAAATAAAAGTATTTGAAAATGTAAACAACAAAGAAAAACACTTGAAAAAATCGCAAGATAGATGTTGAAATAAAGATCAAAAACCAATTCTCAAGTACTCTCTTTTTCTTTGAATTTTTCAACACTTTAAAACAAATAAAGATTGATCTTTAAACCCAAAAACGCTTTTGAAAACTTATAATTAAACACTAGAAAGAATGAGAATTTTTGCTCTTGAAAATCTTGTTTAAAAACAAACTCAAATGGGGGTATTTATAGCCCCATATGAAATCTGCCCGTTGGCAGCTGGAAAAGGCTGAAATGCCCTTCTGGTCGACCAGGCGGTCGTCGGCCAACGGTCATATTTTTTACCGTTGAGCCCACTGGTCGACCGGCTCGGTCGACCGAGACTGGATACAGAGAGCAGAGCTCTGCCGGTCGACCGGGGCCATTTTCAGAGAGCAGAGCTCTCTGGACGGTCGACCGACCCGGTCGACCGGCCCACCAGCTCAAGCTGGCGTGCACGCTTGTGCACGTCGGTCGACCGCACCGGTCGACCGACTACGGTCGACCGGTCCGGTCAACCGGCAAACAGCCAGTCTAGCCATTATAGGACTTAAAAACTTGGGTTTTTATTTTTAATTAAATCCCATAAAAACATATAATTTCACAAAAATCAGTTCTTATTATATCTTTGAAATACAAATATGTGTGATAAAAATTCAACACATATTTCAAACTATTTGAACCATTTTTGTGTTCTTGAAAATTTGCCTTAAACCAAAAACTGTATTTTCTGAAACTTGAATTTTTGAAATGGAAAACTGATTTTTCCAAAACACATGTAAATATAAAAACATGATATTTAAACAACTTTGAAGCATGTTGTATATGGATAGAATCCAATATACATGAAATATAGTATATCTATGTTTTTTACTTTAAATTCAAAAATAAGTTTTACTTAAATACAAAACTCCAAACTCATGAATAGGTTATCAAAATAAGTTTTTCTAAATAGATGAAGCATAAATGTATATAGAACAAATCTAATATATATTAAACCATGTAAACTTGTTTTGATTCTATCTATTCATGAAAACCAAGATCGGTTAAACCGAAAACCGAAACCAAAACATGAAACTTAAAACTTAAAACATGTGTGTGTTGTGAACTTGAGCATATCACACTATCTAATCTTTACAATAAGATCTAAACAAACTATACTAAAACAAACCGAAGTCTTCTCGTAGAATGTCGCCTCCAAGTCGCCTCGATCCAAACTTGATCCGCTGAGCTTAACTCCAACCGAGTGCTAGATGTGAACTTGACGCTCGAGCTCTTGAATCACCATGTGAAAGCTCCAAAATACCTTTGTTGAAGCTAATCACCTACTAATATCTTGATGAAATATTTGAAACTAAATATCACAAGATTATTAGTAAATTATAACTACATGAGTTAATCATCATCAAAACTAGAGTGAAAGGGTCTCTGGGCCAACATGTGCAACAAGCCGTTAAACCTCTAAGTTTCCCCTAAGGAGGAGTTTTGTCTCTTGAGGGTTTTCAGCAGATTACACCCACAAGATCCATAAAGAAAGAAATCAAATGTTAGTATTTTGAAAACACATTTTGAAATAGAGAAAAGTGTTGAAGTATTTTTTGTAAAAATATAAGTGATCCAAGGTCGTAGGTTAACCAGAAATTAATCTTCCTTAAGCAAAGTTGAAATGTAAAATCTTGTTATAAATTAAATATAAGAATTTAAAATTGAATTGACTCTTTGATTTTTCATAAAACTCTTAGAAAAATATGCACTTGTGAACTGTGAAGATTTTTGGGATATTGACTCTAACTTTCATGCCATTTGTTTATATTATTATATATATATATAATTTTTTCTTTTTCTTCCCTTAGTTTTCTTAGGCTTTCTTATTTACCCGGGTAGTGAGCCTTTAGTCGATGACTCCCAAACCAGATGATCTTAGGGCCAGATGAGAAAACATCCCTCAGACTTAAGGACTCGAGTAAATAAGGCCACAAAACTAAAGAGGATTATCTATTTTTTTATCCACCATTTTAGGTGTGAATAATCATGCTTCCTGAGGCATAATTACCCAACTTCAATAACTGGTTTATTATCATAATAATAATAATAATAATAATTTATATACATATATTTTTATACCATTTTCAGTCTTTATTTCAATCCCAAAAATTGTGTAAGTGTGGAGTGCATAAATCTAAGGCAAAAAATTCAAGATCAAATTATCTTTTCAATTTTACTTTCTTATCCTAAAATTTAAACAAGATCTATTATTTTGACTCGATTTAAAATTTCATAATTCTAGGTCTTCCTAATTCCTAAGATAATCTTAATTTTCTTAAAATAAATCAAAACTATTTATCTTGTTTCAAAAAGTTTTGTAAAAAGAAAAGAAAAGAGTTTTTATATAAAAGATTTTTTTAATTAAAAAGAAGTGTAAAAGAAAGAAAATGTAAAACTAATTATGTTAGTAAACCCTCCCCCACACTTTTCTCATGCATTGCCCTCACTGCATCGTGAATGTGTATATACATGAAACAAATGGGAAGAGAAAGAAAATTACCTCATGGTGATGGTTCTGGTGGCAAAGCGTTGTTACCCAATCAGGATAATGTGGATCTTGAAGGAACCCACCAATGACCTCTCTAATACGACCCAATAAAAGAACGATTGATTGAATGATCGTATTTAAAAATTTATCCCCATCTAATTTTCAGTTTTCAAAAATAATTACTGAGTCATTTTTGTCAACATTCTTGTCCAACAATGAAGTGTGATTTTGAGAGATGATTGATTGGGACTCAAATGGAACAAGAACAGAAACTGATACTGACTCAGGAAGTTGACTCAGATCAAGTCGATAGTCAATAATGAGAGTCAAAATTGGTTCAAAAATAGGGTCCAAATCAAAGAATTGATGTTCACACACTGTCCCCATTAATGAAGTGTGATCATGAGAGATTGGTGATTCCAGTTCATGGTGTACAGGTACAGGATTCAATGATGACTGCGGAATAGAGAAAAAAATCTGGTAAGGATATCGGGGTCATTATTGAATCAAAAAATGAAATAGAATGACCAACTTGATGTTCAGGATCACTTTCAAGCTCAAGTTCAATTTCAAAAAATGGATAACTTGTCAAAATGTCAAGGTGGTTTTCAAGATTTTGGGCAAGTTCAAATGGATATAATGAAATTAAATCTTGATTTTTGTCCACAGAAGGAATGTGAATGGGTGAAATGATCGAGTAAAGTTCAGGAATGATGGGAATCAAAACTGGCTCAAGAACGTCACTTATTTCAGGTAACACTATAGGAGTCGATATTGATTCAAGGAATGGACTTGAATCGCTAACTTGAAGCTCAGGTTCACATTAATCTTCAATTTAGGAAATGGATAACTTGCCAAAGTATCAGGAATTGGATGTTGGTCAAATTCAGGTTGGTATGATGAAATTGAAGCTGGATTTCCAAAATGGCAAGATTCTTGAGTCATATGAATATCTGATGGATATGGGAACTTATTCATATGTTGAATTATTTGCTTGGTCTCTTGCACAAATTCCATAGTTTTTTCCCATAATGATTTTTCTTTGATTAGTTCTGGAAAAGAACTTATGAATGTTAGAAATTTTGTGGACAAGATGTTTTCAAATTATTTTTGGGCCTCTATCGCTTCTTTAAAGTCCTTTGCAATTATGGATTTTCTTCAATTGGTGGTTCAGGAAAAGGAGGATATGAAGAAGAATTGGGGAATGGAAATGGTGGACAATGTGGTTGATAATTAACTCGGGGAGGTGAATCCCATTGACTCTGTGAAGAGTTGAAATTATTTTAAAAATCTTGGTTATAGGATTGGAGATATGGGTCATATTGAGTCGGATAATCCCAACTCGGCATATATGGTTCATGTTGTAAATAGCTGGGTTGGAGTTATCGAGTCAAATGAGGTCAGAGTGAAATATGGATTTATATCATGATTGAAAGAATTATTGTTGTTAAATCCATTTCACAATTTACAAAAAAGAAAGAAAACAAACAAACAAACAAATAAAGAAAAAAAAAAGAAAACAAGCCTATGCTAGGGTTGACTTAGACCTAAACGACTCCTAACTGGTTAAACTGTCCACGGGAGGTATATTGTCAGAAGCTGACCATAAGTTAATCGGCCAGGTAGGGGTAAGATCAGTGGTAGGTATCCATGCCGGAGCAACGGGCCTAATTATGCCAAACCACTGTTCTTCGAGGTTTCACCTCTCAATCCCCAACCTTAGATACCGATTTGATAAGAGTCAATTTCTAACAACTTTCCTTAGGTCAATCTCTTAAATGAGTCTGAGATGTCCCTAAGGGCCAACGTCTAGAAAATTTTATTTAGGCTTGGGTTGTGTGAGTGGGGAGGTGATTTTTGGGCTAAGGGAGGGTAATGACTTCCCCATCTTATGTTATATTGGGTGTTGCCCTTAAGTTAAATTTGTACAAGTGTACAATATAGATAAGAATGAACACAAAAAAGCGAGTAAATCACTGAAGTGTTTGTCCTATGTTATATGCAATGCCATATGTACACCTCCTATTAATATCACAGCAACACAAGAAAAAATACAGTATATTGGAATGAAAATTGATACGTGCCTAGATGCAAATGTTTAAACCATTTTAAAGCATCCAATTTTTGTATTTTAGTTTATAAAATTATTTACAGTGTTCAGGTAATATAAAAAAATTAGCAGCAGAGTATATGAATGTACAAGAATTTACCCAACCACAGAAGAGAAAATGTGGACTTCTGCAACGCTAAAATTTAACCTGCACACCAAAAACAAAGAAGAAAAGTTAAAAAAAAAAACGTGAAATCAAACCGTTCCATTCCCGGCAACGACGCTAAAATTTGATCGGGGGAAAATCGTGCACAAAAAGTGTATGTTTTGAAATTGATATTTAAAGTGTGTGCTTTGGCTTCCTTGATACTTCCGTTACAGCATAGAGGCTAAAACGTGTCGAATCCACAAGGACGGGAGGTGATAGAAGCTTATATGGTATGTTCACGTGTATGTTAATGATTCTTCAAAGTTTTAAAGAATGAAAAGGACAGAAAATAAAGAATGAAAAGAGAAGTACGGTGAAACACGAAAAAGTGTGAATATATAAAAGAATGTCTTTGTGATTTTTGAAATATTTCTAAAATAAAGTGAAAAAGAAAGAAAACCCATGGCTACTAACTACTAATGACTCTACCAACATGCTAATCTCTTAGTGATAGTTGCCTCACATGTATCATTGGCCATTACTAGTCCTCGGTTCAAGAGCATTTCAAAGCATGACCCATACATAACTCATCACAACCCAACTCAACAAAATAAGAGCAAGCTACACTTGAACCATCAACACTAAAAGTAGCATGGAGTAAAGTAATGTTAGCTTGTTAGAGAGTTAGGAAGTTGGAGTGTTAGTCCCTCATCATGAGCCATCAATGGCTCTTGCAAGAGCGAGGCCAAATAGAGGCTATTAGATTCATGTGGATTATCATAAAGAAGTTAAATTAGTTGGTGGTTAGTAGTTAGTTGCCATGAGAAAAAAGACTAGCTAAACATGTAAAGAAGTTAGATAGAAAATAAAGAGAGGTAAAGAGAGCACCTTTCATAACTTGTCACCTTTTATTACTGCACTCTTGCATTCCACTCATGTATCACTCTTTCTCCTAATACAAGATCTAAAATAAATGAAAAATACAAAGAGGAAGAAGAAGAAGAACTAACCTAACTTAAACTAAACTACATCATAGAATAAAAACTACCCTAAACTCTATATATCCTTTGCTCTGAAACCCCAGGGGGTATTTATAGGCACCAGGGAACGGGGGTCAGGGGGACAACCCCTGACCCGAAGCCAACCGCGCGCCGCGCGCTGTCCCGTTTGTCCCCTGTCAGGTTCTGATCCCGGTTTCTACTTTGCAGCCCCTGGTTTTGACAGAATCAGCCTCCTAGGTCAATGGATATCTAATAGGCATTCAATCACCAATTAAATGGTGATTTAGGGTCTTCTTCTTCATTGCACACCATGGACCTAGAATCAAGCAAGCAAAGCTTTATTAGCAAAATTTAATACGAAATAAATGTGAAGATGTGATAAATTATGCAAAATTAGAGACTAATCACTTGGCTACGCCTGGTACGGTCTCTTAGCTACGCCTAGTAGGCGGACCTGGTGCTCATTTCTTTACCACTAACTCTGTTCAAGCATAGTTACGACGTGAGCGCGGCTTCGTCACGTGTGGTAGTATATCGTTCATACACTCACCTCGTCGTGTGTGTTTAGCTGTGTCGCAAGCAGTAACCACGTCGAACATGATAGCATCTAGTGATATATGCTAGTTTTGCTCCAGCACTGCTTAGCTCCACTTGGATGTTCGCTTGCTTAATTGCTCGCTTGCCTGCATGATGATTTAACTATTATTCTTCTTGATGTTGTGAAGAGTTTTAAAACCTTTACTTATATTATTTTTCAAAACTATTCAAAACTATATTGTTTTTTAGTATTTGTACTGGTCACTTGTATCCATACTATTTTTCTGTATATGTACTGATCCCCTGTATCGGTACTGTTTTCCTGTATTTGTACCGATCTACAGTATCTATACCGTTTTTCTGCATTATGAAACTCAATAGTAATATCTACTCTGCTTATTGATTGACGTTCTATCGCTTGCTATGTTGACTACCTGACATCTGACATGCTGCTACTTGATACCTGATCTCTGTTATGATATCACTTATCACCTGCCACCCATCATGTTAATACTTGACCTGTGATTATCATATTTATGGGAATCATGTACCGTTATCATGTATTATGCATATAGTGACATGTATCGTTAGTACTCATGTACTCTAGTACTCCTTAATTCCTAACCTGTTATGCTCCCAGTATTCCCGTAAATTGATAATTATATAATAAATTATAAATATGACAACTTGCACCGGGTTTGGGAGAAACTGATGGGTCCTGATTAGTTTCATATTTATGGTGGTCATATCGTGTCACGCATGGCCACGTTCTTGAGGGATCACCTAGCGACCACCAGGGATTCTGTGGGGTGTACTCGCATCCTTACCCCTCCTGTTTTTCCTGCTAAGTACGCACAAGTTCTAAGCCTATTCTATGGGATCTGTGATATCCTATTCCTGTTTAAGCGTACAATAAGTCTTGGTACCTAGCGGTATGTTCTGGCTCAGCACCAGATACTCCTAGACCATTGTCTTAGGCAAGCACGGGACCCATTCTAAGCATGATTCATCGAACTCCATTAGTTTTCAAATAACTGGCTTTATAAGTTGTAAGTGAAAATATGTAGAATGGGATGCATGCTAAAACCTACAACTTAAACGGCCCAAATTATAATACGATGCTAATTATAATAGAGACCAACGCTCCGATACCAATTAAAATACACCTAGAGAGAGGTGAATAAGTGTTTTGCTAATCAAATGCAATTTTAAAACTACTTATGATGACTTATGCAAACGGTCACTCAAAACAAAAATTGAAACTGAATTCCCCGTGAAGGGCCCTAGAACTTCTCCTCTTTCCTCTAGATAATGAGCTGAGGTGCTTAGTTGCCTCCTTGTTGAGATGAGTATAAACTGGTAATGAAAGTAATGAAATGAAAGTAATTATAGAATGCAAGATGAACAATTACATAAGTATGGAAAATGAAAAATAATGGAGAGCAAGACACAAGTAATCGCAAACATAAAAGAATTTATTTCAAGGTTCGAGCCACTGCTCTACGTCCTCGTCTTCACCACTATGAGGAATTTCACTATCCTTTAAGGGATTTTTCACAAAGGGATCTTACACAAAGGAATTACAACTTGGTCTACACAAGATCAGAGTACACAACTCCAACTCTAGCCTCGACACAAGAGGTAGCACAAAGCCAATTGAGGGGTACAAAGCACTTGGTGATCTAACAAGATCACAAACATTCTCTTACAATTTCCTATAGAGTAGGATATGAAGTGTTGCTCAAAAAGTTAGGTGAGAGATGAAATTCAGTTAGAAAGAATAGAGGAATTTTAAACCAACTGAAAATAGCTTTGGAAAGAAAGAACTTGGAGATTGAAAGCTAGAAAAACTTTTCTCTTTTAAAATATAATTTGAAAACTTGTAAACTTGTGTGCTTTTCTTGTCTAAAACCAAAACCAATGACCCATATATATAGGTAATAAATAAGTATCATTTATAAATCATACCAGGGCATTTGGGGTGTGTTTAGACACTTGGAAACAAAAATGCCCGTTAAAATCTACTAAAATCAAAACAGATTCAAAAAAAACTAGTTGTTATGACCATCTGGCAGCGTGTCGGTCGACCGACAAGTCATCTAGAAAAGAGCCGTTGCTCCAGTCAACCGGGCGGTCGATCGCTTAGTAGTTTAAAAAGATAAACTAAACTGTCAGTCGATCGGACCGACCCTAACCAAGAGTTAGGGTCTCTCAGTCGGTCGACCGATCGGTCGACCGCAAGGGTTTGCGGTCGACCGATCGGTCGACTGACAACGTGCACAAATGTGCACGCCACTTGGCCAAAGACCCGGTCGACGGGCAGTCGACTGTTCTGGCCTGCAATGGGCACCGGTCGACCGTTTCTGGCCTGAGACAATTTTTATGAAAACTTTTGAGTTTCAAATATTTTTCTAAATATTTTGTATTGGTTTATGGGTAATGCATCAATGTATAGGTGATGAAATACATGTTCTATACTTGTTCTAAAATTTTGAAAAAATTATGAGACGTGTATCAAAACCAAACATGCAAAATACCAATACTACCAAAACTTGTATTTTTTAAAATCGTGTGTATAACTTCTTGAGCATCACTACTTTATTCTACAGTTTAACAAACTAATATCTTACAAGGCTCTAGGTGACTATAAGATCTTCAATCGGGCTTCTCCATTAGTGACGTCGAGTGCTTTGAGTGTTAATCTTGTATTTGAATCTTCTTGAGTTTTCAACACTTTTCTTAGAGGAAGAAAACTTCTTGAATCCTTAGAGCCCTGAAAAATAATTAAACACTTGAACTTGATTAGTACAAATAACAACATATGTTTTGTTATTGTAACCTTGGGCCAACACTTTGACTATCCCAATTATAATAAGATGCTAATGTACAATTCGTTGTGTTGTTTTGCAACTCGGTTTGTATACGCTCGGATTTCGAAGACATGGGATAAAGGTATATAGATGAGGGTTTTCTTATTTGGATTATTCCTTCGATGTACTAGTCTCATGGAGCCGTGACAAAACTTGTGCGATTGGTTTTGCTCTATTTAGTTTTATTCGATTTATCAGTTTTATGTTAGCTTAGGAGATAACTAGTTGCCTTATCTACTTTACTTACCGTCTCCTTACCTGCTACCCTTGTATTCCTATGCTCACGACACGGTTTTCAATGCATGCTTTTGGACCTGGATTTATCGATACACATTTGTTTGTCCCTGCATGCCATTTGGCATTCACCATGCTACTCGTTGGGGATTCTAACTCCTCTGAATCTGCATGTCTAAATCTCAAAGTTTGGAGCCTGTGGATTTTCTCAGTAGCTGATCAGATATGCGATGTAAAAGCGTGGATCATTGACAGACCGTCTGAGGCCTTATCTTCTAGGCCACCCTACTCGGCTCTCGAGTTTTTCTTTTGTGACTCGTGAGCGCCTGCAGTTCATAATTATATATCTCTTTGCTCGCATTTGCGCCTATTGCTGATGTAGTATTCTTATAATATTGTGTCACATCCTGTGATAACTTTGTAATTGTAATCATATGTTGGAATGCATAAATGCACGACTTAATTTCGTACTCTAATTCTTACCTCGACTGATGCTTATACATAAGGATTTTTTTGACCTGCGCATGTACATCACAGTAACGTCTCTGTACCTGCGGGATTGGGACGTTATAGGTGTTGCCAGTGATGGGGGGGAGTCGGGGTCCACCGACATGGGAGGGAGAGGAGTGAAGAAGATCAATGTTTGGGTTTTTTTGAATTGTTTAAGGTGTCTTAATTAAATTTAAGTGTGCCCTGATCCATGGGAGCCCTCCTCATTCTTAGGGTGGCAATATCCCCCTTTGTGAAACTGACGGGCGCCAATGTCCGCTACTCTCTCATCCAGCGGAGCACGACTTTTCAATCTCGAAATCACCCCAATCTTTTTCCTTAATTTCCTCTGTCTCTTCGAAGCCCTAGCTCCCCATCCCCCTCCCCCTCCCCCTCCCCCTTAGCGTACGATGTACGCGGATCGCGTCGTGTCCGGGAACAAGAGATCGATCAGGGATCGCCTCGACGGCAATTTCGAGCAAGATTTCACCCGAAATCGATCCGACAGTCTTAAAAGGTGCAATCTTTTTCTTCTTTCTTCCGTCGATCTGTTTGTATCCTTGGAATTTGCTTGAGAATCGGGGAGTTAGGGTTTTCTTTATGTGGCGGAGTTTTGGTGTCTTTGCATTTGCTTGGGATTAGTAAAACATTGGGTCCATTCTTTGTGTTGTTTGCTTAATTTGACTGTCATTGGCGATCAGGTGAATTGGAAAGTTTAATCTTTGCCCTTTGTATTGGTCTGATGGATGCATTGGGATGAGGAGGATTGGGGTTTCTGTTGGTTAACATTTAGGATTTTTTTCTTTTTGAATGTCTATGCTTTTTCTTTGCCCTGTTCATTGATTACTAGTCCTGTACGGGAAATCTCTACTATTAAATTCATATCACCAAATTGATGTTATAGTTGTCCTTATTGGAGAATCTTATAGACTTATACTCGGCCACAAATTAAAGAAGTATGGGTTTTGGAATTGCTCAGTGGTTAATTAGAAAAAGAGTTCCCTTGCTGCTCTCTGATATAGATTACAAAATGTGCGGTTTTGGTTCAGTTTTGCATCCAACTGATGCATAAGCTTGCTGATTAGGATTGAGAAAGTCGAAAGATAGATGCTTTGGTTAGTTTTTCATCAAACCAGGCATTTGTGTGTTGTGCATCATTTTTGGGCAGACCTTGTTATTTACTGAAGACTTTAAGAACTCTAATCTCGAGTATCTATATCCTTCTGTTATTGTTTCGTAATTCGAGTGACACACCTAGTCTTGAAACTAGAGCCTTATCTCCTTCTAATTAGTTTAAAATTTTCTTCTTATTAATCCTCCTTGTGATCTTATTTTACTGAAAGCACATTCAAACTTCTGAGATTGGGAGAAGTCTCGTACTTATTGTCTGGAGCTTTTTATTTGACGGGAAATGCGATTAGGTTTACTCTGATTTGTAGGTTTATTGATTTCTATATGGATTAATCATTAGATGTACTGATAAAAAGTCACTTTCCTGTTATCTGCTTTAAAACATCTATCCGTTTTAGATAATCAATCATACTGATTTGGTTACTCTGGACTTCTGCTGTTGGAGTTATTTTTTACTTAGGGTTGAGAGGGTAAGTACATGCATACTTAGTTTTTCACTCTGTAAAAGGTGCTATTGTTTTAAGCTAGGGCTGAAATTTTTATGTATTGTTGTAGATTGTGGCACTTGAATTTTCTCTGCTGCCGTATGATGTGGTTGCCAGAAACTGTTTTTTTCATTAGGTTGTGGCTAGATGTCCTATTACTGTATAATTTTTTATTCTTAGGTTTAAAAAATTAAGATGCATTTATAGTTAGTTTTCTTCGTGTATTCTCCTAAAAGGTGTGGCTTGCAATGTCGAGACTTTGTTTATTTCAAGTTAGTTGAATCTACCTAGTTGAGATATAAGTTATTTGCTGTTGTTTGTATGGGAGATGTGTTATTAGCATGGTTTGGAATCTCGATATTGTATCTCGGTATTGGCCCATGGTTTTTAGTATCAATATCGCCATGGGCTTCAAAATTGGCCATATTGGTCATAACGCTAATGTCGGAGTCAAAGTTGGCAGATATTATAGGGTTGATATCGTATTGGGTACCTCCAAATCCAATGCAATATTATTGATATATATCGGAATCAGCCAATATTTGAAACTATGGTTATCGGCTTTGGATCTTGATCTAATTTTTGTTGATTGACAATGGAGAATTAGAATTTTGCTGGTTGAGAATGAAAGAACTACAGATTCTCGGCGGTTTTTTTGTTGTATTTGTATGTATCAGCTAGTTTTAGCTTGTTGTAAAGGATTGGAAGCTTGTTACTGACTAGCTTGATTTCTATACATCATCAGTTATTGCTACTTAAATTGAAAATATTGACATGATTTTGTCATGTTAACCACCTTTAGTTTTTAGGATACAAGGCTTCCTGGCTTAGAGTTGACATTTATGTATAAACTAATCAGTATATTTACAAGATTGGGATGCTGTCATCTGCTTTAAATCATTAGAGTTGGTGAGTTTATATTGATCTATAGGTTACTGTTTATTATTGTTATGGAAAGTGGACTGCGTGAGAATGAGAAATTTGATGAATTCTGTGTAAGCATCCCTTTTGTGTTCTTTGAAGAAAGAGTTTGGATTCTTGGTATCTGTTCTAGTTCAGTAGAGCTGTGGTAAGTTGGCATTTCAGTTTATTTTATTTCTGTTTACAGTTACAAGAGTTTGCTTTCATTATTTAATTTAGTGGAATTTAACGTTATGAGTTAGACTAGGCATATGGTCGTTATCTGAAATTCATCATCCTCGTTTCTGAGGCATGTATTTGGAGAATCACTTTCCCCACTAATAAAGGAGTTCCTTGACAGTTATGCTCTCCAGAACATATTTGTTGAGTACTTAAGGCACCCGTGGATGGCAAACTGGGAGCGAGCAACTTTCTCTTCTCCTCGTCTATATGTACTGTGATGTTTTCCTTGGTTTGTCCCATTTTAATTATGAACCCATTGGAATAGATTGGTAGAATTAGGGTTCGTTTGGTTCTGTGTATATCATGTATGGAACTATGGATTTATGGAAGTTTAGCTTCTGGGCCTTTGGCATTTTTGGTTTTGGTTCCAGATTTTTAAATTAGTGAAATGCAATGGACAGGAACTTGTTTTGCTGTTAGGTTTGTGGTTTCTGTATGTATGGATTAATAGATTGTTGGATGAAACATTCCTGTTTTCTACTTTATATCAGTAAATATTTGGTTTTGTTTAGCTTGGTTTTTGTTGTTCGCGATGATGTGCTGTAAATTTGCTGCTTATGATTGAGAAACAACTCAACAAGTTATGCATTAGTGTTTTATTTCCCATATTTATTCTAATGGCGATAGGGTTGAGTGTATTGTTACATATTCTATTTTAATTAACTTGATCTCTGGTGATTTGAGGAGTTTGTTTTTTCTTATAGACTTCAATTGAAGGATTTGTTTTTCACCAGTGATACATTTTAAGGCATTGTTGTTGTCTATTAATAACTCTGGCTTCGGGCCTTTGATTTGTTATTATTATTCGAGTGTCAATTTCTTCAAACAAATGCAATGACATCCATCACATATAATGAGGAATATATAACATAAGCAATTCATATGAAATCTGAGCTTTATGCAAGCAAATGAACGCACAACTTGAAATATAAATAACAAGATAAGCGCATGGAAAGTAAACTAATGATAGAGTGCGCGGTGATGACAATTGTGGCTAGTTATTAGTTTTCATAGTTGTTTGACAATAGAGAGCTACAAGTAGTTGGCATGGTTAAAGAAGATCTATTGTATAGCTTATGCAGTTAACTATGAATTTCACACTTTGAGAACTGCTGGCTTATTTTATGACTATGCAGTGAAGTTGATGTGAAACGTACGAGTGTTTGAAAATCAGCGATAATGGTACTAAACTCACGCTTTACTATCAAGTTATAATCTTTGGGTAGGAAAATGAATTAAAACTAGTAGTGTTGAAAGGTTGTATTTTAACAATCACTCGCACGCATCATTCAAACAATTCTAGTCTCAATTAAATTAAACACGATGCTCAGTTATAATATAATAGACCTACTCACAATATAAGATAAGCAAGCCACATGTTAAGCTTATCAGACTCTCACAACTCACGATATAATAGTGGACAATAGGGAACAATGATAATATTTTAGAGATGCAATTACTTGATATATGCATTTTCTCCAACGTGACATATGTGCCAAGTGTTGGCCCAAAGGCCCATCACTCTAGTTTTGATGATGATCAACTCATGTAGTTATAGTACTAATGATCTTGTGTTTAATTAGTGACAGATTTATGATCAAGATCTTTGTAGGTGTGTAGCTTCAACAAAGGATTTAAAGTCAAGTTTTGGAGCTTACACGGTTTGATTCAAGAGTTTGTGCATCAAGACCACATCAAGTACTCAAGAGGAGTCTAGCTCTATGGATCGTGTTTGGACCAAGTCAAGAAGATAAGAAGACTTCAAGTGAAGACTTCAAGAAGATGAAGACTTGTGTCTAGGTTTGTTTTTTTTATAAGATTTTGTTTTAGATTAAAATGTAAAGGATAGAATAGTTGGTAGATTGCTCAAGTATACATATACATACACACTCTTGATTTAGTTTGTTTTAGAAAAGATTTTTTCTTTGACAAAATATCATTTTGGTTTTTGGTATTCAAGTTTACATGTTTTAACCAAAACTATATTTAAAGTCAAAAACATAGATTTTTCACCATGTTTGTGTAGTGGATCATATCCATACACACTATGCTTCAAATGAGTTTAAATATCTTGTTTTTGTATTTGGAGAAGTTTTAGAAAAATCAAGTTTTTGGAAAATACTGTTTTTCATTTGAGCCAATTTTTCCATATTACAAAAATAGTCCAAATTATTTGTAACATGCCTTGATTTTGTGCAAGCATGTTTGTTTATCAAAGTATATTGGTAAAACTATTTTTGTAGATTTTTCTATATTTTATGGGATTTATTTCAACCAAAAAGACCTAGATTTTTATCCCTTAAGATTTCTGTCTGGCTTCATCCGGTCGACCGGACGGCCGACCGTAGCTTGAAGTCGGTCGACCGTATCGGTCGACCGACGTGCACAGCGTGCACGCCAGTATCTCTGGCTGGAGGGCCGGTCGACCGACCCGGTCGACCGTCCAGAGAGGTCTGCTCTCTGGAAAGCCCCGGTCGACCGGGACGGTCGACCGGCAGAGAGTTCTGCTCTCTGTTCCAGAGCCTCGGTCGACCGGCCGGTCGACCGCTGCCCCAACGGTCAGAAAAATGACCGTTGGCGGTCGACCGGGCGGTGGACCGTCAGGCCACCTGGCTCCCAACGGCTAGTTTTTCTAGCTCTATAAATTGGGGCATTTGGGGGCTGTTTTTCATAAGATTTTAAGAATAGTTTTGGGCTAGTTTTTCCCAGTCATTTCAGTGGTTATATCCACTTGTTTTAGAGCTTCATTTCCAAATCAAAAAGAGAGTTTTTATCAAGAGTGTTTAAAAAAGATTTCTTGAGTTTTCCTCCATAATTTCCATCCTATTTTTTTCTCACACAAACACTTGAGCTATCCATTGCTACATCTACCTATAGGGTTTGTTGTGAGAGTGTTTATTGGTGATCAAAGTGTTTAGATCACCAAGAGATCATTTCTTGTACTTTGAGAAGGCGGACAAGTGTGTTCGTGGTGGTTTAGATTTCGTGTGTGAACTCTTGGTTTGAGGTGCGGCCTCGGCGAGCTTGTGGGGCTTGCGGTGTGTACGGGACTAGAGAGTCCGAGGGCTTGTAGGTGTTTGCGGCACCGAGTGATCTGGGGGATCGATTATAGTGGAAATCCTTCGTGTGTCGAAGGCGGGGATGTAGAGCAAGGGTGCTCGAACCTCGAAACAAATCCCTTGTATTTGCAATTACTCACTCTCTCTATCTCCTTGTTTATATCTTGCATGCTTCTTTTGTGTTTATCTTTACATGCTTGATATATTGTGTGCTTAATTGATATATGCTTGGGGATTGTTTGCTAACACTTGTGTTTTAACCAAGAGAGCCAACGCGGCACCTCAACCCTTATCTAGGGGAATCTAGAGGAGTTAGTCCAGAGCCCTTCACGGGGAATTCGGCTGCACTCTTGTGTTATACGTGGTGTTTAGTCTTAATAGTTTGTTTAGGTCATAATAGTTTTTAATTCCGCATTTAGTGACCATTAGATTAGCCATCACCTATTCACCCCCCCTCTAGGTGATTTTACAATTGGTATCAGAGCCAAGTGCTCTTGATTTGGGTCTTACAACCTAGAGTTAAAGATCCTCATTTTTAGGCTAATCACTATTTTGTACACACACCATGGACTTCATGTCACCACCCACTTTTGACATTCTTAACATCCAAATTTGGAAGGTTAAGATGTCTTTATACCTCAAGGCCCTAGGCATTCATGTTTATCTTGCCACAACTAATGATGCATATTGTTTAAATGGCAAGAACATTGAGGCTAATGCAAAGGCCATTCATGCTTTAAAGTCAACCCTAAATGATGATTATTTATCTAGGGTTTCTAATATTGATTCGGCTTTTGTAGCTTGGAACATCATCACCTCCCTTGGCGAAAAGGATCTATATTATGCCGGGAGCGATTCGGATGTTGGAAGCGACACCTCCAACAAGTGCTACATGGTCCAAGGGGATAACCCTCTTGAGGTAACTACCGAATCCGAGGTAGATGAAGATAACATGTCATATGATGAGCTCACTTCATTTTGTCAACAATTACTTGAGAAATATGACATGCTTAGAAAAGATAATAAAATTTTGAAAAAGAAATTTGATTGCATGCATAAGGAAAATGATTCTTTTAAAAATAATATTGCATGTTTAGAAAAAGAAAAAGATGATTTGAAAAATGAGAATATTTCCTTGATGTCCAAATTGAATGCTTTATGTGAAGGAAATAATTCTTTGAAAAATAAAATTATCTTGGTGGAGAAACAAAAAGAAATTGCTTTTCAAGAAAACACGTCTTTGAAAAAGAAAATTCTTGAAAAAGAAAAAGAAAATGTTTCTCAAAAGAAAAAGAAAATTGTTTCACAATCTCACCATGCCTTACATGCCACCATTGATAATAGTGAGATTAATGTTTTGAAAAATAGGATTAATTGTTTGAGCTCAACTTTGAGCAATTGTGCATTCAACCATAAGAGATTGGAGTCTTTGTTTTCAAAGAAACAAGCTCCACATGTTCATGCGCATCATCATCATGCATATGCTTATGTTGCACGTCATGATCACACTCACAATAAGCATCCTAAGGTGTATAAGTGTACACATTGTGGCCGCAAAAGCCATTTAGCAAAGTTTTGTTTTGATAAGTTACATTATTTAAATTTTGCTAAGAAAAATATTTGGGTGCCTTACAAAGCTAACCCCCAAGGACCCAAAGAAAATGGTACAAAACCCCCACCTTGTGTTTTTGATGTAGGTGAGGGCTCTCACACGACGTGAGAGGGATGGTGCCTTGATGGTGGATTCACATGGACATGATGGACTTACTTTTAATGCATCCCTATCAAGAAGTTTTGGTGGAAAGGCCACCATGTTTTGGAGATTTGGAGTAGTTCCTTGGTTTGGTAACTATTTCTAAACTCCTAGTTTATTTACATGCTTTTCATTTGATAATATCATTTAGCATGTTCATGTTTTTTATGCTTTATGTGGTAAATACTAGTTTAAATGTAGTTTTTTATTAAAAACTTGGATTTATACATGTACAAGTAGTGAGCAACATTTGATTCATATGCGTTTGCACTTCATTGTTCACTTGTACTCACTATATGCACATGTATAGCCTAGTTTTGATGATTTCCTCATTTACACTTGTTTTGCCAATTTTCGTGTTTTACTTCATGTATATGTATTTTGTATTCAAATCTAAAAATATACATGTATACCCTTTTTGAGTCTCTTGCCTTCATGCAAATTATATAATGGACTCTTTTTATGTTGGGATATGTATGCATATTGTTAGTTTTGGATAAATCATACATATACCTAGAAGTTGTTTTAAAAATAAAAAATGAATTTTCATGATTTGTTTGATAAATGATATTTGTCTTTTGAGCTCTATTGATTATTTTCATGAAAATGCATTTACATGATTTTTGAACACTCACACTTCATTTGTTTGTCATGACTTAGTTTCATGAACATATTTTTGAGCTTTATCGATCTTGAGTGTCAACTTTTGTATATTTGGTATGATTCATGAAAAATATATAAATTGATTTCATGTTTTTGAAGGATCTTTAACTAGTTTTTCAAAAATTACTTTTAACTAGTTAATTATTCTTCATTTGGAAGAGATTTTCAATGCTTAACTATTTTCAAAATTATTTTTGAAAACCTCTTCCAACCTTGAAGGGCGGATGGCTGGGCGAGTATGCCTTGTAAGCTTTATTGAAAAATCCTTTACCTTGTGCATATAAAGGGTGGTAGGTTATGAGTTATATACTTGATTTACATTGTTATTTTCAATTGGTATTATTGGATCTTTTCAATTGGTATCTAAATTGATAATTTTGTATATACTCATATTTTGTTTCTTATATATGTATGCTTCATAATTTTCACAATATCAATTTTTATTGGTATTCTATCTCTCATACATATATATGATTTTCATGTGCTTGCTTTACAATTGGTTTACATATTTAAAGCACAAAATTAGTTTATGCTAAGCTTAAGTTAAAACTTTATTTTCAATTGGTATCTCAATTGACATTTTAATAAAGCTTATGCATAGTTTTTCAATTGATATCAATATGCTTCAATTTCAAATTTGTTATAAATTTACAATTGATATCAATATGTATTACCTATTTGAAAAATTCAAAATTTGTAATGTTTATTTTACAATTGATATCAACATGATTTTTTTTTACAATTGGTATCTTAAAATTTTTGTTTACTAAGATATCTCAAAATTTGTTTCATTGAGAAAAATTCAAAATTTTGTTTGAACAATTAAAACATTTTTGATTTGTATTGCTTATATGCAAGGAGAGCTTAACATCTCTTCTACATATATATATATTCATGTTGAGTGCATCTTGTATTGAGAAACTTGACAACTCTTCTTTATGTGATCACGTGTGTAGGGGGAGCTTCACATCTCCTCTTATGCATTACAGATTATGTGTTATGTGAATTGGGGCTTGTCATCTCTTTTTCATGTAATGCATATATGTAGGGAAGCTAACGTAGCGTCTTCCTCTTCATGAATGTATATCGCATATAACCTTTTATTGATTTGTTTATGATTACCCCTTTATTCATTCTTTGTTTATGACAAAAAGGGGAGAAAAATTTGTTGATTTTATTTTACTTTAACCCCTTTGTTGATAATTGACAAAAAGGGGGAGAGATTTTGAGTTTATATATGCATATTTGTGTTTTTGCATATATTGAGTTCATGCATAGCAAATAAACAATAAGATATGAACAATATGTTTGATGCATGCCTTTGTTTAGTATCAGAGCCTTCATTGCATATTTATTTATTTATTTGGTATGCATGAGTTAAGGGGGAGTTTCTTTGAAGCTTTACTTTAATCCATGCATATATAACTTCATGAGTTTTATCATCATCAAAAGGGGGAGATTGTTGGCCCAAAGGCCCATCACTCTAGTTTTGATGATGATCAACTCATGTAGTTATAGTACTAATGATCTTGTGTTTAATTAGTGACAGATTTATGATCAAGATCTTAGTAGGTGTGTAGCTTCAACAAAGGATTTAAAGTCAAGTTTTGGAGCTTACACGGTTTGATTCAAGAGCTTGTGCATCACGACCACATCAAGTACTCAAGAGGAGTCTAGCTCTATGGATCGTGTTTGGACCAAGTCAAGAAGATGAGAAGACTTCAAGTGAAGACTTCAAGAAGATGAAGACTTGTGTCTAGGTTTGTTTTTTATAAGATTTTGTTTTAGATTAAAATGTGAAGGATAGAATAGTTGGTGGATTGCTCAAGTATACATATACATACACACTCTTGATTTAGTTTGTTTTAGAAAAGATTTTTTCTTTGACAAAATATCATTTTGGTTTTTGGTATTCAAGTTTACATGTTTTAACCAAAACCATATTTAAAGTCAAAAACATAGATATTTCACCATGTTTGTGTAGTGGATCATATCCATACACACTATGCTTCAAATGAGTTTAAATATCATATTTTTGTATTTGGAGAAGTTTTAGAAAAATCAAGTTTTTGGAAATATTGTTTTTCATTTGAGCCAATTTTTCCATATTACAAAAATAGTCCAAATTATTTGTAACATGCCTTGATTTTGTGCAAGCATGTTTGTTTATCAAAGTATATTGGTAAAACTATTTTTGTAGATTTTTCTATATTTTATGGGATTTTATTTCAATCAAAAAGACCTAGATTTTTATCCCTTAAGATTTTTGTCTGGCTTCATCCGGTCGACCGGACGGCCGACCGTAGCTTGAAGTCGGCCGACCGTATCGGTCGACCAACGTGCACAGCGTGCACGCCAGTATCTGGCTGGAGGGCTGGTCGACCGTCCAGAGAGGTCTGCTCTCTGGAAAGCCCCGGTCGACTGGGACGATCGATCGGCAGAGAGTTCTGCTCTCTGTTCCAGAGCCTCGGTCGACCGGCCGGTCGACCGCTGCCCCAACGGTCAGAAAAATGACCGTTGGCGGTCGACCGGGCGGTGGACCGTCAGGCTACCTGGCTCCCAACGGCTAGTTTTTCTAGCTCTATAAATTGGGGCATTTGGGGGCTATTTTCCATAAAATTTTAAGAATAGTTTTGGGCTAGTTTTTCCCAATCATTTCAGTAGTTATATCCACTTGTTTTAGAGCTTCATTTCCAAATCAAAAAGAGAGTTTTTATCAAGAGTGTTTAAAAGAGATTTCTTGAGTTTTCCTCCATAATTTCCATCCTAGTTTTTCTCACACAAACACTTGAGCTATCCATTGTTATATCTACCTATAGGGTTTTGTTGTGAGAGTGTTTATTGGTGATCAAAGTGTTTAGATCACCAAGAGATCATTTCTTGTACTTTGAGGAGGCGGACAAGTGTGTTCGCGGTGGTTTAGAGTTCGTGTGTGAACTCTTGGTTTGAGGTGCGGCCTCGGCGAGCTTGTGGGGCTTGCGGTGTGTACGGGACTAGAGAGTCCGAGGGCTTGTAGGTGTTGCGGCACCGAGTGATCTGGGGGATCAATTATAGTGGAAATACTTCGTGTGTCGAAGGCGGGGATGTAGAGCAAGGGTGCTTGAACCTCGAAACAAATCCCTTATGTTTGCGATTGCTCACTCTCTATCTCCTTGTTTATATCTTGCATGCTTCTTTTGTGTTTTATCTTTACATGCTTTATATATTGTGTGCTTAATTGATATATGCTTGGGGATTGTTTGCTAACACTTGTGTTTAACCAAGAGAGCCAACGCGGCACCTCAACTCTTATCTAGGGGAATCTAGAGGAGTTAGTCCAGAGCCCTTCACGGGGAATTCGGCTACACTCTTGTGTATACGTGGTGTTTAGTCTTAATAGTTTGTTTATGTCATAATAGTTTTTAATTCCGCATTTAGTGACCATTAGATTAGCCATCACCTATTCACCCCCCCTCTAGGTGATTTTACACCAAGAATGCGTCTCGATCATATATCATCATATCATCGTATGTCTGCATCATATATCGTCATATGCAGACATCAAGACACAATCTTGGCGTAGATATCACCGTTGGAGAAGACATGTGGCTTCTACGTGAGAGTCATCATTTTGTAAGTCTATATATAGGCATGAATCAAATAAAATTTTAACAAATATTTGATCAATGAAAATTGAATTATTTTCTCAATTGAAAAATTTCCTCTTGAATTTGGAGTGTGAGCCTAATTGAAACTGGTTTTGGTGTGAAGCCCTAATCCTTTTACCTCCTCCTCACTCTCTTCAAATCTAATCCTTTTACAAATCCTAATCCCCATTTTGATTTCCTGTACAAACCAAAAAAAAAAAGAAAAGAAAGAAAAGAAAATTTTCCCAAATTTAGAAACTTTGTTGTTCCTCTTCCTTCATCTCTCGCCCCCTTCAATCCTAGCCACCGCAGACCCTCAGACTGCCTTCGCATCACCCTGCTCCCGCCGTCGCATCCTCTTCTCCAACTGCACGACTGCTTCACCTGCAGCTACACTCACGACTCCTTTTCTTGCTTTCTCTCTACCCCTCTGCCCTCGCTAACACCACCCTCCCCTTGATTCTGCGTTCTCGCGCCGGCACCTCCATCGTCCCCGCCACGTGCCGATCACCACCTCTACTCTGATCTGTGCCACTGCCAACCTCCCTTTCTCCTCTCGTCTGCGACATCGATTTGCTACCACACGATGTCTTCTTCAGGTCACTAACAACAAATCGACTTCAACTTTCCAAGCGGGTTGTACCCGATTACAAACCTGACCTGAATCCAACTAAAATTAATTTGGGTCTGTCATTAAACTCGACTCCAGAATCTGACCCGATTGTAGCCACTTGACTCGCAAGCTAAAGTGTAGACCTAATATTTCTTGACCCAACCTGGCTTCAACAGTCCAGACCTGGTCCAGACCCGTTTGCAAAACAGACCCGTTTGCATATAAGGCTTGGTTTCAAGCCATATCTTAGCCATTCGGAGGCCGATTCGCGCGATTCTTGAAGCATTGGACTCGTGGAGGCAAGAGCTATACATCTCGAACGTGATTCTCAATAGTTAGTTTTTAATTCTACCGTCAGGTTATTTTTGTGTTACATTAGGTTATTGCATCTTTAAATTATTATCATGGGTTTTTTCTAATATATGCCCCGAAATCTTTTCTATTTATGAAATTACCCCTCAAATCATCATATTTTAAAATTATCCCCAGATTCTTTCATAAGTTAAAAAGATTCAAAAAAGAATATTCCGAGCATATCTGTTAAAAATTAAGGAAATCCCACATTTACCCTTATAGTTTGATTATTTGCATTTTTAATCTATGATTAATTGTTTAGGACTTGGCGCAGAATAGCTGGCTAGGTCTAATTGTTCATGTTTTCATTTTTCTTCCCATTCTCTGTTTTTGCCCCTAGCAATCTCATCGCTATCGTGATGCTGGCAACTCTTACTAATGCTAATCCTCTCTATGTTGCCAGCAAGAAGAATTTCTTTTTTGGGCTTGTGACTACTTTAGATATGGTTTGTGCTTCGGTTCTTAATGTTAGTAGTGTTTGTTTCAGAGTACCTGTTTGCTTCTTCTGATGAGAACAAATGCACGTCTCATTTCATTTCTATAATTGTAGCTTCTTTCTCACTATTTGATGCTGAGATTTCTCTCTTTAGTGTTTCATCTTTCTTTAAATTCTTTGTAGAACATCTCGGAGATGTCACTGGAAAAGGGTCCACAACTAATCTTCAGGTTAGGGCCTTTATTGACCAAGTGTGGGATTGGGGGTGGGGATGGGGATGGGATTGGGTGGACAAAGGGAGTGTGAGAGCATAATTTTGCTGCACAAGGGGCATGGGATTGAGTGAAAGCCGTCATGTGGTTTCCTTGCCTTCATTCACTGATGAATCATGCGGAAAGGGTGGCGAGCGGCATGGGGTCGGGGAGGGCGAGGTGGGTCTCGGACTGGGATCGAGTAATGGTGGGGAAGAGGGGAGCATTCTGGGTGGCCGTGGCGGCGGCGGAGGGATTTGGTGAGGGGCCATGGCATGGCTGAGGCGAGAAGGATGGGAGGTCGATGTCGAAGGAGAGCTAGACGGAGAGAGAGCAGATTTTGGATTTTTGAGAGAGTGAGAGTTTGAGAGACAGATAAGAGAGAGAAGAGAGAGGATTGGGGATAAATGGGTAATTTTCTTTCAAAACTGCTAAAACAGCAGTTGACGGTGGGAGTATTTTTGGTCAAATTAAGAATTTGGGGGGTAATTTTAAAAATATGATGATTTGGGAGGTAATTTCAGAAATAGGGAAGATTTGAGGGGCATATATTGAAAAATCTTGTTATCATTGTTTCATGCTGTCCATTATATATCGTGAGTAGTGAGAGTCTGATAACCTGTAGCATGAACTTAATATTGCGAGTAGGATTATTGCATTACAACTGAGCATCCTGTTTAATTTAATTGAGATTAGAATTGGCTGAACTATGTGTGCGACTAATTGTTAAAATCCATCTGTTTAACACTACTAGTTTTAATTCATTTTCTTACCCAGGTCGTAACTTGTTGGGGAAACGTGAGTTTAGTAACATTATTGCTGATTTTCAAACACTCGTACACTTTTCGCTTCAATTTGGTATCAGAGTACAGTTAAAGTAGGATTTATATCATCTAGGCACTTGCCAGAATTTTATCGCTTCCTTGCATCTAGAATTTAAGTTGAAAAAAAAGAAATTAAAAAACATTTAGTTTAGAGTCGTGTCTTCTTATAATGACCTCACCTTTAGGAGAGTCTATCTAATCCCCCATCGCCTCCAATAGATCTGATCGCAAGGGCTCAACTTCTCGCGATACTCGCCGACATGACAGCTAAGATCACTATCTTAGAGTTCTCCAACAAAGATCAACACATGTTTTCCATCTAGTGAACAACCTACGACAACCTTCAGTGCAGCCATATGCCAAGCGCGACCTTCAACCCGCTACTAATCAGAGAATCCTAGTGTCTAGACCTCCTACACCTACCCAGCCTCAAAGGTCTAGTACGTTTCCACTCTCACTCGGGAATGATGTTAAGGACAAGAACGTCGAAATAGATAATATAAACAAAGGCTCTAAAAGAAAATTTTCAAGATTGGCCTCCGTTACTAAATGCAATAAGTGGCAAGGGTATGGACATATAGCTGTCGATTGTATCAGTCCTATTAAGATTGTATTATTAACGGAGTTTCTACTATAGCCCCTGAGTCTGAAAGCACTATTTCTCCGAGAATCACTCCCGTGATTGAGGAGTTTAGTGTTATTTTTTCGGCTACCACAGCTGCTATCCTTGCTGTTGTTGCCACAACTACTGATTGTCGCCGACTTCAGTTTCCCCCCATCACTTACGACTGCTTCTTTTTCCCCTATGGTCGTGGCTTGCTTTGGTCGCCACACCCTCTCCTTTATTGCAGACACCATCTTTCACTTCTGTTTTATCGCTTCTCGCATACCCTTGTACATGAACACGTTGGAAATGGGGATTTTAAGTTGTCCACCGCTGAATTCGCCTATAATACATCTCTCAATAAGATAACAGATAAAAGGTCTCAAGAAATTGTTTATGGTGTTAGATCTAGTCAACCCATTGATCATATCCCTAAGGTTGAACACTATAAAGCATTTGAGTTTAAACTTGCATCACACGTGCACGAGTTACACAACAGAATCAGTGATAAGATTGTACATAACAATGCTAACTACGAGTTATAAGCTGACATTTTGAAAAGATTTAAAACTTTTAATGTTGGTGATGTTAAACAGTTCATGCCTGTAGTGCCGGATCTTTCAAAATCTTGATAAAATTGAATGACAATGCTTATGTTGCGGATCTTTTTAAAGATTTTGGAATCAAGCTACTTTCAATATTAAAGACATAGTGGATTACAAGGGTCTTGATTTTATCCTACTGATTGATAAACCCTTGCTTGAGCCATTTTCTGAGAGTCTCTCATTTCCACAACTTCTAGAAATTCACCTAATACAATAGAGAAAATTGATAAAATTTTAGATGATAATAGAGATGGTGAACCCGATGATATCTGATGCGCTGGAAAGGAAAATCACCTGTCGAGAATGCATGGTTGGATCACAGTGATTTGCAAGAGATTAATCCAGTTGTGTTGGATTTTTATGAGAGCTTTTCTACACATAACTTGATGGGATCGAGTTCTCTCCCACCTGGGGAGAATGATGCAGACATCAGGACGCAAGCTTGGCGCATATATCACTGTTGGAGAAAATGTGCGACTTCTAGTGGTCCTTGTTTTGAGTTGGAGTCAGTATTTTATTTCATTCTGAGTAGAGTGTATTTTTTCTTTATTTTATTTGTCTTGTTTTATCTTTTTTAGTCCCACATCGATTATTAGAAGAGAGTCATCATTTTGTAAGTCTATATGTGAGCATGAGTCAAATAAAATTGTAACGAATATTTGATCAAAGAAAATTGGATTATTTTCTTAATTGAAAATTTCCCTCTTGAATTTGGAGTGTGAAGCCCAATTCAAATCGATTTTGGTGTGAAGCCCTAGCCCCTTTATTAACTTTTCCACTCTCCTCAAATCTAATCCTTTTACAAATCCTAATCTTTATTCTGTTTTCCCATTACAAACCCAAAAAAATAAAAATAATAAAAATTTTCCAAATTTAGAAACTTTATTGTTCCTCTTCGTCACTCGCCCCCCTCAACCCTAGCCACCACAGACCCTCAGCCTGCCCTCGCGTCACCCTGCTTCCGCCGCTCGCATCCTCTTCTCCTCCAACTATGCGACTGCTCCACCACCCACAGCTCCCCTCACGACTCCTCTCTCCCTGCTTACTCGTCGCCCCTCTGCCCTCGTCAACACCACCCCCTTTGATTCTGCCTCCTGGCGCCGAAGCCTCCATCGTCGCTGCCACTTGCCGATCACCACCTCCTCTACTCTGGCCTGCGCCACTGCCAACCTCCCTCTCCCTCTCGCCTACGATGCCAACTCGCCACCACTTGCGTCTTCTTCAAGTCACCAACAACAAATCAACTTCAACTCTCAAGCGGGTTGTAATACCCGATTGCAAACCTGACCTGAATCTAACTAAAATTGATTCGGGTTAAGTCATTAAACTCGACTCCAGAATCCGACCCGGTTGCAGCCACTTGACTCTCAAGCTAAAGTGCAGGCCCGATATTTTCAGACCCAACCTGGCTTCAACAGTGCAAACTAGATCCAGACCCACTTGCAGACCAGACTCAGTTTCGGAGCCATATCTTAGTATTCAGAGTCCGATTCGCACGATTCTTGAAGCATTGGACTCGTGGCAACAAGAGCTACACATCTATAACATCAAGGACACTGAGATCAAACACAAGTCTCAGTAGGTGAGTTTTTAATTCTACCGTCAGGTTATTTCCGGGTTACATCAAGTAATTGTATATCTAAACTATTATCTTTGTTTCTTGTTGTCCACTATATATCATGAGTTTTGAGAGTCTGATAATAACTTATAGCCTACTTATCTTGATATTATGAGTAGGACTATTGCATTAGAATTGAGCATCATGTTTAATTTAATTGAGATTAGAATTGTTTGAACTATGCGTGCGACTGATTGTTAAAATCCATCCGTTCAACACTACTAGTTTTAATTCATTTTCCCATCCAACGATCGTAACTTATTGGTGAAGCGTGAGTTTAGTAACATTATCACTAATTTTCAAACACTCGTACACGTTTCACATCAATTTGGTATCATATCACAGTTAGGATAGGCTTTGCATCATCTAGGCACTTGCTAGAATTTTAACGCTAGCATTTAGAATTTAAGTTAAAAAAAGAAATTGAAGAAAAATTAGTTTAGAGTCGCATCTTCTCATAATGACCTCACATATAGGAGAGTCTAGTCAATCCTTCATCATCGCGATGGATCCGGTCGCAAGGGCTTAACTTCTCGCGATACTCGCCGACATTACAACTAAGGTTTCTGTCGTAGAGTCCTCCAACCAGAGATCAATGAACAAAGGTGCTCCATCTAATGAACAATCTACGATTGCACAACCTTCAGTGCAGCCATATGCCAAGCGCAACCTCTAACCTGCTGCTGATCAGAGAACCTCAGTGTCTAGACCTCCCCCACCTACCCAGCCTCATAGGTCTAGTACCCTTCCACCCCCACTCAGGAATGATGTTAAGGCAAGAATGTCGAAATAGATAATAGAAACAAAGATTCCAAAAAGAATTTTCAAGATTGGCCTCGTTGCTAACTGCAATAAGTGCCAAGGGTATGGATATATAGTTGTCGACTATACCAGTCTTATTAAGATTGTCATTATTAACAGAGTTTCCATTGTAGCCTAGGTCTGGAAAAACCATTTCTTCGGGAATCACTCCCATGATTAAGAAGTTTAGTGTTGTTTTTTTGGCTACACAGCTGCTGTCGCTGCCACAACTGCCACTGTCCTTCCCCTTCCCGGGCCCTACTCCCGACACCATCTCCTTCCTCTTTTGTTTTACTGCTTCTCTTGCGTAACCCCCGTACGTGAACACGTTGGAAATGGAGATTTCAAGTTGTCTACCGCTAAATTCGTCTATAATACATCTCTCAATAGGACAACAGATAAAAAGCCTGAAGAAATTGTTTATGGTGTTAGATCTCGTCAACCCATTGATCATATTTCTAAGGCTGAACACTATAAAGATTTGAGTTTAAACTTGCATCACACGTGCATGAGTTACACAAGAGAATCAGTGATAAGATTGCACATAACAACACTAACTACTAGTTACAAGCTGATATTGGAAAAAGATTTAAAATTTTTAATGTTGGTGATGTTGTTAATCAGTTGCAAGCCTGTAGTGTCAGACCTTTCAAAATCTTAATAAAATTGTGACAACACTTATGTTATAGATCTTTCAAAAAAATTTAGAATTAGTCCTACTTTCAATGTTAAAGACCGAGTAGATTACAATGGTCTTGGATTTATCCTACTGATTGATAAGCCCTCCCTTGAGTCATTTTTAGAGAGCCCTTCATTTCCACCACTCAAGATTCACCAAATACAACAGAGAAAATTGATAAAATTTTAGATGACGAAAATTTTTCTAATAGAGATGGTGAAACCCGACGATATTTGATGCCTTGGAAAGGAAAATCACCTGTCGAGAATACATAGCTGGATCACAGTGATTTGCAGCAATTGACCCGCTGTGTTGGAGCATTATAAGAGCCTTTCTACAAATAACTCAACAGGGTCGAGTTCTCTCCCACCTGGGGAGAATGATGCGGACATCGAGACACAATCTTGGCGATATATCACCGTTGGAGAAGACGTGTGGCTTCTATGTGGTCCTTGTTTTGAGTCGAAGTCTGTATTTTTATTTCGTAGTCGAGTGTATTTTTTCTTTATTTTATTAGTCTTATTTTATCTTTTTAAGTCCCACATCGGTTGTGAGAAGAGAGTCATCATTTTGTAAGTCTATATATAGGTGAGTCAAATAAAATTATAACAAATATTTGATCAATGAAAATTGAATTATTTACTCAATTGAAAATTTTCCTTTTGAATTTGGAGTACGAAGCCCAATTCAAATCAGTTTTGGTGTGAAATCCTAACCCCTTTGTCACCTTTCCCACTCTCCTCAAACCTAATCCTTTTACAAATTCTAATCCCCATTCTGTAATCCCCATTATGTTTTCCCATTACAAACCCAAAAAAAAATAAAAAGAAAAGAAAACTTTACCAAATTTAGAAACTTTACTGTTCCTCTTCCTTCATCTCTTGCCCCTTCAACCCTAACCCTAGCCGCTGCAGACCCTCAACCTGCCCTCGCGTCACCCTGCTCCCACCGCCCGCATCCTCTTCTCCTCCAACTGCGCGATTGCTCCACTACCTGCAGCTCCCCTCGCCGACTCCTCTCCCTACTGACTCGCCGCCTCTCTGCCCTCGTCAACACCATCTCCCCTCGATTCTGCCTCCTGGCGTCAGCGCCTCCATCGTCGTCGCCGGCTGCTGATCACCACCTCCTCTACTCTGGCCCGCGCCACTGCCAACCTCCCTCTCTTTCTCTCGCTTGCGACGCCGAATCGCCACCACTCAACGTCTTCTTCAGTTCACCAACAACAAATTGACTTCAATTCTCCAAGCAGGTTGTACCCGATTGCAAACCTGACTTCAATCCAACTAAAATTGAATTGGGTCTAAGTCATTAAACTCGACTCCAGAATCCGAGCCGGTTGCATCCACTTGACTCGCAAGCTATAGTGCAGACCCGATATTTCCAGATCCAACCTGCCTTGAACAGTGCAGATTTGATCCAGACTCGTTTGCAGACATGACTTGGTTTTCGAGCCATATCTCACCCGTTTGGAGTCCGATTCGCGCAATTCTCGAAGCATTGGACTCGTGGAGACAAGTGCTTCACATTTACAGCATCAAGGGCACTCAGATCGAATACGATTCTTAGTAGGTGAGTTTTTAATTCTACCGTTAGGTTCTTTTCGGTTTACATCAAGTAATTGCATCTCTAAACTATTATCATTGCCTTTTGCTTTCCACTATATATCATGAGTTGTGAGAGTCTGATAACATGTAGCTTGCTTATCTTAATACTGTAGCCTGCTTATCTTAATATTGCAAGTAGGACTATTGCATTATAACTGAGCATCGTGTTTAATTTAATTGCGACTAGTCTGAACTATGTGTGTGACTGATTGTTAAAATCCATCCGTTCATTGTAGTTTTAATTCATTTTCCTACCCAACAATCATAACTTGTTGGTGAAGCGTGAGTTTAGTAACATTATCACTGATTTCCAAACACTCATACACGTTTCACATTGCTGATCAAACTTTAGATGAATTTGTCATGTAACAAGAGCACAGAAATACTAATTTGAGTGTGATCCTCTTTTTGCCTGTTAGTTTCGGACGTGTACAATATGCTCATTAGTTTCTTCTCATATGAAGTTGTAGTTGATCTATGATGTGTCTCTTGTTGCTTCATTTTACTATTTGTTAGGATTGATAATTAGACTCTCCTGGATTGTATTGCACTGAATGTTATGCAGAACTGATATTTGTTGTCTTTGTAGGCAGCGTCAAAGCGATGATAAATGGAAACATGATCTTTACGAGGATGTCAAAGACCCTCAAGTTTCAAGTATAGTTGTACTTGGCAACAATAGCTGTGATCAGATGTAGTTCATTTTTTTCTGTTATAACTTTTTGATTATTTTTATTGTGTTGTAATGTCTATATAGAGGCCAAAGTTGGTTCAGGAGATCTTCGACTGAAGCTCCAAAAGAAAGCTTCACAACAAGCCTATCAAGGTGGCGGGTATCAGGAGTTCGGGATCTTCGTGAGAAGCTATCTGGCACAGTGAACTCACAGCCAGCGAATGTTAATCCACCTAAAGCTAAAGCAGCACCAGCACTGCCGAAGGCAGCACCGGAGAGTGCTAAACTGTCAGGAAAAGTGCCCCTTCTACCGAAGCAACTGTAGCAGACACTAAAAAAGTCTCTGCACCAGCTTCTTCTAGTAAATGGTCTCAGAAAAAGGTCGGTGAGCCACTTCATTTTGTTACTGCATTTATTACTCAGTTCTTGCATTTATTTTTACTACCATCAATATACAGCATAGTCCTGTCATTTTTTAGAAAGACAACATATAATCTATGCATATTAAAAACAATGTAACAGTTTTTTTTTATTGATTCTATATGCACACTTCAACCTATGTGGTCTCCCTCCCTATGTGGGATCATAATTTTGCATATAATTGATGCATATTATGACACATCTATTGATATTAATATCACCAGTTCGAAGTGTACCACGGAGCCCATAATTTGACATGACAGCGGTAAATGAATTCTGAGTATGGGATGCTAGACACCAATGATGCAAAATGGATAATAATGTGAACCTGAATTAAAGTGATGAATATTTAAAGGTTAAAATGGAATCAAGCAGTAATACAAGCATGTTTCTCATAACACGACATAGAAGGAAAAGTTCAAATTGCAAATTTGTAGGTAGCAGAAATATATGAGACATGGGAGTAGAAGAATGTGAGAAGTAGTACACTCTCTTACCTTTATAAGACTAAGGGGTCAATACTGGCTGAAGTGCACCCTTTCCTTTGAATGTAAGAAGTAGAAAGCTTAGACAGGTAAATGGTTCTTAGAATCTCATGAAACCAGTACCCTTTCCCCTGAAGGTAAGAAATAGAAACCTAAGGTACATTGTTCTTAGAATCTCATGAAACTAGATATTGTCACGCACAGATATCAGAGTTGACCGACAAGCATGGTTCAAAGTCGCGGTCTCGGCCGCCGACTCGGCGGGCACCGTTCCAGAGACAACTCGGTACCACGGAACGAACTCGGGCGATACGCATAAAATGCTACAAATTAAACCAAAAAAATTCTGAAAAAATCATGATAAATCTTAAAAAATGTGGAGATTAATTTTTATCTATCATATGTCAAAAATAATTTGTTTTGAGAGGTAATTTGGGAAATATGATGATTCGGGAGGGGTAATTTAAAAAATAGGGGTTTTAGGGTAAATATGAGAACATCAAAAAAAACACACACACACACACATATGACACAAAGGGAAAGATTGGAATCTCTCGCCCCTCTTCTCTCCCCCTCTCCCCCCCGTCGATCTCTCCCCCCTCCCCATCCGATCTCTCTTTCTCCCCTCTTTCCCGCCGACCTCTCTCCTTTCTTTTCCGCTGATTTCTCTCCCCCCCTTCCCTCCGATCTCTCCCCCCTCTCCCCCCTCCCCTTCTGATCTCTCTCCCCCCTCTCCCCCTCCGATCTCTTTCCCCTCTCTTGCTCTGGAGGCGGCGCATGGCCTGGAGGCGGGCGAACAGCGGCGGCCTGAAGGCGGGCGACCGGCGGCGACGAGGTAAGTCAACTGATACTGTTGCTTTCTTTTTACTCGGGTGATTTTTAGAGTTGACTCGGCCATATCGGCCGAGTCAAGCCGAGTCCATGGTTGACTCGGCCATATCGGCCGAGTCAACTCGGAATTTCGCCCGAGTCGTCTGAAAATAGTGAAACCCTTCAACTCGCGGAACGGAATCAGAACGACGAAGGCTATTCAGGCCGAGTCGGAACCGAAACAGCCGATTCTTCGAACCTTGCCGACAAGAGGAAACAATTCCTCGCAAGCTTATCAAATTCTGGAGGATGAAATTTAACTGTGATTTTTGCCATTGGGGTTAAAGTGGAACTAGTGAACTAGACTTTGTGGTAGGAATATGGAAATGATATAAGACACAATGCAATGTAGATATAGTAATTTAGAATGAGGAACTGGCAGTGTTACCCTGGGGTACACTAATGGATAACTATTTTTCAAATAACATTAGATAATTATTTTAACTAAGTTGTTATGTGAGGACACGGAACAAAGACGCAACAAGATATGGATACACTATCTTAAAAAACCTAGGATATGGATGCATCATGGATGTGGAAATTATATATGAATGCAATTTTATGTAAACTCTAAATTACCAACTATACAATATAAACCAAATCAAACAGTCTCCAAGCCTTTTGGAACATGTGCTAATTGTGGTAGACAAATATCCACCAAGTAGTTTGTGTGTCGGTGAAGAATGCATTAGACACAGACATGACACAGATACAACAGCCTCTAGCACGTGTCAGTGCAACACAGTTTTTAATGTTAATGATAAAGAACACTGGTTAACAACATAGAACAAATTACAATATACAAATGTATACAAATATTAAGAGTAATAATGTTTGGTGGACTATGGAACAGAGCAGCCACAGGCCCACAAGATAGCATCAAAGTTTTAAATGAACATATTAGTTTTCAGCAAGTTAATCATTCATATAACTTAGGGAACTTGCATAGTAGCGTATGGCGCCCAATCGCCAGTGCAGTCTCTATTCATATATTTTGTTAAGGAAAATAAATGTTGATCCATTCACAGAACAAATTGAGCCACAAATTTCTTATTTTTGTAATAAATTTTAGTATTACATCAAAAGGTGTATCCAGCACATATCAACCAAGTATTGCAATCCTGGAGAACACACACACATACATGTATGTATGTGTGCATATATGTGCTGTGCTGTGTTTGTGTGTGTGTGTGTGGTGTGTGTGTGTGTGTGTGTGTCCACAATGTGAGTTGCCCAATTTAGCATACATGCTTCATAAGAAGTAGCAAGTACTAAGTAGGGAATGCTAAACAGTGGCATTTGCTCAAGCTAATGTTAGCAAGCCAATAAAGGCGAACTATCAAAAAAAAAAATCTATTCTTTCTTTCTTTCTTTCTTTTTTCTCTCTTTCATTTGTACATTAGGTGGTTGCTAGTATAAATCCATCCTACATGTGAGGAGTCACCACCTTTTGGGGGCTTATGGCGTTTGGTAGAGATAATGAAAAGCAGAAAAGAATCCCTTATTTAACTAAAGTTCTTGATTCTTTACTTAATAATTGCTTGTTGCTTTGATCTTTGTTGTGTTGAATGTATTTGTTTGTCCTTCTTGAGGTGTTGTTTAACAACCTAGTAATTTTTGACTGTTGGTGCATTTTGATACGGGTAACTGACTTTGTTTTTGATCCAGATTTCGATGTCTATGGTTTATATGGGTTTGATATGAATACTTGGAATATGAGCTGTTTTCCAAATATGGTTCTTAAATTTAGGGCGCAAAATATTTGATATATTTATTATAATAAATAACATAGTAAAATATTAAAGTATCATATATATGGATCCATGTACATATATAAATTAGGATATGGCTCTGCATATAATTATTGGACATGGATATGTATTTGCCATTATGCAGTGGAGACAATTATAAATTTGTCATCTACATGTTGATCTTAGATGTCCTTTTTTAAGCTTTAGAGGAACGGGTGCATATTCTTAGTAAGTTTATAATTGATTTTCAAGCAATTTAAACTATGTGCTACTAATTACATTTTATTGAATGATAATTGCAACGCTCTAGATAACGAAAAGTATAGCGGGCAAGTGCCGCTAAGCGCTAAAGCGGAAAGAGCGTTCTAGCGGCCGCTAAAGCGGGATGGTTATTTAAATAATTAAATAAATATGCATAATTAATTCTTACAATATATATGTGTGTGTGTGTGTGTGTATTAGATGTGCCTTTTAAACAAATAAACAAATAGAAATTTTAGATCAATAAAAGAGATAAAGAGATAAAAAGTGTTATTGACTCAAAGTAATTACTTATGAGCCATACGTGGGAGAAAGTTGGTTCCTTCGAAGCTTCATTACTGCTCAAGATTACAAAACTCAAATGTCATACTTAAAATTTGAAACTTGAAATTTGAAATTTTCACTAAATTTATGAAAAAGAGAAACTATGAAAGTCAAAGTAGTGCTTGTTTTTTTAGGACAAGAGTTCTTGTGGCTACCCAAAGTATGGAAAAGAAAATATTGCTTTGGTTTATCGTTGACGCTTCATTGGATGATATTTTCTTGGAGGCGGTCGGTGGTAGGTTATATACTTTCTAAAGTAGGATAGGTTTTTTGCACTTTAGAAGTTTTAAGGGGATATTTTGGTGTTAACCTGCTTTTTGGCCGCTTTTTTCTGGGTGAAAAGCTCGCTGTAGTCAGTTTGTGGGTGCTAAAGCGTCCGCTACAACTTTCACTTGCTTTCTTATTTCGTATTGGGTTAAAGCGTAGCTGTAGTAAACCTCTATGCTAAAGCGTCTGCTAAAAATGCTATTTAGAACACTGGATAATTGAGTGACAAAAATTATATTCTCCCAATAGTAGGACTGTCTTGTTATTACTTTTATTTCATATTTATATCAAACATGTTAAATTTGATACTTGAAACCAAAATGCATGAGTGAAAATAGATTTTTATTTTTAATATATTACCAATAATTCATAATTGTTATGTATTATGTTCATACAAAATTTTCTTTGTTTACATGGAGTATGTAAATACTCGTATCCAATTAGAATCTTCATTTGTTTTTCATCATCTATGTTTCATGCCCATGTCTGGTCTACATATATATGTAAATTTTCCCTTATCTGCATCCTGCATAATACTCATCTTTGCGCCTTACCCATAACCGTATTATCTCATAACCACTTCGTAGTGGGTTTATTCGATACAAAAAAAAAAAAACAGGTGATGATCTTGTGTTAATTTTGTATACACCATCTCCAGTGCTGCATTTAATTTTGAAATGTACCTTTGTAATGTTTCTAATTTGGAAAAATTTATTGACAATGGCTAATGCTTGTTTGTTAAACATTGTTTTTGGTGGTCTTCGCTGTGGATTGTTATTTTGATTACGTTTGGAATACAAATTCCTTCTTAATCTTGGCTGGGGTTCTGGCACACTGACAGGGATGCTTAGTTTACATAGTTGGGAAAAGTGCCTAGTTGGTATGTTAACCGGGACTGTTGCTTCTACTATTTAATGCTACTGATGCATGAATATATTACAAAATCCCATTCTCAATTGTAGAAGTGTCTAAAAAGGAGCTGGCATTATCATCTAGACGGATGGTGTTTCTTGGCTTGTACTAATGTGGTTATATTTTGTAATATCGAACAGTAGTGTGAAACCCTGATTTTCAACTCAAGTGTTTTGTTTACCTGATAAACTCCCAAGCACGTAATGAGTCTTGTTCATTAGATGTTCTGGAAATGTTACCTAGTTTTGGCAATGATGGTTTATTATAAGATTTGTATTCTACTGGTTCCATTTAATTATGGTTTTCGTTTTCCTTTTTCTTTTCTATTTTCTTTTGTGTGCCCTTGCACGTGTGCTTGTGCAGTATGCTTTCTTTTGATGTTATTTGCTACCATTTCTCTTCAAGCTTTCTGCCTAGTGTTCATTGCATCATCTGCTATCCCTCATTCATTTGCTCTTTTGCACATGCATGTTACATTTTTTTTTTTGCAGATTCTTATCTCGTGCTCCCTTTGCATATTTGTTTGGAATATTGTTTGGTACTTGGAAGGTCCTTAACCAACTCTTTTTAACACGCAGTCTGATGTAACCGTGGATGGGTGGTTACGTTCTCTGGGTCTAGAGAAGTACTCAATACAATTCCAGGCCGAGGAGGTTCTGCATGATGCAACCTTCATTTTTTACCGTTTTCCTGCTACTCATCAACAATTATGTAGTTTAATAATTATTTTCATCTTGTACTTTGCCTGTGAAGGTTGACATGACAGCTCTTATGCATATGACTGATGATGATCTTAAGGCTCTTGGTGTTCCAATGGTAAGTCCCCATAAGTTACCTACAAGTTTCAAATTTCTCTGTGCAAGCATTCCATGTTCAATTTGGGCAGCCATGTCGAAAATATTGATTGATTGATTGAGTGAGCATCCAAGTTCTGAAAGATGACCCGGCCTATTCTTGATTATCGCAACACGATTCCCATTAAAGAAGATTCAAATTAGCTAGAATGAAATAAGCTACTTTTACATGCAATGAGGGGGTTCTGAATTCCTCGCTCCCTATTGAGTGACTCTTGTAAATTTTCTTTTAATCTTAGGGTTGTTGGAGATCAAACATACTAGTGTTTGTAAACTGTAAGGTATGTCTTATTGATTGAGAGTTTATTCTGTTATTTTTGACTGATTTTGGTGGCTTTAGGGCCGAGGAAGAAGATACTACTGGCCTTGGATTCGAGAGGCTGAAGTGGGGGTTCAACCGCATGAGACCCATGCACGTGAATGGGGGTTGTACTGCATGAAGATTTAACCCGTTGGCCTGTCTTGTTAACTCGGAGACATGCAGACCTTGGATCTGCTTGCTATCTCTTTTCTGCGGTCATCTGAGTCACATTGCATCTAACTTGATACAATCCACCCTGGGTTTTTGTTGAAGAACCCATGTATTTTATGAAGCACACTTGTATATTGCAGTTTGCAAAGACGAGGATTGAAATCTGTATGTCTGGGAGTTTAATATTAATCATCCTAGTCTCGATTTGTTTCGAGTGTCTTCTCGAGGTTATAGTTTGAACTTTTAGATGTTCTAGCCGATGGCAACCACCATTTTGTGGTTTAATTGAGATTATCCTGCCACTTATTTTCTCGGTAGAGTTTTGTGATTTGATGAATGCGTGGTAGGTGTGGTGGAGATTTTTCGTCGCGAGCGATCGGATGGTCGATTCTCATCACAAGCGAGGAAAGAGTTGAGTGGGGATTAAGAGTGTGTGAGATAGAGTAAATCACAACAAAAAATGAGATGAGAATTTTGTCGTGGAAATCTAAATCGGGAAGAAAATCTCGGAGATGAGAAGAATCCACCATAATTTGTGGGTTATATGGACTGAATGACAGAGTTTCAATGCTGGGTTTTTATTCTTTTTCAAAAGAACAAGGGCTTTCTTTCTTGTCTTTCTCGCTGGAAGAGAAGGTTCATTTATACTTGATCTGATTGTGTGCATGAGGCGAATGGTCTAGGCATAATTCCCATATTCGCATGATCTGCACGTGTAAATTTGTTGTAACGACCGTGATTGTCAGCGCTTGATTACTGGGATTGCAGGCAGAGAATCTCGCCTCTGTTCATAACTGTCTAAGTTGGAAGGCGTTTCACTTTATGAACGTGGAGGAAGATCAGGTTACGAAACTGTCGGTGGAGATCACGGATGATCTGTTGCCGCGGTGTAACTGGAGGCGGAGATTGGTGATGATATTTAGCCGTAGTTGTCTTGCACGAAGTTGAAGTCTCTAGAAGGGGAGCTCCGGGATGGTTGAGAGTATTGAAGCTTCATGGGTGGAAGTGTCCTCCGGGCGAAGAGCATCTTCTAGTGGCTCTGGAGAGATGGAGGCTTTTAGTTACTTAGACACGTGTCATCATCCCTTGTGGGTTAGATTTTTTATCACCACAGATGCTCCTTGATCGCCACAGATGCTCCCCTCTTCTGCTTGCGGAGTCTGCAAAAGAGAAGCGGGAGAGCGGAGCTGGTGAAAGATTCATGGTGTTTTAGGCTTGTCTGATACTTGTGGGCAAAGGAAGATCTGACCCATTAATACAAATCTTCTGGATTGATGTGGATATTACGTTACTGGCTGATAACTGGCGTGCCGGTTGATTTGGCTTCTTAAAATTAGTAACTGGCGTCCCTTCGGATCCTAGCGTCATGATTATTGAGATCGAGGGGGAAGCAGCGACTGATATCGTGCCTCTTTGGTTGGCCGGAATTTTCGGGCTGATTTTTCATGGATCGAGAATTTGAATTGGTGACGGTTTGGCTTCTCCTCCATCTATAAATAGCCTGAGTCCTTCGTGTAGAAGTAGCCCCTGCCATCTTGTCTGAGAAGCCTTGACTCTGAATTCCTCTTCTGTTGTCTTGTTGAGCCGCCATGTATCATTTTCTCCTCTTCATCAGATGGAGAAAGGAAAGGTAGAGAGGACAGTGGTTGAGCTCCCGCCGCTTAGGAGTCTGTTCGGCGCAAAACATCAGTCTTCACGATGAGACTGTCACAAAGTATCAGTGTTCGTGACAGGGCTCTGTTACCGGGGCGTTTGCTTGTTGGCCGCTACGATCGAGCCAATGATCTGGATCTGAGTTGCCCATTTTTTACGGGGTGATTGTTCTGTAGAATCTGACCCTTCATCCATATATAGCAGACGAGAAAGGAAGAGAGGGCGCTCTTCGGTTTGGTATACTGGCGAATCGCTTCTCACCCCGGAGCCTGATCCTCTTCCTCAAAATACCAAAGTGGAGAATGTTGCTTTCTCTTTCTGGTTTGCTTGACGGAATCCGTCAGATGTCGCTTCTCGCTCCTGGAGAGCTTCTTGGGGATCGCTGCGGAGAACGGTGCTGGCCTGACTGTCCTAGAGGCGTGTGAGGTGCTGTCAAGATTTATGCTTTCCTGCTCAGGAGCCATGGCATTGCTGAGGAAAGAAGACTGCCCTCGAAAAATCTCCGATGAACAAGTCTTTGTTGTTCTTATATCAGTGGTGTGCAAATGGTGGCATAATAGGTTCCCAGATCTCCTGTATTTCTTTTCAAAAAGTAAACACATGGATGTAAAAAATTTCATGTATTCTACTTGTCAGATGTAATGACATAATGAAATTTAATGAAATGTAATCGCATGTATTTCCTAATAGAACTGACTAGTTGTTTAGATCTTACTTGATTTGTATTGTGGAATGATCATACCCTTTCGGAGGCCTGACTTTAGGATGACGAAAATGTGATGTATTTGCGTTACCATCTCCGGAAGGTGTCTCATCTCTGAGCGTACAAACATTTGATCTCTGAGTGAAGTGAGGACTTCAGGCGGGGAGGTGCACTGGCTGTTAGGCGCTGGCCTCTGAGTGAAGTGAGGACTTCCGTCGCGGAGATGAATTGGCCCTTTAGGCGATAGCCTCCGAGTGAAGTGAGAACTTCAGGCGAAGAGATGAACTAGGTTGTTAGGCGTGGCCTCCGAGTGAAGTGAGAACTTCAGTTACGGAGATGAACTATTTGGATGGCTACCCAACTGAGAAGGGGCGAGCCGGTGGGTTCCCGGAGGCTGATATTGGTGCTATTGCTCGAGTGAGGGTTTCCCTGCTCAGAATACATAAGAATTCCGATTGAGGGGAGCCCTCAGCTACAGATTCCGTGTGAGGGGAGCCCTCAGCTACAGAGCTGGGCAGGCAGTTGCTTAATTGAGGAGAAGCCTTTCGGGGGACAGTTGGCCAATTGAGGATGAGCCTTTGGAACCCAAAGATATGTGTTTGTACAATGATTCTTGAGTGAGGGTTTCCCTTCTCTGAACACAGATTAACTGACATTTGCCCTTCAAGGATGAACCTTCTGAACGGTAGTTGCCCAATTAGGGATGAGCCAAGGCAGTTGCCTAGTGGGGATGAATCTTTCGAACAGTAGTTGCCTACAGGGATGAGCCATAAGGGTCGCAGTTGCCTGATTGAGGATGATCCTTCCGGAGGGCAGTTGCCCAATCAGAGATGAGTCTAAGAGATTGGCCAGAGACGGATGCTTGTGTACTCGTTCTCAAGTGGGGGCTTCCCTCCTCGGAACACACAGATTAAGGTTTCCGTGTGAGGGGAGCCTTCAGCAATGGAGCTAAGACTAGCAGTTGCTTGTATAGTGATGAGCCAGAGTGATTTCGGAGATGAATACCTACATTCTCGTGTTCGAGTGAGGGCTTCCCTCCTTGGAACACACAGATAGAAGTCTCCGGGAAGATGTGCTCGTGAATTGACCGCATGTGGGCTGGTGAGTGGATTGGCAGATCTTGTGGAGTACATAGAGAGCTGGGAGCTGAATATTGAAATTGTTGGATCTCGAGTGGGGAAATCCCTTCTCGGATGTACTGTCATGACTCTAGAGAAGAGACTTTGTCCACTGGCCGAAATGAGTAGGTTCTACGAGTCCTGAGAAGGATGTAAGGAAGCCATTAAGAGTTGGAATGTATTTTATTAAATAATTTTAATAAAAACATAAAAAATAAATGAGATGTAGAGAGCTTTTATCTATTGGATGAACTTCTCTGCTTATTTGTTGGGTTGGTGTTAGTCAACCGCTCTGTACTGAGTGACCATGTGTTATGGTTGATTCAGAGACGGGGTGCCCTGCTGTCTTTCTATGTCGAGGAGGCTCCGGGTGTGAAAATGTACTCTCAGAGATAGCTCTGTTGTACAAGATCTTCAAGATACTTACGGAGGGGCCAACATTGAGAAGTCTGGTGTCACTCGCTGTCATGGAAGGAGTAGTAGTCTTTTATGGGGCGAACAACGTCGTATGGCTTTGCTTTTAGACACTTCACCCAAGGTTGACCCTTGATGGCTTGAAGACGTTCTGGATCGGGACCTTTAATGGGGTGAAGCTGTGATCCATTCTGTAGGCTCGGAGTAGGCTTTGCTGAGGGTGCGGGAATGATGGCCTCTTGAAATCGCCCTGCCCGTGACCCTAGTTGTCGACGAAGGGGTCCTGTGTTACGGCTTCGATTTTGCTTTGTCATCGTTGCGGTTGAAAGATGGGTTGACAGAGTTTTTCATCACATCCTCCAAATAGATATATGGTTGGGCTCAGTACAGGACCTCGCTCCAGCGGGTGACACACTTCACCAGATGCTTGTACAACGAGTGGGTGATCTGCAGCCCGCTGATGAATGTGAGAGAGGATGCATCTTCGCTGCACTTGTATGCTTTGGCTAGTTGATTCTGAAAGTAGCCAATATACACCTTGAGGCTGTCAGAAGATCTCATGTTGATAGAGAGGAGGTGATGGTTGTTCTACTTGATTCCTCGAGGGAGGATTATTGAGTGAGGAGCAACTTGATGCGATCCTCAAAGTTGTGGATCAATCTTGGCGGAAGAGAGTAGAACCAATCTGAGGCTACTCCCTTCAAGCTGGAGGAGAAGATCCGGCACAAGATGAAGTCGTTCTGGCATAGATTACCATCTTGTCCTGATACTAACAGAGGTGCTGGACCGGATCACTTTGACCAGAGTAGCGATCAAAGGTCGAGATCATGAACTTCTTGAAAAATTCATATTCCAATAAGCCATCAGAGAAGGGAGAGTTGGATGCATCAGTAGTGATGGCTCTGAGTCTGCCGTGATGCATTCTTGCTTCTTCGATCGCTTTTGTATAAGCTTGTCGAGATCTTAGACACGGACGAACTCTCGGTCTTCCTCTGAGAATGATCGTGTTGATCTCTCATGCAGGGATGTGACGAACTTGATCCGCCGTGGATTGCTCCAACGGAGTTGGGGAGTTTGACCTGCATCGCCTCCGGATTTGAGAATGTTCGCTGCTTTGGGCCTCGGTAGCAGTGGGCCTTTTCGGTGATGTAGGCGGCTCTCAGATGTTTTGGAGGGTCGTGATCTGGGCAAGGAGTTGGTCGTTTAGATTCTTCATCTCCTCTTGTTCACGGGCCATATTTCTCGATCATGTGCCGCTTGCTCCCGGTCGCAGTCGAACAGGGTTTGCTGCTTGCCATCTCCTCCCTCGTATCAGGGAACATTTGGAGGAGTTGGGCTTCATACGTTGATGACGGGTAGATGTCTCCAGCTACCCCCTATGAAGGTGCAGAGACAGTCTCTTTCGTGATGGGGCTGAGGTCAAGGCTACTCGGGGGATGATACCCCTAGAGTTGGCAATGGATTTGCTTTTGGAGGTGGTCCCTTCCCGGTGATCAGCTGCTTTTTCAGGGTCATGGCTCGTTGGAGAGGCTTTTTGAGGATGAGTTTGGTAGGGGAGAAATCTGAGTGTCGGGACTCAGATCTCAATGAAAGTACCAGTTTGCGGTAGAGATTTTCTGCCTTGAGCGATCGGACAGTCGATCCTCACCATAAGTGAGGGAAGAGTTGAGCGGGGATTAAGAGTGTTAGAGAAAGTAAATCACAACACAAAAATAGATACATGATTTTTTAGTGGAAACCCAAATCGGGAAGAAAACCACGGGGAGGAGGAGAAGAATCCACTATAATATGTGAGTTACAGGATTTCTATGATTGAATGCCAGAGTCTCAGTGTTGGGCTTTTTTCTTTTTCAAAAGAGCAAGGGCCCCCTTCTCGCTGGAGGAGGTCCATTTATACTTGATCTGATCTGTGTGCATGGGCGGATGGTACGGACCTGATCCCCGTAACCCCATGATCTGCACGTGTAGATTTGTTGTAACGACCGTGATTGTTGGCGCTTGATTGCTGGCATGCATCCATAGAATCTCGCCTCTGTTAATAGCTAACCAACCTAGAAGGCGTTTCACGTTATGAATGTGAAGGAAAACCAGGATGCGAAACTGTCGGCAGAGATCATGAATAATCTGTTGTCGCGGCATAACTAGAGGCGGAGATCAGGGATTGTCTGTTGCCGTGGTTATCTTTCTTGGAGCTTAAGTCTCCCGGGGGTGCTCCGGGATGGTTGAGAGTATCAGAGCTTCCTGGATTGAAGTATCCTCGGGGCGCAGAGCAACTTCTGGAGTGACTCCGGAGTGACGAATGCTTTAATTGCTTGGATACATATCATCACTGTATGAGTCAGATTTTTAACAACTACAATAGATTACTCATCTAATAAGTCTGCTAAAGTGGCTATTCGTATAGATAGTCACAGGGTAATGAACTATTTTGCTTGAAATGTGATGATAGTTTGACGGCTAATTTGTTAAGAAAAATCTCGCAAGAGTAGAGAGTTGTTAGAATTTTGGATATATGGAGTGGCAAAACTTGGAGCATGTTTTAATCTTGTCTCACTACATTTTGAATGAATATGGTCTATGAATCATCTGTATGTCTGACCTCCATCGCTGCCGCAGCAATTCAAAACCAGGCCGCGGCACAAGGGAGTACAGGTGAAATGCAAGTAGGGGTCTCGGCCGTTGGGCTCGCGGGCACGAAGACTGTCACGGAGGGCGGAGCCAAGAAGGAAGAATAAGATGGTGGTGGTGATGATGATGATGAGTGAGTGAGGGAAGGGAAGAGATTGAAGGGGAGAAGGGCCATGACCATGAGGATGACAGGTTGGTGATGGCTTAGAGCAGTGAGAAAGCCATGTGTTTATGGGTCTGTTTGTTTCTCTTTTAGGGCTAGAAGATTCATTGTAGCTCAGTCAAAGTGTCCGGCTTTTCAAATTTGATTGCAAATAAAACAGACCATCAAAACTCAAGGTGGGGCCTGTGTTTTTACTTTCTGCGTGTTTCTCTCGTGGGAGCTAAAATTATTAGAAAATTCAGTGTAGCTGGAGCCCGCCTTGTCTTTTCCTTCCTCCCTGCGCGAGCCCCACCGCAAAATTCCAGCCCCCGCCGCAAAATTTCAACTTTCCTCGCGGTACCAGGACCCTATACAACACTATAGTGGTAGAGGTCGAAGTATGCTTGGGTCCAATTGCCCAAAAAACATTAAGAGGGAATACAGTCTTGTCTTCTGTGTTCTTATTTATTTCTCGTTTTAACATATCTAATCAAGCTATTGGTTTAAGCATCACTAGCGATCATTTACATTCCCTTTTGTGAGCATTTAGTTTCCCAGTGACAAAAACATCCCTTATTTTTCTCATCTCTAGGTATTTTCTTTTTCTTATTGTTCTTATTAAGTCAATTGAGTATATCGGTCCTCCGAAATTTCGCCCCATGGAAATAAAAAGTCCGACAAGTTGCTCAAAAGAGTTGTTTTGCTACAACTTGTTTTAAAGTTTCCCCTCTGGATTCATGGCATTGCTAGAACTTACAAGTTGGTGCCTAGATTTATAACTGCTTTTATTTTGTTTTCATTCAAATCTAAGTTGTAAACATTAGGTTGGATTTAATTACCTGATGCTTACTCAATCATCACCCAAGTCACAAAAGCTTGATTTCTCTAACAAAACACTCAGATATGGTTAACTAGAATTTAATTACCTGATGATTTCCAAGCTCTTGCTGTTCCAGAAATGGTCAATGAGTACACAAGAAGCTTTGGCAAAATTCTCAGTCTATATTCTACTTCTAGTTCGTATTTGTTACAAGAGGAGACTATGATCCTTGAAACAAAGCCAAATGACAGCATGGTTAATGATCGCATGGAGAAAAACTGAAGCATGCTTTCACATGAATGAAACCTTGGTCACATTTCACATTCCCCAACTCAGCGACAAGCATGTATGCGTGTGGATCATGAACGTATCGGGGGGTGGTTGGGTCACATATGGCCTTCATATCCAGAACTAGAAGAGTTTACATATCAGGAAGCCGTTGTTTGGACAGCAACAGATGACAGATACTTGGCTTTCTCCTTCTTGTATCTTTTGATTTCTTTGATGGCAGCCAGGAGCACATGCAATGACACTGGTGCGAAAAATGGCTGTAGAAAGCAGCAAATAGGTCAGCACACAATCTTTCAGTTATAGTATAATTCAACTCACAATCTCTTTTCTTGCAAACTTACCTTCTTCTGGACAGTCTTTTTAAGTATCGAAAGAATGTTTATGCACTCTTTTATTCTCTATATTTTCTAAATATAAGATTCATACAGAGAGCTACAAGGTATTTTTTTTTTTGCTTCTCATTCATCCATTGCCATTTCTTGTACGCTAGAAAGTTGCAAAACAAGGAAGACATCATGCAATCAGCTAAGAGGAAGATTACTAACCATGTAGATGGCAAAGTAGTGCTCAATAGAGGAATAACTGATTGACATGATAGACGGATGAAAAAATGCATCTTCAGCTAAAGCCCTTGCTTTCCTGGAGGATACTATTGAAGAGACATGAACAAACAATTAGCAATTGTTCTCTCTTCCATCAGCTATGGAGGATGCAATTGATGATATAAGGCATGTAGAGAGTACCAGCCGAGGCATCATATGCTCCAAGGGAGGCATTATTTTCAGCTATACCTGCCGCTTCAAGTGAGAACTTAACCTGAACAAAATTAATCATAACACAGATAATGACTTTGAAACAGGACAAAGGTAAAAAAAAAAAAAAAACACTAGCAGATGACGTGAGAAAGTAATTTGATAACACCAATGACACCATGTTGCTCTGCACATTCATAATTCCTATCTTCTGGACAGTCTTACCTGAGTAATTGCATTAATACTATGAACAATACAAGTATTCGAAATGTTAAGCATTTTCTAACCAGCCAAACTTCTGGTATGAAGCAGGTATTGAACAAATTAACAATAACCATACAACTTCCAGGTAGAAGGAGTGCATCTTCATCCCTAAATAAGAACTACAAACACCAACATTTCTGCAATGTCAGAAAACTGAGAACATTCTCCTACTTGGACAAGTTTGATATGCAGCAGGGAACAGGTTACAAGTCATCAACAAGAATCTGAACTGATAAGACATTGACAAGATACCAATGTCATAAAGGGGTTTGACACAGCTCAGCACACATTTGACACAGCTCAGCACACTATACATGGATAGTGTTTTGAGGAGCTTCTACAATATAAGTTTCTTGCTAAAGTTGCAGTCTTAGTAGTGAACATAAAACATCAGACAAAAAGCTTTAAATAAAGATTATTGTCTGGTTACTTTAAGAGTCAATGTCATGGTGTCATGGAAGGAGCTGCTAACACTCTTGAAGGTGGATCAAAATAAACAGGGAAGGTTCAAATATTAATGGAGCTGAAAGGAGAGAAGAACTGACCCTAAAATATGGGATAAAAGGCCTTGTCCTTCAGTGAAACAATAATAATCTTTTTTGGGGGGTAATTAGCAATAAACCCCTCCAGTTAGTACCACTCATACCCAGCCTTCTCCCTAACTAGCTTAAATACAAATAAGCCTCCTCAACTATCATTTTTCAAATAACCATTCTAACCTTGCCATTTCTATGATATTTTCTTTAGAAATGCTGTATTGTTTACTGGCAGAAAAGATGTGAACTGTATAGTTTTTATGACGATTTTGATTGCTTTGATGGGTTTTCATCGCGTTTATGACATCCAATACTAAGACTTGTAAGTTATAAAAAACAAGTGGAAGTGTAGCAACCCAAATACTAACAAGGGACTACATAAGTAAATCCCAATTAACCAATACATTATTAATGCCATGTGATAACAATTAACCATTCTACACTTTAGAGCTTATAAGGTTTGAGTCTCAGATGTGACATGAAGAGGACTTTTATACGAACTTATCAACATGCTTGACACGTGTGCAGGATTCGTGTGCAGGATTCATTCTATACAAGTGTCGCCGCTGCTCGACACGTGTGCAGGATTTGTTCCATACAAGTGTCGCCGCTGTCGCGCACCCTTGCCTTGTTCCGTTGCGAGCGTCGGGGCGTGACAGGAAGAAGCCATGGTTAATTGGTAAACATCATCACCTGCTCGTTTCTAAATGATAGTTAAGGGGATTCTCCATATCTCAGGATGGTGGTTTCTGGCACTGATGAGTAATTAACAATCCTGCTTATACATAGAGTGTAGCTATCATTACCTTTCCCTAGAATCACATAACACTATGATTACCCAAATACTAGGTCAGAATGAATTGTAATTACAATTGAACAAAAAAATAGAGATGCGTCGCTCTATGTTCAAAAGTCACAAATGCCATATATTAGAAGGATCCTACTATAGAACTGAAATTGAGTAGGATCTATTGCATCTCTTTCAGAATATGCCATAAGTTAGATGCAAAGCGAGATGCTCAAGCACTACTTCTAAGAGAAGCATGCCTCTCTTTTCACCACATCGGCTTACTTGAAATAAAAATGTCTTACTTGAAACAAAAATATCAAATTCATATCGAATCCTGTAGACCTAAATCCAAGGATTCAATATAGTTTAGGAACCATTACAAGTGATAAATAAGAGCTCCATTAAATTTATCTTTGAATTTTCGTAGTCAGCGTCATTGTAGGTTCAGCTTCACAACCAACTTTTACATAGCATAAAAGCAGAGGCAACTTACAGTGGTTATCATCAGTTACAGGTAATTTGCCCCCATTTTTTGAGACAATTGAATGAGGTTAGCAATGAACCAAGCAAGCAAAATTATTCAATTAGAAAAATTGTTGTTACACTTGAAATGTTATGAACAGAAGAACTCCTATACATAAGATATGCAAGACATGAGCTCTGAGCATATGCATATTATCATTCAATTGTAGTTTTCAAGGTGCAGCATTTCTCAAAAGTCCAGTGAATCTAGGATATCACCTCCTCACATCACTAATCCTAGATGAAAAACAAATTGCAAAGCAGTTCAGGTAATAAAGTCTTGAGTGGTTAATGCTTTTAATGTATCAAATTCAAAATATCAAGATGGCTGATAAGCATGCATGTGCCCATGGGTGAATGTGTGCCACTGTTCCCGCATCTATGCACATACATGTTTGTGCACGTGCATATCTGTTCTGCAGTTACCTTTCAAGAAATAATACATATGTAACTTTCAGTTGATAAGAGTCATGAGCAAAATAATGGGAACAAGCAAATGATTAAATTAAGTAGTTCAGGTGGTATGTGCTTTAACAACTAATAACAACTATAAGATCAGGGATAAGAAAGCAACAAACCTGTTTTCCTATTTCATCTGGAACAATCATTCTGGGAAGGGATTGAACCTGGATTATCACAATATACACAAGAGATGGAACAAAAAGAGAGGAATTAGTATTCGATATTACTGGATATCAAAAGACAAGACAAGGAAAAAGCTATAACATACCAACTTAGAGAGAGATTCCAGTGTAGAGGCGCATGAAAGTAGATTGAAACATGCATGACGGCGATATAAAACATCCAACTCCCTGCATTAATGAATAAGATGCATTAGTTGGTAGCATCACTCACTTAAAACATTTAAAGCTGGAAATAAAGCAAAGGAACGTTGTCAAGTTAGATGGGTTATCAAAATGGGTTTCAGAACTGAAGGTTTGGTGAGACTTTAAATCCAAACCATGAAAAATTTCAAGCAATGAACAAAGATCTTCAAAATCCTTGTGGCAGTGCCTTTGATCATGAATCACCTAAACCATTGAAAACCATCGTAATTGATGCAACATGTGCTTGATCACTATTTCACCTAATTTTTCATCAATATAAAACTAATGAGTAAGTTAAAACCATAAAATGAAGATTAACTTTTTTGGATAATTTATATTATCAATTAATTAAGAAAAATTGTATTATTATAAAAAATTAATTTTTTTATTGAAGTGAAAATCAATTTCTTTTTTGTTCTTTGAGGAAAAGTCACTTAAGTTTTTTGATAATTAAGTTATGGATAAAATGATTTTAGATTGAGGTATGGTTCCAGTAAACAAATAGAATCAAGGGAAAAGGATATAAAAGAGCAAAAAATAGGGAAAAAGTTAGTAATTATTTGAGATTCATAAATAGGGGGTAAGGATGAAGAAATACTGGCGTGTAGATCTATGCACATAAGCATAATGGAAGCGTAGAATATAGATCAATATACCTTAAAAAGATCACACAAAGTATCCCTTTGTTAGTTGATGAAGACTCCCACTAGTGTTTTAAAAAACGCGCTTCAGCGCTGTAGTGGTAAAAAATTGACTCTCAGCAATATATTGACACATGTCCAAGCAACCAAGTCTCCTTTTTGAACTTTCAGCAACAATCAATTGCATCCGTCACATCGGACCCTCCCGAGAGCATCCACAGTTCTCAAAATCACTCCAGCCCGAACTCAAGTCAACCTCCAAGGCTCCGCCACCCAAAGCTGTCCCGAAGCGAACCCTCGTTCCGGAGGCATCACTCTCCGGAGTCACCAGCAGTCCAACATTCCCGACTTCAACGGAAGCCCTCAAAAGCAACCGTCGAGATCTCCGCCTGCAATCATGCCGCCTCTTCTTTCCCACGTTGAAGACGTGTTGTAACGCTCATGCGCTCAAGGTGGACAATTACGACATTTCATGCATGCAATCTCAACTATCACGCCAGTAATAACGACCGTTACAACAAATTCGCACAGGAAGATCATGCAGCTACACAAATCTCGCGAACGCCCTATCCGCCTCAGTGCCTACAGTTCAGTACAAATAGACCTTCTCTAGGAGGAGGGGGACCCCCTCCTTCCATTAGGACCTTGGACTTTCTATCAGATCCCAACTCAAAGAACACTAATACATACCTGTAATTTCTATAAACCGGCGAATTATAGTGAATTTTCCTCCTCCCCATGGTTTTCCCAATTCGGGTTTTCACGTAAAATATCGTGTCTCCATCTACTTTCTATATTGTTTATTATTTTGCACTTATACTTTAAACACATACTCTCGTTTGTAGTGTATCTAGATCGATCGTCTGATCACTCGCAGAGGAAAATCACCACCACAAAATGGTACTTCCGTTGAGATCTTCAAAATCTCTCCTATAGAAATCCAAAAAATCTTCTCAAAAGCCTCTACCAGATCGACGATGGCCCCAAGGAAGCGAACCATCAACGGCGGCAACATCTAATGGTAAGGTCATCAAAATCGCTGGGAGCACGGCGCCACCACCATCCAACGATCAATCGCATACCACCGAGAAGATCGGCTCCTCGCCTCAGAGAGCAACCGCAAGTGTCCAAACCACCACAACGGCACAAAGACCAGCTCCTTCAGATGCTCGCTGACATGAAAGAGCAGATGAAAGAACAAGCTTAATCAGATCGTGATCGAGAGCTGGTGGCTCTCAATCGCGAGAATGTTATCCGTGAGCAGGAGGCATTGAGGCAGCTCAACGACCAGCTCCATGCTCAAATCACTGTCCTCCAGAATAACCAGTCATCAACACAGTCAGAAAGCGAACCTAAAGTCGGTGGATCTCCTGACCTCCGAGTCCTCGACAAACTGATTCAGAGGCAGATAGTGGAAGCCAAGCTGCAAGGCCGCCCAACGCCTTCAATTGCTAAAGTTTCTGACTCCCCCCTCTCCGAAGACATCCTGGAATGCGAGTTCCCGAGGAAGTTTTCAACTCTAACCTTCGACTGCTACTCTGAGGTAAGCGACCCCGTCTAGCACATCAGGCATTTTCGGGACAAGATGATGGTCTATTTTTGAAACAACCCACTCTTGTGCATCACCTCTCCCTCCAGTCTGAAAGGTATGACATCAGATTAGTTCTACTCTCTGCCGCCTCGCTCTCCCCATAATTTTGAGGAGGTAACCAAGACGTTCCTCACTCAGTACGCCTCATGCCAGGAGGCCAAGACAACAACGAAGCCCAAATTATACATCAGCTTCTTCCAAAACCAACTTGCCAAAGTCCCTAACTGCGGTGAAGACGACTTTGCACTCGCATTCATCAGCGGGTTGTAGGTTTCTCACCCCTTATACAAGCATCTCCTCAAGCACAATGTCACTAGGATGAATGAGGTCTGGTCACGAGCTCAACCCTATATCCAGCTGGAGGAAGCAATGATACCATACCGCGAAGCATGGTGATGTCGGAGAAAAGTCAAAGTCCCACATGAAGCCTCCACTCACTCCCGAGATCGGAACCGACGCGACCTGCCTAACATGCACTCCCTATCCTTCCGCCAAATTTGCTCTGAACTTGCAATCTGATGGAATAACATTTCACTCCGTTGAAGCTTCCCATCAACGAGGTCGTCAACACCTTCATGAACCAACCGTGGGCTACGCGCCTGAGACCAATCCAGTACAACCCCTCATTTCTCAGAGCGGAAGAATATTGCTCCTACCATGACTGCAAGGGACACAAGACCATCCATCACTGGGCCCTCTGGAAGTACTTGGAAGAGCTCATTTAACAAGATCTCCTCAAAGAGTATATCCTCACTTTCGAAGCAGCCTCCGGATCCGAACAACTCAATGTTCCATTATCTATCCAGCCATAACGCCTGATCACCCAATACAAAGTGATTGATTGATCCGCGTTTTCAAGAGACACAATAGTACTCTTATCCCTACAATTCCATGCATTCCATTCAATATTGAATAAAATGATTTTTTTCTTTCTAACCATTGCAGCCCTTCTAAGCTAGACGTTCCACTGATGGATTTCCCCCACTCGGAACAATTCCACTGCTGGATTTTTCTCATCAGAGTCGGTCCTTCTGCTGCTGGGATTTTCCCCACTTGGACGATTGTGTCTAGGGTTCAGCTGATGGAATTTCCCCCGCTCGGAACTACTCCATTGTTGGGATTTCCCCCATTCGGAGTCAGTCCTTCTGATGCTGACATTTTTCCCACTAAGAAGCGATTGTGAACTACTCTGCTGCCGCAATTTTCTCACTCGGAGTCGGTCTTTTTGCTGCTAGGATTTTCCCTACCCGGAAGCGACTGTGGACTACGCTGCTGGGATTTCCCTCACTCGGAGTTAATCCTTCCGCTGCTGAGATTTTCCCACTAGAAAGCGACTGTGAACTATGTTGTTGGGATTTCCCCCATTCGGAGGTTAGGATTGTTAGTCGCTACTTGGATTTCCCCACGCATAGTAGACGCATTCAATCTGTCGATGGATGATACCCCCACTTCATGTCCTTACCAGGATCACGACTTTACTGATAGGATTTACCCCACTCAGAAGTGTCTGTGAACCCGACTCCAATGCTGAGATTTCTCCCACTATGAGGCCCAACTTTGCTGCTGGGATTTCCCCGACTCAGAGGTCCGGATCACCACTCCGCTGCTGAGATTTGCCCCACTCGGAGCAGACGCATCCAATATGTCGATGGGTGCCCCTACTTCAGGCCTTTTTTCAATTTACAGGTAACCAGAAAGCCTATGATTGCACGAGACACATAGTATATACATGAGGGATTTCTTGTTTGGATTATCCTCTCGACGTATTATTTTATTTAATTGCCAGCTGGAGGAATCAAGGGTACCAGAGAAAGTATAGTCACCCAGGTATTATCCAAACTTCACCTTTGTGAATGTGTGCATGTTACTCATCCCTGAATGATATAGTTGTGTATGTCTAGCCTATGATCACGCGAGACACATGGTATATACGTGAGGGTTTCCTTGTTTGAATTATCCCCTCGAAGTACTAGTTTAGTGTGATTAAAAGCTGGCATACAATTTTGTCATCCTGAACTATTCTTTAAATACTGCATCTACTATTTAATTCGAGTTTCATCATTGCATGTCTGTATGCGCATCATCCCTCCGTTGTGGGTCCCCCCTCAGAGCCCTACCAATTTTCATACTCTATTGTTGAGATTTTCCCTACTCGGAGACCCAACTGTGTAGGGATTTTCCCTCTCTCAGAGTCCCAAGGTCACAGCTCCATTGATGAGACTTCCCCCACACGGAAGCGACTGTGAACCTGACTAAGTTGTTGGGTTTCCCCCACTCAGCGACCCAACTACGTAGCTGCTTGGAGGATAAAATTTGCAGGTACCGCTGATGGGACTATCCCCACTCAGGAACACCACAAGCCTACCAAACCATCCACATGCCAAGTCAAATATCCCGAAGTTAAGGACAAGCACTGCGAGGAGATACAGTTAATTCTAAACAACACAAATGGTAAAATAAACCAGGCAAGATTTATGCAATTGTTTCCATCCCAAATACAAACATTTATTCCAATTACATTAATTTAAATTTACTTGATTACGTCTAACATGAATAATACAAAGTGATATCACATTTATGTGTGTACATTTTTGAAAAGAAATACAGATGATCACCCTCCATCCAACCCTGCCAAACAGGTCCCTGATGCTGAAGCAAACAAAAATTTGCCTATCAGATAGCACTTCACGGAGGCACAACCTTATTATTCACGCCACCATCCAAAGATCCCGGAGGAAGCTCAGTGAAATTTCTTCACAAAAATAAGATCCTTCGGATGAAGAACCTTCTCCTCTCCACCCGGAACACGCCTCCTAGAAGTCAGAAGGACTCCGACAAGACATACAAACTTGTGATGGTATCACACCACTGACCCTTTATTCTGAGGAAGAGGTCAGAGCTCCAGAATAAAGAGTGCTTCATCGGTGACATCCCGAGGAATACCCATCATACTCTCCTGTTGCTCGCCACGACGAGAGTCTCCAAGCGAGAAGCAATAACCCCTTGACCGAAGTGAAGACTGCCAACATGAAAGACGACGATCGCATTGGATCCACCTCTTGACTGTCCGGAATAAACCCCACTCCTACCTCATACGTGCTACCAAGAAAGAATACCGAGCCCAGATGAGAGCTGGATTGATCCGATCAGAGATCAAACGAGCAAACCATGTCAAATTGGAAGCCGAGTCCATCCTTCCTGATAGCAGAGCCTTGTCAGGAAAATTAATCTTTTGCGAAAGCTCATCGCGAAGGCTGATGTTTTGCGCCAACCAGACTCTCAAGAAGCACGAGTTCGATAGCCATTCTCATCATCTCTATCCTCTCCCTCTCTTTCCTCCATCGAACAAAGAAGAACAACGTAGCAACCCACCAGAGCAAAGAGCTTGGAAGCAAGGATTTTCAGAGAAGATAAGCAATTCCAACCTTAGGGCTCCACCTATTTAAAAATGAAGTTGAAATGTCCGTAATTAAAATTTCAAATCTCCGAAAAAGCCGATCCACATCCCGAGATCCTCGGTCAATGAAATCTTCAGGTATCAACCGCCTCTGCCACACAATCTCAGTCATTATAACGCCAGGATTCGAAAAGAGACCAGTCACATATTTCTGTCAATCTAATCAATAGACACGCCAGCTGTCATCCAGTCACGCAATCTCCAAACGAAATCCCAAAGATTCACATTAATGGACCAAATCCTCCCCTTCTCCAATATCTAGAAGAATCCAAAGCATCCAGAAGAATCTAAGGCATTCAAAGATCTCAACCAACTCCGCTCTTTCTATTTTCCTTCGACAGGCTTCGGCAAGCGAAAGAGGGGGGTCATCTGTAGTGGTCAAAAATTGACCCTCAACAATATGCTGACACGTATCCAAGCAACCAAATCCTCTTTTTAAGTTACCGCAACAATCAACTGCCTCTGTCACATCGGACCCTCCCAAGAGCATCCACAGTTCCCAGAATCACTCCAGCTCGAACTTAAGCCAACCTCCAAGGTTCTGCCACCCAAAGCTATCCCAAAGGAACCCCCATTTTGGAGACATCACTCTCTGAAGTCATCAGCAGTCTAACATCCTCAACTTCACCCGGAGGCCCTCAGTAACAACCGTCGAGATCTTCGCCTATATTCACACTGCTTTTTCTCTCTCACGTTGAAGTCGTGCAACACCCATGCACTCAAGGTGGACAGTTATGAAATTCTTGGCATGCAATCTCAACCATCACGTCAGCAATCACGACCGTTACAATAAATTCGCACATGAAGATCGTGCAGCTACGTAAATCTCGCGAACGCCCCTCCGCGTTAGAGCCTACATTCAGTAAAAATAAACCTTCTCTAGGGGAGGGAGACCCCCGACCTTGGACTTTCAGATCTTAATTTAAAAAAATACCAATACATACTTGTAATTCCTGTAAACCAGCAAATTATAGTAAATTTTTCTCCTCGTGATTTTTCTCTCATTTGAGTTTCCACATAAAAATGATCACTCGTAATGGAAAATCACCACCACAGTGCATTTTAGCTCGCTTCGTAGAGAAGCGTAGCTAATTAGCTACAAAGCGTGATCAAAAAGCAAGAATCTTGAGAAGCGTATGCTTTCGGGACCAAAGCGTGTGTTTCACCACGCGTTTTCAGAACGCATACAACGTACGCTTCGGTACACTATGTATTTGAAAGAAAAAAGGAAAAGTTGGTCAAAGTTTCTCGATAAATCATCCCGAGTCCCCTCCCTAAGTCCCTAGAAGTTGAAAGTAAAAAGAGGGGAAAATACTAACCTCTAACATGCTGCTAGGGTGCATCGCAACTTCAACACCCTCAAATTTTGACAGCAGCTCTCTGCGACGAAGACTCTTCAACCGGCAGCAAGGAATTGATAATCCGATCTGCTAATTTCAGCTCGATTTCTCCTTGAGTCGCCTTGATTTCCTCTCGAATTGAAGATTCGGGCTTTGATAGCATCTATCGGAGCTCCAGTGTAGTCATTGTTAACTTACAGCGTGGTGGTGTGGCAAGGTCGCTGAGCTTTGTTAGGGCTTCAATTATTTGATCTCTCTCTCTCTCTCTCTCTCTCTCTCTCTCTCTCTCTCTCTCTAAAATCAGCTCAGTTCTGATATATTTTCCCCCTTATAATAAGCCCAATGTTCTCAGTCCTGTGACTATGCTAAAGCAATAGTCTAGTAATATATAGTGGGCTCTCTCCCCTCCACTCACTAAAGCGAATCTAATATGGTAAAATACCATCTTTGCTCACATTTTTGTCATTTAGTCTTTAATAATATGCCATTGCTTTTTGAATATTGTATTTTTGTTAGCTTGTTTACTTGTTCAGAATTTTCTAACACCTTTGTATTTTTTTCTGAATTTATCATATTTACATATTTAACTTAGGCAAGTTTATATCATTTAAGAAATTAAAAAAATAAAAACTACTTAAGCTTATGCTTTTCACTACGAAGCTTATGCTTCGCTACGCAAAGGGGGTAAGCGCTCCGCTTTGCGCTTCCGCTTTTTAAAACATTGACTTCCACATAAATCTAGACAGGAGGCCGGTGGATCAATATGAGACCTTTCCACACTATCCAACAACTCAAGCATCTCAGTCAATTTGAGCCACCAACTTGTGCTACCCCCCCCCCCCCCCCCCCCCCCCCCCCCCCGTGGAGCAATCTAATTCGTAGATGAGATCGTGCAGCTCACAAGGGGCACACACCAATACCCTGGCCCTGGCCCTTAGTCTCTAGCCCTTGTTGGGGATGAATAGTCTTAGCTTAGGTTGGGTCAGGCCAGAAAAGGAGTAAGGTCACTTTTGATATATAAATCTAGAACTAAATGTTAGAAAAAAAGGAGGAAAGCTCTGGTTTACCGGATTTGAGAAGGGGGGGGGGGAGAGAGAGAGAGAGAGAGAGAGAGAAGGGTTTCACACGTAAGTAGATGCAAGAAGGAAAGAAGGGGAAAAAAAAATGTAAGACAAGGTTCATAGTTCATACGCAAGACTTCACCAAGATTTATTGAAGCTTTCCAAAATGGAGGTCCCTATATGAGAGGTTGCAACTTCTTAATATTTAGATGAACAATTTTCTTATTGGTGAGAATTTTGATTGGCTTCTAAGTTGCAACATTTTGGGGGTTGTGTTTAAGTTGAGTTACTTTTTATTACATTGGCTGGTGAATGGGTTTGAGAACCCAACTCAATTCCAATTCCACATCCAATTGATTAAAACAATAGTCCAAAACCAGAAGCATAACTACTTGCAACTAATGCTAGATTCAATTGTTTATGCTTTCCAACCGCTCGCAACTAACAGCTCTTTCGAGAAAAATTTTGCATTATTGCATTATGTTAGCATGTAAAAATATCACCCTCAACCCTTACCACAAATTCGGACGCATGGTAGCAGAGCAAGAACAACTCAGGTTCAAATCTAATAGGACGCACATTAAAAAAGTGATTAAAGGAAAATAAAACCATTGTGTGAACACTCAGGTTTCAGCCTATGAAAAGGACATTCAACCTGCGGAGCGTGATAGAATATAAAAAATATTACCCTCAACACTCAATCACAACTTTGGAGTTCTGTGTGCAGTGTGAGTTTTAATACATTACAAAATGGATATAACAACAAAGCCTTTATACCAAATCTCCATGCTTGGGGTTCTTCACCAGTTTTGGTTTGATTTGGTTACTCTTTTACATAAATATTGTTGAGTGTTGCTTTGATGCTTCCAATGTTAACTTTCTAACAACTTTTAAGTTACAAAAAAAATACAGAATAAGCATTAAAGGGTAGATTAGTCCATTCCGTACAAACCGACAAACCGACAACTGTTGATTACTGCAATTGGAAAAGAATGTAAAGAGCGTCCAACTCTCACACATTCTAAACCTCCAATGATCAACTAACACCCAGATAAAAAAAAATGGATTTGAAACAGAATACTTCATGCAAGAATTAAATTGCTAGAAACATCTGAGAAAATTTTACACAGAATGAATGAGGAAAGCATCTTACCATTCTGTAAAGCCTCTTTTACTTGGTATAAAGTTGAATCTGCGCCCTCCAAGCACATGAAAGGAGTCTGATCTAAAACCAAACAAAAGGCGTAGTTGCCCAATGAAAACCTGGAAGATCTTCCCCATCTCCTGTTTCAAGTAAACTGAGTCAGCTTTTAGGATATATTAGCATCAATCCACAGTAATATGAAGGCGGGCTAGAATACCAGTTTAAAAAAAGTGAAAATCCTTCTTGTATATAGGTGCATGTAACATGTAGACTGTAACATTTATATTTTGAAATAATATTCAGACTTAATGAGTATCATAGTTCAGAAGGATCATGATGCCGTCTTGAAAGCTATTTTCAATTCGTGGTTCTTAGGAAGGTGCAAAATAGCAATTGAATATGTTAGATTTTAATTTAGTTTAAATTAGAAGCGATGAGAATATTTCAAGAGTTAAAATACGATCCAAATAAAAGGAGTTAAACGTGGAGTTCGGTAGGTTAGTATTAAACTATGGAGACTTGCACCTTTACTGATACTAAGAAAATTACAAAATATAATTCCATAAAACCATGAGCACATCTCTGTATATAACATGGGCCACACAAGGCTGAGTTCTCCTCAAACTATGACTAGTAATATTAATAGAACTCTATAAGACTCCAAATACCAATAGGACTCTATAACCAAATTTCTTATTTTATCTAAAATCCCCCTCAAACTTATAATGGTATGCCAATAAGAGTTTGCTTAACGAAAAACTAAAAATAAACATTGAAATTGCTAGAGTGCTGAAAATAAATAATGAATTGCTGATATTGATGCCAAATTGTTGAACTGCTGATAATATGCCAAAGTTTCAAACCAAACCAAGCTGAATCTAAGCTAAACAATTGAACCATACACTTATGCAAAGATTATGCAAAAAGCCACGTGTTCATCTCCTTAAATAGGGTTAGGATTTTAGAGGTCCTCACACTCAGTACACAAGAAGGTTTTAGACATCCCCAAACTCAAACACATGGGGATGTTGTAGAGATTTAACTCAGTACAAGAGGAGGTGGTTTTGGAGATCAGTACAAAAGTGCCAAATCCAAGTAGAATTAAAACAAACAAATCCTATCAATACATCCAAAATGCCCAAAAACATAAGGATCAATTCTTAGATCACCAAAATCTTCAATACGCCGATATATAACCAGAACAATTTCAATTTTGTCAGCTTAACACAGTGCTACGAACAATTCTCAATAAACAATAACTTTTTACAATGGTCTGGGGGCTTGGGAAAGAAAGAAAGAAAGAAAAGAAAAAGAAGGAAGGACGAAAGGATTGAGAGAAGAAAAAGAAAGATGATGAAAGCACGTCGCGTGGTGGTAGAGACTTGGATAAAAAACCCTAGAGCTCTGATACCATGTTAAACTACAAAAAACATATGATACTCATATTTACAAAATACAACTACAAAAAACCATAAGCGCATTTTTTCCTTATATAACTTCATAGAAAACCAAATCCTACTCAAACCAGGACTCGTAATATTAATAGAACTATATGACTCTAGATACTATTAGAACTCTATAACCAAATTTTATTTATTATATCTATTAGTTAGTATTTGTAGATTTGTTGGTAAGTCAGTTTTTTTGTTTGTTAGTTAGATTTCACTTGTTATTTACCTAATTAGGTAGTTTGTTAAATCTGTTCATTTAGATTAGGATCACGTTTTTCTTTTCTTATGCATTTAAAGCTTATAAAGGTCTAAAATACGGGAGTTGTAATTAGTTCTTGATGAATATGGAACTAAGAAGCACAGCGACACACACAGATAGAAGAGAAGCAACACGACAATTCCTTAAAAAGTAGGACACAAGGACATCGCGATATGACACACACACAGAGATACAGTCATGTCCTTGCATCCAAAAGTTCATCAATGTATTTTTAAATAATATAATAACATTGAATGATCATATATATGCTAAATGTTTAGCTTATCATACATTCTGATGACTTTGTAAAAGAATAGCTCTTGGTTGTTTCACTCTACAAAATAGATCAATGTATCTCACTTCTTATATTGAAACATATTTAAATTTATCACAATTTAATACAAGTTTATATATTGATGGCATTTTTTTTCACTAAAGTATAGTCTTTGATACATGAGAGATAGTAAATAAATATATCCAATATTCAATGTAAACAAAGAAGTGTAAGAGAAATGTAGAACACATGTCCAAAAAGTGCCCAAAAAGTGTCCTAAATTAACGTGTAGTATAATTTAGACAAGTTCAAAAAGTATCCGAGGTGTCCAAGGAAATGTTGGGGTCTGACATGAGTAATAATAGAAGTACCTCATATAAATATTATGGAATGAAAGTTTGTTATCCTTCCCCTCCTCCATCTACAGTATTTCTCTTTCTCCTAACAGCCTACACCCTCCCGCTTAATGGGTTACCTACTCCTTATTTATGAATTACATGACTTCTTTATTGAAACATGTCCAAGTAACCACTCTTTCCCTTAAAGAACAGGTCACCATTCTTGAGCATAAGTTTAAGAATCTCGCTAGACTCGTTGTGGAGAGGCTTTCCATCCAAATTTAATTTTCCATGGCTCCTATCGTTGATGTTCCATAACAACCAACCTCAACCTCTGCCACGAAATTCCCCGTCATCACCATCTCACCACCAACTTCCACTCAAAGACATGTAGATTCAACCAATTTAATGCAGCTCAATTCTAGTTGCAGATGATCTGAAACATATGTGATATTCTGGAAGAAAACTTAGCCAAGTTGCACCAAATGAAGCTAATGAAGCTGTGGCTGAGCCACTTCAATTTATTCCAAATAAGATTCAAGCATCAGAGTAGATTGACTTTGTCCCCTGTAGATTCTCTTCCATTATACACTATCTGACACACATCTTCATTGATTTTCCTCCATCATTCACATTGTTCTCGAAGACAATTTCCAGCCTTCCCATGTTTCGAGAGTCTAAGTTGGTATCAACTTCGTGAGGACCATTGGAGCAAAAGAGGGAACAAAAGTTAGAACGGTGAGTCAACAAGACAGTTGAAGTAATCAACTTCATGAGGACCATTGGAGCAAAGAGGGGATGCAACAAACTAGAACTAATGAGTCAACAACAAAGCAGAAGCGAGACTGATGTAGGCTAGAAAGCTAGTTTCAATTTGCGGAGGGTGTTCGCTCTAAGGGAACTTCATTGTAAAATAGCAATTGAATATGTTGGTGTTTAGTTTAATTAAAATCGATGAGGATATTATAAGAGTTAAATTCTGATGAACATAAGGGCGTGTTTGGTTGCAAAGAAGTGGGCGAAAGTAAAGAAATGGGGAAGTATAATTGCTCACTTCCCTATCTATCCAAACACTGGAAAAGGAAAATGAGAAAACTCTTTTTCCTTCTCTTTTCCCTTTGACAGAATCACTTCCTCACTTCCATGGTGCTACAGTTAATTTTGTGGTCATGTAAATCTCATTTGTAATAAGTTGTAACTCAAAACAGTTAATTTTGTGATCATGTAAATCTCACTTGCATTCTAATTACAATCTAATTTTTATTTTTCTAAATTAATTTTTATTTTAATATTATTTTGCGGTCAACTTTGTGGTCAACTTTTCCACTTTCACTTTCACATTACCATCCAAACACCGGAAAAGATATAACATTTTTCAAACCACACTTTCCAACAACATCCAAACACCGGAAAGCTCACTAACCAATTCCCAAGTTTCAAAGGGAACTATTACTACTTCCTCACTTCCTCACTTCCATCCCTAACCAAACAGCCCCTAAAAGAAGTTAAAAGATAAGATTGGTTAATATTTGTTAAATTGGTTGGTAAGTAAGTTTTTTTGTTTGTAAGTTGAATTGGTTGGTAAGACAGTTTATTTGTTTGATAGATGGATTTACTTATTATTCGATTGATTAGATTTGTTTGTTTGAATGGTTCTTTTATATTAGGATCAAATCTTTTTTTACTGATATGCATCAGTATTGTAATAATTCTAGATGAATACGGAATGAAAATTTGCTCTTCTGGTGATTGATGTCTCAAGTTTATTCTGCCCCTCCCTCTACCATGTTTCTCTTTTACCTACCAGTCTACAGAAGATAAGATAACATTAATGTGATTCAGAGTTATGTTTATCCTATACATTGAAGCTCCTGCTATTAAGCTCATCGAAGACTGCTATCGAATCAAATTCACTGGATGCCACTACTAGATGAACTTGATGCTCTAAGGACCACCACAAATGTTCTCAAGCTCATCTGTGTCTCACCAGCACTTGTCACGCTTCTATCACTCACGTGCATTTGACGTGCATTAACATTGCAGTTGCATCTGTGCTGTGGTTGATTGTATTTCACTGCACCAGATACCAGAGAGTGTGCCATTACTTCGATCAAAAGTAGGGCTAGAACAAGTCAGGTTCAGTTAGGCATCTCCTGTACCTAGATATGGACAAAATAAGCCTTGAAGTACTAATAGCCACACCAAAACTGGTAAGCTTTAAGAAAATCAGAAAACTATCCATTTTATTGATCCACCTATCACATACTCTAGTCTACTTATATATTTTTTTGGTCCTTTTTATCAGTAGAACTACGTAAATAATGAATGTTAGATCTGAGAAAATTATAGGATTAACATAATACTACAAGATAGCCAGTGTTATTGGACTTCTGAGTCAGTCTTTAACGGTGAAAGGCCTGGATCTTTGCATTCTTGGTGGAATTTTGGAGAAAGAAGAGAATTGTAAGAAGAATTGGGATGGATGATGGCTACGGTGTTGGTCATTTGGACACAAAGTTATACTAGGATATATTTATGCACCAACCAAGTCTATTACTGATCTTCTTGACTCTATTTTGTTTTTCCTGGATTTTGGACAAGTCATTTAGCATTGTCTATCAAAAGGAAGGTTGATTCATCTGTGTTGACTTATGCTAGGAAGGGATCCTCTGCTTCTTCACCTTCTATTGCTGCTCAGGGTGGTGTCTCCTGCACAATTATTTCCAATTCTGGAGGACTTGCCTCTGTTGATGAGTCTGTGGGCAATTGCATTCCTCCCTGTGCTGGTGACTGGTGATGTGATGAGATCTCTAGGGTGGCTGGTGATAGTAGGATTCCCAAGATGTGGTGGTCATTCAGGATGATTTTAAGGATAGTTGTTTTCTGTGGTGTTTTTTTAATTGCTTTTGGGAGGTTTGCATGCATACTTATTGGCTCATTAGGACTAAGGGGAGTTTTTGAAGGTCGTACTTTCATGTAAAACATTTTATATAGTAATATAATATGCCATGGCTAGATTTTATTGACAAAATCATCATATTCCTAGGCTCCATACTTTTATATAGTAATATAATATGCCTAGGCTCCATCTTATATTCTTTAAAAAAAAAAGGCAAAGAGTAATTCAGTTTTTATTGACAAAATCATTATTTCGAGCATCTATGATTCAAGAAGAATGTATATAGAATTGCTTGCATTATCCATCACAAAGTACTAAAATTTTCTAAGCACTAAACCTCCAACTGGTTGGGTACTTAGGTTCAGAAATATGCATTTCCAAAAGCATTAGATAAATTAAGCTTCTAGTTGCACAGAGATCAGTTTCATGGAGTTATAGCAACTATATTAAAATTTCAAGATTTGTCTAATTAACTTACCTAATCCTCTCCATCTAAATTAAGATCCAGAGAGGGTCATGCTACTTGAGAAACAGCCAGAGAAAAACAAATGAGAAAAGAATGATAATGAAAGTCATGAGTGCCAAATTGCTAATAAAGAAACTATGAGAAATGGAAAACGAAGAGCTTGCTATAAAGGCCTGAAAGCTTCTGATGCTAAGCAAAGATACTTTATTGGTCATGCAATTTAACCTCCTAAAGCGAAGGAGAAACCCTTAAAGAATTCACCAACACTAAGAAAGTTCCGTTGAAGAAGGATGACAATGAAAATATTTGTGAGACATAGTATGCCGAGAATCAATGACATTCCCAAGAAAACAAAAAAAAAATCTCAATCATTTTACATGGAAGAAAATTATCACTGACCTCAGGGGAAATTGTATTCCTGTTAAGTTGTCTCATCTGGGAGTCACTAGAACAGTTGTGGCCGTTCCATACAACCACACCTCCCCACATCTATAAAATCCATCAATAAGACTTAATAAACAAACAACAATACATATGAGATACAATAAGCATAGGGCATTGAGATTATCACATACTGGTGATATAAACCCATTGGTCTCAGAAGTATCACCGTTTGGAAGCCGCAACAGAAGTGGGCTTTCGTGAGCAGATGGCACATACCTGTAACATAATAAGAAATTACACTTGCCTGATTTTGTAACATCATAATATCTTGCAATTATTAACAGTTTTTTTTTTTTTAACTTTTCTGCATAAAAATACATGCAGCTGGACTTCACCTTGGGAATGAGTGAAAGTGAAGAAAAACATACTGTAACAATATAATAGCAAGTCATAGATCTTTATGGTTCAGCTCATCTTCATGCAGTACGAAGAGTTAACGATAAAATAAACAACGGAAATCTGATTGATTTATATGTAATAGCATCAAAGACAAAAGAGCATGCATTATCCAAATTCCATTGTGGCTAATATTGGCTTTAGCAGAAGTAGAAAAATAAACCTAAATCTCTGGTTTAACTATAAAAGGAGGAAATCTGGCTTGGCTAACCCTACATGACATCTGTACAGTACAAGGTTAGTTTGAACAATCAAACAATATGAAGGAAATCTGAAAGGTAATTCTTAAAAGCTAAAGATTGTTCACATCACTATGTCTGATTGGCAAGTGTTTTCTTCCTTATCTGTGGTGGACACACACCTGACTGCAGTTTGGTTACGCTGAAACCCAAGACATGACATTTACGCTTTGTTCTTGATGTTGGGGAAGGTCTAAGAACCCTCCATTACACTCTTTTTTCTTTACCACTTAAGCATGTTGTAATTTCAGAGGTCGCCCCCATGACCGGATCGACTGGGGCGGCGTAGCAGAAATAAATCACAAGATCTACTAAGATAACATGAAGAAGAGAAAAAAAAATATTCTAAAGTACATAGAAAGCCAACAAACAATATAACATGGTTCCACCGATCAAACAAATCGTGTGTACGTCAATGGGAGAACGGGGAGAAACTTTATTAAAATTTTGGGAGAGTGCAATAAGAATTACTTACACCTCACGCTGAGAAGATTACAATCCCTTGATGGCCGCCAGGAACAGCGAACCATTGTGGCTAAACTTCTCTCACGAATCTCTCATCTACATGAATTACACCCTTAAGAATTATAAATTCATTAAATTCTCTTGCAATACATTGAAGGCCACCCTAAGGGGTTATTTATAGACCATAAAACTCTCCTAATCCTAAACAAACTCCATCAATCAAAATAAAAGAAACTTGAATCCAACTCGGACTCAAAATAGATCCAGAAAAGGAAACTGTCAGATCTGACATTAATCGACTACCTTCACAATGTATTCATGTTATAATCCTAACAATATCCCCTTGACTTGAATACGTCTAAGTCCGAGAATAGCCACCATGCTCCATGTGCTCACATCCACGCACAATTGAACAAACTTGACTTTATCTCTATATCCCTCCCTCTTCTCCAAAACTGATTGGGGCAAAACCAAGCACTCTAAAACGTGTGTTTTGTAAAATCAGTATAATTGTATATATGTGTTAATGTTCCCTCGATACTTCCGTTATAGAATTAGCTCAACCAGTGTTTTAAATGTCGTCCGACATTTCCGAAATGTCGGCCGACATTTCGTTTTTAAGCCCTCACCGCCACGACATCCCCACCCGCATTTGAAATGGCGTTTTAGAAAATGTCGGCCGACATTTCGGGAAAAATCCGATATGTCTGCCGACATTTTCCCGAAATGTCGGCCGACATTTTGGGAAAAACTTAATATATTGATTGGTCTTGAAAGTTGGAGCAATTGAGAAATTTTAATAATGGATTAGTGAATATATGCAAAATGTTTAAGTTAATTACACATATCTTAAACATATTTATGCAGTTTTGCATAAGTTGTGTATGTATTATCTTGATAAGAATTTTTAAATTACATTATTTAAGACATCTAGGATATATATTTGTTATCCGTCATGACGTCCGAAATTTACTAAATGGCCCCGAAATATCTCCAAAATTTGAAATCCGACATCCGATTACGACATCCGACATTTCCCTGATATCCGACATTTAAGACACTGGGCTCAACGGGTCGAATTCACAGGGACGGGAGGCGATAAAACCATTAACAGCTCTTATTCACGTCGATTATTAACAAGTTCTTCTTTGTTTAAAGAATGAGAAAGAAAAGAAACGAAATCCAGAAGTGATAGGGGAGAAGGCGATGAAATCGGCAAAGTGAATAAAAGAGATGGTTTTGAAAACAAAAAGAAGATGAAATAAAGATGAATTAAGAAGTTGATGAGAACAACAATGGGAAAATGATAAAAGGGTTTTGAAATTGATCTTTAAAATAAGATAAAAGAAAACTCGTGGCTACTAACTACTAATTGCTCTACTAATCATGCTAGCCTCTTAGTGATAGTTGCCTCACATAGATCCTTAGCCATCATTAGTCCTTGGCTTTAAGAGACGATACAAAGCATAACTCATAAGATTGTTCTTCTACATTCAAACAACACGTGCATACCACACAACAAGTTGCAAGCTATTATTAAATCATCAAAACCGGTTAGGAGTGAGCATGAAATAAAGAAGACATTGCAAGTTGCAAGTTAGTGGGTTTGATGTTAGAAATGTTAGAATGTTAGAATCCATCATCATGAGCCATCAATGGCTCTTACAAGAGCAAGGCCTTGTAGAGGCTATTAGATTCATGTGGATTATCAAGTGAGAGGTTAGATGGTTAGTGGTTAGTAATTAGATAGCCATCAGAAGAAAAATTAGCTAAGCATCACGTAGAAGATAGAGAAAATTAAAATGGAGAAGAAAATAGACACCTTTACATAGATTGTCACCATCTATTATATCAATCTCTCTCTCTCTCTCTGAATCTCTCAGCCCTAACACATGTTCTAAAAACGAAATGAAAATACAAAAGAAAAGAAAAGAAGAACACCTACACTAACCTACACTAAAAGAGAGAAAATCTAGCCTATTTCTCAATCTCCTCCCATTTCAGGGCACTGCAGGGCTATTTATAGGCAAAAGGAGGTTCCAGAAGACGATTTTCGACGCGTGGCTCGCCAACATTGCTGCGGAAACGCGCAATTACCGCGTTTCTCTGCGGCAAAACTAGGGACTTAGGTCCCTGATTTTGGCAAGTGATTTCGCCTCGCTCCAGAGACCTTCCAGATATGCTCAGATTTGGTTATTTGGGTCTAGATTTTCATCAGACACCCGTCAATGTCTAGATTCAATGTAACTTTTAGAAACTCTCTAGCTTAGCCTCCAAGAAATCCGGATTTAATTACCCGAAAATGGGTTTAATTAAGCTCTTATTACTCCTTTGCCCCTAAACTCTTGAGTATCTACAAAGTAGACCAAAACACAGTTAGAAATGATATTTTATTCATAAATCGGTAGGAAAATGCGATATAATAATGCAGAATTATAAACTAATCACACCCTCACACTTATCTTTTTGCTCGTCCCGAGCAAAACAAGAAAAAGAAAAATTATACTACAAATGTTATTACACCATTTTCACAGGTGACGCGATTGCACTGAGCATGTGCAACAAATCGTTAAACATCTAGGTTACCCCTAGAGGAGAAGTGTTGTCTCCTGAGGGTTTTCAGCAGATTGCACTGAAAAAATTCAAAAAAAAACAAATGTTAGTATTTTAAAAACATATTTTGAAATAGAGAAAAGTTTTCAAAATATTTTGTAAAAATATAAGCGATCTAAGATCATAAGTTCACCAAAAAATTATTCCCTTAAACTTAGTCTATATGTAAGATCTTGTCTTCAATTAAGGTAAGAATTCAAAATTTGGATTAAATATTTTCCTTTATAAAACCTAGATAATATGCACTTTGTGACAGTGAAGATTTCTGGGATTTCAACTCTAACCATCAAGCCATTTATTTATATTTTTTTCTTTTTTCTTTCTTTAATTTTCTTAGGTTTTCTAGTTTACCCGGGTAGTGAGCCTTTAACCGATGACTCCCAGACCAGACGGTCATAGGGCACCAGATGAGAAAACATCCCTCGAGTTTAAGGACTCGAGTAAACAAAGTCACAAAACTAAGGAGAATTATTTATTTCTTATGATCGCCGTTAGGCGTGAATAATTATGCTTCTTGGCATAATTACCCAGCTTAATAAGTGATTTTTTAATTTATTTATACCATATATTTTTTTATTTATTTTTTTGCTTTATGGCATTTTAGGTCTTTGTTTGCATCCCAAAATGTATAAGTGTGAAGTACATACTATCTAAGGCACAAAAATCAAGATAAAATTATCTCTTCAATTTATTTTACTTAGCCTACAATCTTTAACAAGATCCATTATTTCGACTAGGTTTAAGATGTCATAAGTTTAAGGCTTCCTTAGTTTCTAAGATCATCTTAATTTTCTTAAAAATAGATCAAAACTTTGTCTCTTGTTTCAAAATGTTTTTAAAGGAAAAAAATCTCATACAAAAAGAAAAAATTCTAAGAATATCCTAAAAAAATGAAAAAGAAAGAATATCTAAAAACTTTACATTAGTATACCCTCCCCCATACTTATCTCATGCATTGTCCTCAATGCATCGTGAATCACGGTTCAAAGACTCAGCCGAGTCGGAGACGAGTCGGCCGAGTCGTATCCGTCTCGGCCCGCTCCAAGACGAGTCCGAGTCACGAGTCGGTCAACTCAACTCAGAGGAGACCAACTCGGCCGAGAATCGGAGTTGATTCGGTCGACTCGGCATTATGATGATTTTGTGCCTAATTGTAATTCAATGTGGAAATAACTACATTAGCATGTATTTATGAATGTAGTTTGTATAATTTACTATATTGTGCATGTATTTTGATATGCTTCTACTGATGACGCGTGTATTTATGCTTCCGCTTTATGTTTAGTGTGCTACGTGATATATTTTGGACATGTGATACATGAATGTGGATGTCTACATTTTTTTAAGATTTGTCGTGATTTTTTCAAAAAATTTTGAGCTTTTTATGTAGCATTTTGCGTGCATCCCTGATACCGATCCGAGTCGCTGAGACTGATATCCGTCTCAGTGCTCGCCGAGTCGGCGGCCGAGACCGCGACTGTGAACCATGTCGTGAATGTATCTATGTATGAAACAAATAGAGAGAAAAGAAAAACTCACCTCAAGATGGTGTTTCCGGTGGTGGTCTGATTGGTCCACGAAATGCGGCCCAATCCAACTTGCGTGGAGTTCGGAGGAACCCACCAATGACCTCTATAATACAACCCACTAAAATGATATATATATACGAATGATTTTTATTAAGAATTTTACCCCATCTAATTTTCAAATTTTTAAAATAATTTCAGAGTCATTATTATCAACACCCTTGTCCCAAAATAGAGTATGACAGATGGAATGATTGATTTGAACTCAGAAAGTACATGAACTAATACTGACTCAGGAATTTGACTTAAGTCAAGAAAAGGTTCAGGAGTCAAAATTGGTTTAGGAATCCTGTCCAAATCAAGAAGTTGAAATTCAAGTCCATATTCATTTCCCCACAATGGAATGTGACTTTTTAAGATTGGTGATTCAAGTTCAAGAATGACAGGTATGGGAATCAAAACTGACTCTAAAATATTGCTCAAATTGGGTAACAAAACAGGAGTCAATATTGATTCAGGAATTTAAACTGGATCACAAATTTGAGGATCGAAGTCACATTCCTCATTGAGTTCAATTCCATAAAAATGAGAACTTGCCAATTTGCCAACGGGACTTTCAAAAGTATGAAATTGATCAAGTTTAATATGATGATCATAAAAGATTGGTGATTCAATTTCACGATAGACTGACAAAGGATCCAATACTGACTCGGGTAAAGGATTGACATTAGGTAAAGACATCTGAGTCATTATTGAATTACCAAATTGAGGTTCAGGATCATATTCATGCTCAAGTTTAATTTCAGGAAAAGGATAACTTGCCAACATGTCAATGTGATTCTCAAAAGTCTGAGTTTGGTCAAGTTCAAATGGGTGTGCTGAAATTGAATCTTGGTTTCCAAAATAACAAGAATCCTGGGTCAGATTAATAGAGTTAGAGATATCTAAATCGGTCAAAGGTTGATAAGAGAAAGTTTCCTCATTCTTATAAATGTTGACCAATTGACTCAATTGTGTCTCCAACCATTGATAGACTGAGCATAAGATTTTTAAAATTGTAACATCCTACAAGATTTCTACTCTTTTCTAGATATGATTTTTCTTCAAATGGTTGTTCTAGAAAAGTAGTGTAGGAATCTTGGTTTCCAAAACAACAAGAGTCCTGGGTCAAATCGATAAAGTTAGAGATATCTGAATTGGTCAAAGGTTGATAAGAGAGTTTTCTCATTCCTATAAATGTTGACCAATTGACTCAATTGTATTTTCAACCTATCGATGACTGAGAAGACGATTTTTAAAATTGTAGCGCAAACTCCTACAAGATTTCTATACTCTTTTCTAGATATAATTTTTTCTTCAAGTGGATGTTCTAGAAAAAAAGTGTAGGAATCTTGGTTTTGAAAAAATTATGAAGAGTCACGTCCAACATGTTTTGAGATTGAAGCTCAGACTCACAAAAGCATTTCATACTCGTTTTCAGGGCAGATGGTTATTCATTTTGAATAGGTGAAACTGAGTATGAATCATGAAAATATTGTGGAATTGGTAAATTGAGCTTCTTTTGTTGGGACTCAAGCATGTATTGTACAGTTTCCACACTTTTTTAACTCAGATTTTTCTTCAATGGGTTGGTCTAGAAAAGTATAGGAAGCAAAATCGGAGAATAAACATTGTGAAAACTGTGGACAAGGTGGACAAGGAGGTTGAAAATTTGACTCATAGGAAGTGAATCCCCGTTGACTCTATGAAGAATTGAAATTATTTTGGAAATTATGGTCATAAGATTGGCGGTATGGGTTATATTGATTCAGATAAGTCCAACCAGTTGTATTTGGTTGGTTCATATTGTAAAAAGCCGGGTTAAAATTATCCGAATCAAATGGGGTCGGTGTGAAATATGGATTCATATTAGGATTAAAAAAATTGTTATTGTTGAATTTCATTTCACAAACAATCACAAATAAAAAAAAGAAAAAGCAAACAAAAAATAAAAAAATCAAAACCAAGCCTATAGCAGGGTTGACCTTGGGGAGATTTCTAACTGGTTGATTACCTTGGGGAGATTGTTGTATTGACCCAACCACAAGCTAATCGGTCAGGTAGGGGCAAAATGCGGTGGGAGGTATCCGTGCGTAAGCAACGGGCCTTAATTACACCAAACCACGGATCTTCGAGGCGTAACATCTTAATCTCCAACCTTAGACACCGATTTCACAAGAGTATGATTCAAATAAGTTCCACCCTCGGTCAATCTCTTAATGACTCTAAGATGTCCCTAGGGGCCAACGTCTATCATTTTTTATTAGGGCTTGGGTTGTGTGAGTTGGGAGGTGATTTTTAGGTTAAGGAAGGGTGATGAAATACCCACCTTATCTTATATTTGGTTATGCCCTTAAGTCCAATTCGTGCAAGTGTGCAATATAGACAAGAAGATAACACAAATCGAATAATTCACCCACGTGTTTATCCTATGCTATATGCAATGTCATATGTACACCTCAGTCCAGATCACAACAACAGAACAAAATACAATATATTAGAATTGAATTTGACACGTGCCTAAATGTAAATGTTTAATCGTTTTAAAAGCATCCAAATACCATATTTTAGTTCTTTAATTATTGCAGTGTGTAGGTAATCAAAACAGAAAATTAATAGCGGAATATATCAATATATGCAACTTGCAAATTCCCCGCAAAAGACAGAGTACAAATGCCACAAAATTGCCGCGTTTTCGTGGCTTTTCTTTGATTTTCGCGGCAAAGTTTTAGAAGCAAACTTTCTACTTTCTAGAGCAAGGAGAGGCAAAAAAGAGTAGACTTCTGCAATGTAAAAATTCTGTAAAATTGCCCTGCACACCAAAACAGAGAAGAAAATATTAACAAAAATGTGAAATCAAAACCATTCCCATCCCCGACAACGACGCCAAAATTTGATTGGGGCGAAACCAAGCACTTTAAAACGTGTGTTTTGTAAAATCAGTATAATTGTATATGTGTGCTAATGTTCCCTCGATACTTCCGTTATAGCATTGGCTCAACGGGTCGAATCCGCAGGGACGAGAGGCGATAGAAGCATTAACAGTTCTTATTCATGTCGATTGTTAACAAGTTCTTTATTTAAAGAATGAAAAAAGAAAAAGAAACGAAATTCAGAAGTGATAGGGGAGAAGGCGATGAAATCAGCGAAGTGAAAATAAAAGAAAAATGATTTTGAAAACAAAAAGAAGATGAAACAAAGATGAATTAATAAGTTGGTGAGAACAACAATGGAAAAATGATAAAAGGGTTTTGAAATTGATCTTTAATTATAAGATAAAAGAAAACTCATGGCTACTAACTACTAATTGCTCCACTAATCATGCTAGCCTCTTAGTGATAGTTGCCTCACATGGATCCTTGGCCATCACTAGTCCTTGGCTTCAAGAGACGATACAAAGCATGGCTCATAAGATTGTTCTTCTACATTCAAACAACACATGCATACCACAAAACAAGTTGCAAGCTACTATTAAATCATCAAAATCAGTTAGGGGTGAGCATGAAATAAAGAAGACATTGCAAGTTAGCAAGTTAGTGTGTTAGATGTTAAAATATTAGAATGTTAAAATCTATCATGAGCCATCAATGGCTCTTGCAAGGGTAAAGCCTTGTAGAGGCTATTAGATTCATGTAGATTATTAAGCAAGAGGTTAGATGGTTAGTGGTTAGTAGTTAGATTGCCATCAGAAAAAAAATTAGCTAAGCATCACGTAGAAGATAGAGAAGATTACAATGGAGAAGAAAGGAGACACTTTTACATAAATTGTCACCATCTATTACATCAATATCTCTCTTTCTCTCTCTGAATCTCTCAAGCCCTAACACATGATCTAAAAATGAAATGAAAATACAAAAGAAAAGAAAAGAAGAACACCCACACTAACCTACACTAAAAGAGAGAAAACCTAACCTATTTCTCAATCTCCTCCCGTTTCAGGTCTTTGCAGGGCTATTTATAGGCAAAAGGAGGTTCTAGAAGTTTCGACGCGTGACTCGCCAACATTGCCGCGGAAACACGACAATTGCCGCATTTCCACGGCAAAACCAGGGACTTAGGTCCCTGGTTTTGGCAAGTGGTTTCGCCTCGTTCCGAGGACCTTCCAGATATGCTCAGATTTAGTTATTTGGGTCCAGATTTGCCAATGTCTAGATTCAATGTATCTTATAGAAACTCTCTAGCTTGGCCTCCAAGAAATCCGGATTTAATTACCCGAAAATGGGTTTAATTAAGCTCTTATTACTCCCCTAGACTCTTGATTATCTACAAAGTAGACGAAAACACAGTTAGAAATGATATTTTATTTATAAATCGGTAGAAAAATGTGATATAATAATGCAGAATTGTAGACTAATCAATAACCCCCTCATGGGGTTCACAACTTGATTAGGTCGAATAAGTTCAGGCCCAATCTGAATTTTATTACCCAACGATCTCCTTGATCTACACAAAATCTATGAGAATTTGCTTCACCATAAGAGTAATGATCTGGACTATCTTGTTGCGTGCCTAATCTCAATCTCTGTTCGGGGTACAATTAAGCATCCGAGCTTGAAACTATCGTAGTCACTGATTGTTCCACAACTGCCGCTTCCGAAACTGAGGATAACTACAATCTACCAACTGTAACTTCTGAACTTTGCAACATATACACATTGCCGACACGTTCGGCCTGAAACTTCACATAGGCCTCTTTGCAGACTTCCATAAGATCACCTTCAGAACTGAAACTGAACCCTTCCCCTTGTAGGGCTCCAAGAGAGATGAGATTGTACCGTGATACGGGAACATGATGATGCATTGAAGAGTAGTGATGCATCCATCATTAGACCGAAACTGGATTGTTCCTTCACCAATCACCTTACTTGTAGCAAAATTTCCCACGAATACCTTTGAACCGAAGTGTATGAAGAGAACATCTTCCTATTGGAACTGATGAGTTCAAGAATCCGTCTATCTTTGTTACCAACTGATATGTCTGTAAAAAATAAAACGTCGCACTGTTCTTCATCTTCTCCAATCAATTCAGTGACATTAGCATTTGGTTGTTTCTTCTTTCGAAGCCAACAATCAGCTCTAATGTGCCCCTTCCTGTGACAATAGTTGCACATCAAATTCCTATGTTTTGAGTTACCCGTGAAACTTCCATTATTACTCTTCTCCCTTGAATAATGAACTTGCCCGGAATCATCATGATGAGACTCACCCGTCAACTGGGTGTTAATTTTGTGTTTGTTGAGCAGATGCTCCTTGTCCTTATTGACCTTAATTGTTGACTTGCCTTCATAGTGATAGCTTTCCTAAAGCTCTTATATGAAGAAGGTAAAGAACACAATAATAGAAGTGCTTGATTCTCATCTTCTATTTTAACCTCTATCTTATCTAGATCATTGATAATAGAGAAAAATTCTGTAATGTGAGATTTGATAGGTGTATCTTCATGCATGCGGAGAAGAAAGAAACGCTGCTTCAGAATCAATCGATTCGACAATGACTTCTTCAGATAGTGGTCCTGAAGTCGCCCCCACAACGAGGATATTATTTTCTACGTAGAAAACTAATCCAACACTTCGTCTGCCAAGTAAAGCTGAATAGCTGTAAAGGCTTACTCATCCAACTCTTGCCAAGTTTCTTGCTTCATGTCTTGAGACTTTTTCTCGCTCCCGAATAGTGCTTTCTTCAACTCGCTCTGCGTAAGGATAGCGTTCATCCTAATCTGTCACCTGCTGAAATTGATGACGCCATCAAACTTCTGAATATCAAATTTGATCGCAGACATCTTCAAGTTACCTTGCTCCGATACCAATTATTGTGATTTCAGGGGTCGCCCCACGACCGGATCGACTGGGGCGGCGCAGCGGAAATAAACCACAAGATCTACGAAGACAACGTGAAGAGAAGCAGAAGATAGTAGATAGAAAGCCAACAAACAATATAACGTGGTTCCACCGATCAAACAGATCGTGTGTATGTCAATGAAAGAAAGGGGAGAAACTTTAATAAACTTTGGGGGAGTACAATAAGAATTACTTACACCTCACGCTGAGAAGATTACAAGCCCTTGATGGCCGCCAAGAACAGCGAACCCTTGTGGCAAAGCTTCTCTCACGAATCTCTCACCTAGATGAATTACACCCTTAGGAATTATAAATTCATTGAATTCTCTTGAAATACATTCAAGGCCACCCCTAAGAGGTTATTTATAGACCATAGAACTCTCCTAGTTCTAAACAAACTTCATCAATCAAAATAAAAGAAACTTGAATCTAACTCGGACTCAAAATAGATCCAAAAAAGAAAACTGCCAGATCCGACATTGATTACCTTCACGACGTATTCACGTTATAATCGTAACAAAGCACCCTTACTCCAAACCTTGGTTTAAGAACCCTTGTGTAGGTCACTGTCCAACAAAGGCCTGGGTTCAGAAACCAATATGCAAACAGTAAACATTATTGAGTTGAGCCATTGTTATATATTGATTGACTTAAGGAGTAAAAGAACAATTTACAGCCACCCTTTCGAGCACAGAGCACAATGCCGCAGCTTAAATTGTTTACCACTAGTGTAAGCAACAGTTTGTAATTCCAACAATGATAACCTATTTATCTCATAGAACCAAGGACAAATTATTCAGAATCCTCACTGTAGGTAGTTGACAACAATAACAGCAATGCATTCAGAGACGGGGGAGCTGTTCTTGGTAATCTATTATGGACGTTTGAACCAAAAAGAACTTGGTTAAAGGGATTTGGATTGCATGCTGACTCAAGGTGACATTATCATCAGAAAAGAGAGTGTCTTCATAGAGGAGAGAGATTTCCTTGCTAGATTTTGCAATGATATACAACAAAATAACAACACGAAAAGGATAACAAATCTCAGAAGTGCAAATACTCATCCTGTTATATGTTATTATCTTATTCTTAGTGATTTTAAACATTTCCTCTCCAAAACCATTCTCCACCAATCAAGAGACATGTTGAAGGCACATGAGATTTTCCATCCAATTGTACGCCTACTGTTTGTTCAATTAGACTTGTTATCGTAGGAATAAGTGCAAGATTTTGTCCTTTTTTCTTCCCCTTATAAATTAGCAAATTATGGATAGGCATAATGGACTGATAGTAATCTTCTTACTCATGAATTAAGATGATCATCACATCCTTTTCTACATTGACTAAGTCAATTCAGCCAAACTATCTTCTGAACAAATTAAAATGAAAAGGCGAAACTAACATCATATAAAAAGCTTTTATAAAAAATTACAACTACAATGTCGAATCATGTAACAAATTTTAAGTTATAGGAAGGAATAGGAATCCTCCATTGAGTGTAAATTTTTGAAGCCTGAATTATGGACATGACATCTAACAAAAGAAGCATGCTAGAATACAAGTTGACTCGCGAAAACTCTCATATGTATAGAGCAAGAAATTAAACAAGGCCCAAAAGTATTAACAGTTTTGTTAGCCAGGACATATGCTAACCCATTTACAGAATTGGAACTTACCCTACTAAAGCTTAAAGCAGCTTCCACCAAACAAGTATAGCCCAGGGGCGCTACCTTGTTTCCTCTCCAGGTAATACATGGCTCTTTCAAGTCCTATTGAGGCTGTGATGTATGTCGTGAAGCCATGTTGACACACAACTCAGTCGCGGAACTTCTATATGTGTACTTTTACAAATTGTGGTGTATCAGTGTGGCATGTCGTGTCAGTGAAACATAGGCTATCAACTGACTGTGGAAGAGATTTTGAACAGAAGGAAGACATTTTCATATCATAAGATGGATTCTATTAGAGTAGAAATTGTATTAGAGTAGAAATAAGATTTTTTTTTTTTAAGAGAAAGGGTAAGAAAAACTAGGGTTAAGGTTTTTGTTCTGATACCATATTGAGGTGAAGAAGATGAAGAAAAGATCGTATATTTATTATTGATGTGGCAATGCCCCAAATATATAGGCATCACAATTACATGATAAGAAAACCTCTAATTTTAATAAGACTAACAACACACAATATTCAACTTAGAGTGAAACCAAAATAAAGAAAAATCTTATTTCTACTCTAATACTATTTCTACTATAATAGTTTCCTTTCAAGACCTTTCTAGTTGCTACCCAAATCTATGGGGATTTGACGAACCTTACACCCATCTGGTTTCGACGTCAAAAGTAGACCATTGCATAAGATGTCAAGACAGAAAGTGGGCACTGATCCAAAACTAGACTTTTGGCACGTGTGATGCATCTCTGTGAGCAAAACAACCAATATTTTGGAGTAGAGGGATTGACATGAAATTATTTAGGTGAGATTATCATGTCTAAATATTTAATAATACGTTCTCAAGTTCTAGAATTATGAGATTATAAGTAATCCATTTACATGGTAAATATTTAGCTAAACCACTTTATTAAACTAGTTTTGTTGTGAACTTATTAGAATGAGTGTGAACTATACCCTCTTCAAAAAGATAGTTGATCGAACCAAAATCAGCGTTAACTCAATGAGATGTCTAAATAACAGAGTAAATGAGTTTTAAATGTGTTATTTCCTTGTGTGATTCTTTCAAGGTGTTTTGGCTGGCAATAAACGTGGGGTTCCTGGTCGAGCGATACCCCTTTTTGTCTGGTCCATTCTAGTTCCAACATTCCTACCTTTATTATCATTTGCAATAATGGTGGGGCCATTATATGTTATCAACTAATCAAAACTTTAATAGAACTTCTTTTAGCGTGTAGGAGGGGGAGACCCCATATTGCATCAACATCCTTTCGGTTCTTTAGTCATCCAAAGGTGAATATTGTCATTCTGTCTGTACTCAGTATTATTAGTTATATCGTGTCGACCAGGAAAACTGGTCTTCAATATCTAAGCATGGTTTATACCTCTCTTGCTACCAATGTTGTCTAAGGCGCAAGGCGTACTGCGAGACGCAAAGGGCCTAAGTCCCTAACATGCGTGAGGCACAATACACAAGTGAGGCACAACACCTCATTTAAGCAAGGCACAACTGTAACAGGGGCTCATAAATACAATAGAAAAGAAAAACTAATTTAAATTGATCATCACTGTAGGTTTGCAGTGAAGAAGTATTGAAAGAGCAACAACACTAAAGGCAACAATAACAACAGAAGAAAAAAAGAAAAAAAGGAAAACCACGAGTAGAAATAACACTAGCAACAACAGATAGCAGAAATGCGCAGAGAAGACTGAAGAAGAGCAGAAAAAACAACGAAAGCAGCAATGGCAGCTGTGAGAGAAGATGGAGGAGATAAAGAAGAGAAGTAAAGCAACAGTAACAAGGCGAAGAAGAACTGAAAAAGAAAAACAGTGACAACCAGAACAAGAATAGCACTACAGAAGAGGACAAAAATGATTCTAAAACGAACTACGAGATCCTATGTACATGGACAGTCTTATCATGACGTTGTGTCGTATCCAAAACGCGTCCGACATGCGTGTCAGATATACGTGTCGTGTGTATTTTAAAGAATTTGTCACGTATCCGCGTGTCGTGTCCATTTCAATGTTGCCGTGTTCGTGCAACATAGACGGGATCTACAAAAAAAACCAAAAATAATATTTATTAAAGAGCATCAACTGTCACCGAAAGGGAGATTGCCACACACACCATCACAAGAGGATATAGCCTTAACCCTAGATCTCAAGTTGAGGATTTCTTCTTTCGTTGCTATTGTTGGGAGATGGGAGGGGGCCTCTCTCACCTTCTTTTTTTATTGAATAACTGGTAAACTCATTTAAAATGGGTTGGGACCCAGGTTTGTTAAAGGTCGAGTGAGGCGCACGCCTTGCGCCTCATGCCGTATGCACGTTGGCCTTGCGCCTCGCATGCGCAGCGGAGCGCACACCTGCGCCTCGCGAGCGAGGCGCAACGCTTTTAACAATACTGCTTGCTACTACGTGGATGACAACACATTAAAATCAATTTATGTGTATCTGTGAGCTATTAAAGGCTTGTTCCCGCAGCCCCCACTGAATTATAATAGTTAATTAAAAAATTAACATATAGTAGGAGAATGGGGTGAAATTTTAAGCATTGAGCAACTTTATGTATGTTTTTAAAAAAAATGTAAATGTGTGTATGACAGGTAAACATGAGTCGAACAGCCTAATTGCAACCCGTCAAAGGGTTTGCATTATATATAGGAGTTGATCATGTCAGATTGAACCCCTCAAAGGGTTTGCATTATATATAGTAGCTAATCATGTTAGACTAAAAGCCAGTAGTCCAAAATATCAAAAGCATGGTTTTAAATCTCAATATTAGTATCGGCATCGGTCAATGGTCTAGTGTCATATCAGCAATATCGACCATAAAGATCCTCATATTGGCTGATATTATAGCGTTAATACCATATCGGGTACCTCAAAACCCAATACTCATGCCAATATATATCAGAATCAACTGACATATAAACCATGACTGAAATATTGATAGATTGAGGCCAATAACCTACATTTGGAGTAAAGCCTGTTAATTAGGGTTAGTGATAATTTATCATATAAAGTACATGGCTTCCAAAAATTATAAAAGGTTGTATAGAAGACATCTTTAATGAACCCTTTAGGAACACAGAAAGATATGGGAATGACTACTTATTACATGACATTTTTCCAACTTGAGATTTGTGATATTCCAATACACTAGAGAGAGATTATAAAATTATTGATCCATCACGTGAAACTCTCTAAAATTTATATGTGAATATTTTATCAAAAACTGTTGATACTTTTTATCTCCAAGACAAATAAATAATGATAATAAATATGTAATAGATATAATAAAAGAATAATGGATGAAAAATATACACCACAAATTGTAGAACTTTTGATCGTCCAGCTGCTGCAATAGATGTATCCAAATGCCACTCGTTTGAATTTACCTACAAATATTACCAAAAATATTAGAACATCGATTTTACAAATATGTTTGATCAATTTATAACCAGTGAAAAAAACTATAATTCAAGTTACAAATATGACAAGAGGAAGCGTGATGGATATTCAAAGGGGCCAAACACTGAAGAAGTTTAGATATAAGCAAACTCTAATACATAGAGGAAAGAGTCATAGTCTGGAGTAATTCCAATCCCATTGGTATTTTAACTGATAACAATAGTATTTATTAGACCAATCTCATGCATGCATCCATCCATCAAAAAGAATAGTCCAACCAAGCCACTAGGAAACAAATAAAGCATCAATTCCAATATAGGAGTGATTGAATTAGCAAGCCCAACAATATAATCGTTCATAAAGTTTTGCATTGATTCATCTACAACATGTGAAAAGTGGATAGAAGATGATTTGTTATTCTTAACAAGTAAATATAATATGGGAAGTTAAAACCAAGCACTTTATTAGAGTTTAATAATTATGGACATGCGCTATGATTATAAAATCACAGAAAAGTATGATTTGGAAAATCATCTTGAAATCTATTAAAGCTCTACTTTTACTTTGATTAATTTGAAAAAAGAAGTAATTATATGGCACAGAAAATAGAATTGCTTAACATTATAGTTTCTATTAATGATAGGGATTTTAGCATAAATATAATTATGTTTTGACAAATTTACATATTTCTCCTTATATTATACATATTTTCTTACATGTCATCGAGTTCTCAATTGAGGTAAAAATGTAATTGTATCCCTAGTTTTCCTCATTATATTTTTTCCCCCTCTTAAATTTTCTTCACTATTTGGCCCTTCTATGTTTATCATCCTACTGTGCCCTTCTGTTGGTCAATAAATCTCTATTGTACTTTTTTCTTTTCAGCCACTAAAACTTAGAAGGGCATTTTTCTCTCCCTCACACGCAGGCAACAGAGAAACCCACAAAAACATGTGCAAATAGACAGGCAAAAAAAATGACAGCGTTATATGAATGACTTGTAGAGAAAATCCCTTGTCCCAGGCGGTATCCATAAGGATTAGATGATAGAAAATGCTCTATTGACTGATTATGTCTAGCCGTTGTCGATGAGTGTTTAAAGAAAGTCTGAAGATGCTTTGATGTCTAGTGGTGTTTGCCATTAATCAGCCTTTTCAATTGATCCTTGACCTGAAGATTAGTCCTGAAGTTCAAATAGGAGATGGAACAGAGCTTCAAGAAGAAGGAACAGTGTTTGTAGTCCAATCTCCCGATTGATATAGGCAGATACTTTTCGATGGTCAAAGAGTTCTACGTACATCATCTGTGAGTGGAAGTAAAGCCTATGGTATTGGAATGAATCATGGATTACATATACCAAATCTCAAGATCTTGTCCACTCCTAATACTCCATGGAATGTGACCAAATTTAAATAACATGAGAGGTGCAGCCAAAACTGATTTTCAAGATTAAGAATGCTTTTCAGTATTGATGGGGGCTGGAATAAAAGGAATATTTAGCTTGAAGGATTTCCTTTTCCAGACGCATTATTTTGTGGAGTAGATTTTTTTGGATATGAAAGAGCTAGTACTTTGCCTCTAAGAGATGCATTGAAGGCGACCTTATGAAGTCCATAGATTCCTGGGATAATAATTTGGTAGAGTTTGATGTCCCGAAAATATCAGAAAAGCACTAGAAACCTGGACTAAGAAACGAGTTTCACCCGGAGCTGTTGAAGGGGGATACAATGCCAGAGCTCGAGTTCCCAAAGCACTTTTAAGGCATCTTTTCAGCTTGTTTGGTGGCAACTACAATGGTGAGGGTGATGATAACATTCAAAGAGTTTCAGCATGGGTCAATATGGACTCAATAGCTGTTGTTGCATGATTAGTGAATGGGAGCTTTCGCATGTTAGATATAAGCTTAAAGGAAGAGAAAAAGACCTAAACTGAAGAGGCTACATTCTTTGAAAAAGAAAAATAAGTGGTAAATCAGTCCAATTGAAAAATAAAATGAAAACAAAAGTCTAATAAACGATATGAGGGCATTCTAGGATGACAAATATAAAACAGGGGTAAATAGTGATGGAAAAATTGAAAGAGGGGTAAAAAATAATAGTGAAAAAAACCAGGGGCACAACCACATTTTCCCCTTCAATTTATTTTGCAAATATATCCTCCTGTTAGGATACTGTTAAGTTTTCAAAGAGTTTTATGAAGTAGTCTTAGAATCAATCAATTGCCAATATTTGAGGGACAAATTTACCCCCAAGTAAAATGCATCTCATGTTCACTCACACCTATCCATTCCTTTTATCTTTTCAAACTGACGTTCTCTCTCCTTTATCCAACATCAACTATCTCCTGTCAATACGACGAGGTTCTTCACATCGGGGATTGATCTTTGATCTTGCCTTCAAGGTTTTGTCTTCATCCTCTTTCTCTCAGGCTCCAAGAAAAAGTATTTTTAATAAAATGACGGAGGTTGAGGGGTGATGGTCTTTGAAGGGGGAGAGCATATGACACTTCGAGGATGTGCTCAATGCTATTGGCCAAGTAATAGAGAAGACGAGTAATGAATCTTATGATACACAATACAAGGAAAACTTGGCTGATTGAGGGACTACTGCTTTGAGGCTCGGGTAAGGGCGGCATGAGAAAATTATGTTATTGAGAACTTATGCTAGTAATTTAACTATAAGGTATTTATGCAAGACTTCGATCACAAGTTTCCATATTCCACGTTCAATAGGAAAGGTGAGTTGTAAATTTGTATTCAAGATCAACTAGCCAGCAGCAGAGACTCTCATTTCAGATTCTTTTTGGCCTTTCGAGACCCTCGAACCAGTTCGTTTGGATGCCCTGATGACCCAACGGAACTCAATCATCCCCTAACCTCGACAAGGTCAAACTTGGACTGTTTGAATTTCAATGTAGACCTGCACCCCAAAGTTCACAAGCTCCACTCTTGTAAACAGCAATTAAATCTATTCAAATTTCATCTCTTTTGGAATTCAGGCTATTCTATCTGCGATAGTGGACCCTACTTATTTGTGGAATAGTGGACGCTACCTATGTAGCATGGATATTTTTATTATGGAGCCGTGTCATGTTCAAAACGTGTCCGACACGCGTGTCGGACACACCTATCGTGTGTATTTTTAAGAATTTGCCATGTGTCCACGTGTCGTGTCCATTTCAACATTGCCGTATCCGTGCAACATAGGACGCTACTTATTTGTGGAAAAGATTGAAAATCTAGAGATGGATTTAATTAAGGTAGAAGATAAATGTAGAACATAAAGGATATACTTGATAATTAAGTGAAAAATAAGAGGATATATAGAGAAATATGTAAAAGACGAGGATAAATATGCAAATTTATAAAAAAATATAGGGATACATATGCCTAAAAACCTTATGATACTTCCCTCGTTAATGCAGTACACACAACCATATTATGGGGTTAACTATGTATTAAACAATCAGTGTAGCTTATACTTGTTTCTTAGTACGTTGCATACTAATATTTAGCAATATATTGCATATAAACTAAGCTAAAACTATTTTAACATAGTTCTTTTCTAAACCTTCAATTTCAAGTTTTGCTATCTTGTTCTTCACTTGCGTTTTGAGTTATTTGTAAATGCAGTAGAATCTACTCTTGCATATTGGAAAGAACAGAGCTTTTATATGTGTGAATTCAACATCTCATGTAGCTAACCAACAGATGGGGGATTTTGCATAAGCCAAACACTTTTATCTTCACTCTAAATGTGCACATAAATTATAGTACCAGGACTAGAAATTCCAAACATGGATTAGGGTTCGTCAAGGCCCAAAACAAAATATTTGATGCCTTTCAGCAAATTCACGTTATATTTCACCAGTTCAGCCAAAATGATCCAAGTCAAAACGACTGAAGTAAAAAATAACTAATTGTGAAAAAAGCATGAAAAAATTGTACATATTTATTCAATGACATGTTCCGGGTTATGGACCCACTCGACAGGAAAATGACATGCTTTTTTTCTGTTTCTATAAATCCATTGAAGCCACTGTTTTAAATATCGTCCGAGTCGCCCAAGATATCGGCCGATATCTCATTTTTTTTGCCTGTTGCCAATATGATATGGGGAAATCATTCGCCCATATCATTTGTAGTAAAAAAATGACCGATATTTGAAATATGGGTCGATAAACCACCCGATATGAGTCAGCGCAAAATCGGCCGATATGAATTTATTTTAATTGAGTTCATTTTTTTTGGAACCCTCAGCATTGAACCAATCTCGACCCGTCCACGCGACTATGTGTTTGCATCACTAATTTTTCTCCTGTGTAAATTGATGACGACGATGCTTGATTTGCAGGTAAATAGTATAACTTCTAATCTTATATTTTTTTCAAGTCCATGAAATAACTTATTTATTGTACGACTCACGACTGCGTGCAAATGTATATTGTTTTTTTACCGTCTTCCATGCATATTACATTATTTTTATTTGGTAGATGATATCTATGACACTAAACCAACTTATAGTTATCAATATTTCATTATATATAGTGCCTGATATGAAAACCTGATATGCTCGCATATCCCCGATATCTCCCCATATATCTGATATCCGATATGGAAAAACTCCATCCGATACGATTCCGATATCTGATATTTAGAACCTTGATTGAAGCAAAAGGATACTGAACAGGACATGGCATAAAGCCAAACCAAAATAACAACCAGCAGCAGGCCATGTGCAATTATTGTCTCATCGTATACTGTGGGGTTTTAAGCCTTGGAGAATATTTAGCAAGTAGTAAGAAGGTGTTTTGTCTTGTCTGCAAGGACCCCAGAATGTTAGCCAGGATAGATGTAACCATGCGAAGAGGCAATTTGCAAGTCCAAAAAAGGTATATAGGCAACCGAGTATCTTATATTAATCCTTCGAAGTGTTAGGAGTTCTTACGTTACATAAAAAATAGCACAATATATGATATTCTCTCAAAATAACATAGCCAAATTAAGAAAAGAAACAAGGGACAATTCACAATGAGGACCAAGAAATATCTAATAAATATTATTTTCGCTAGAGTGGATCAATTGTTCGTCATGATAGTGAGAATGAGGACGATGTTGTCAAATAGGATGGTAAAAGAAAGGACAATAAGCTAACATTAGGATAAAACCAAACTGGATGGTCAAGGTGGAGAATGGTTACTACAGTGGAGTCTTGTATAACTTTAGGATATGCTAGAAGATAGGATAATAAATGAAGGGGTTTGAGTTAGCATCAATAGAGAATACAATCAAAGAATATTGTTTGATGATTTGGACATGTGTAGCAGAGATCAATAAGAGTGATTATTTTAGTTTTTTGCTAACAAGGGTATAAAGGCCTCAACGGTGCATTTGGTATATGGGAATTCTAGGCCCATGTGATTTCCTATGTTTGACATAAACTCACCTCAATATTCTTGGGAATATCAGAATCCCATGGGAATCAAATTTCCCTCATTTCGTGGAAATACCGTGATAGGTATTGTATATTACCATATTATGAGAATTCATAAAAAACAAATTCAGAAAATAATTCTATTTATTCTTTTCACATTTCTTCTCTTGTTTTTTTCCACTCACTGCCACCACCATTGGCCATCACTACCATTGACCACCGACCACCAACAACCATTGATAATTGTCACTCTTATCGCCAGTGTTGTCAACTATCGACGACAACACTACTTTCATCACTCAATTTCTACTGCGAACCATTTATCGCCACCACCACCGACCGTCGACTGCCGACCACCGTCGATTATCATCCATCACTGTCGTTGGCCAATTATAGCCACCATCACTACCGCCGCCGCCGCCTACCGCCAACCACTGTCGCCACGACCACTGCAGTGTTGCCATTACCGCCACCTCCACTGCCACAAATGCTGCCATCACCACCACCTCCACCGCTACCTTTATTGTCGCCGCCCGACTTTCACCACTTCATTCAGTGCACTAACCTCACACTACAAGGTTAGTTTGGGAAGAATATATTCAGAAATGTCATATTCTTTAACTATTTTTTGCATACCAAATATAATAATAGTTTACTTGCAAGAATATTGTAATTATACCAAACATAGTAGTGCAACATTTCTAGGAATTTAACACCTGGGAATTAAGTTCCGGAGAGGAAGGAATATTGCATGCTCCATACCAGAAGCATCTGAAGAGCACTCGCCTAATCCCTCAGGCATGTGGCATCCCCCTCCACCATCTACTAGTAAATTACCGGGGGAAATTTGGTTGGAGAAAAAATAAAAAGTAAAGGGGATTGAGGTAGCATGAGGATACAATCAAAGAATATTGGTTGATGGTTTGGACATGTGTAGCGGAGATCAATAACAGTGATTATTTTATTTTATTTTATTGTACTTTATTGCTCACAAGGGTATCAAGGCCTCTAAGAGCACTCGCCAAATCCCTCAGGCATGTGGCAATCCCCCTCCACCATCCACTAGTAAATTATCGTTTGGGTGGGGGGGGATCGCTCGGGGCAGCCCCATTGTAGATGGTGGCAATCAAACTTACGACCATTTACTTAGGAGCGTAATACTTTGCTTGGCTATCTCACGTAATTGCTTTTGGGCTTAGGGTTAACTGTGTTGACTTAGGAGTGTGATAAGATTATAGTTGAATGAACGACTAGAACTAGAGTACAAGAGTACACCTAACAAAACCTGGATCCAAGCTGTTAGGATATGATACTAGCTAATCTAATCTGATAGAGGAAAGGCCCTTATGAGAGTCGAATGGACAAAAACAATTCACGTATGTTTGCTTGCAATGAAAAGCCTAATATCCCCAAAATCTCTTCTACAAAATCTAAATACATTAAGGGTCTCCTCGCGCTTTGATGAACACTTTAGTGTTTGTTTGCCGCATGAGAAAACTCCTCCATATGCAAAAATAACAAAATGCTAGATAGGACTCACAGAAAAAATTTAAAAGATACACAACAGATTCTCTTTTCCAATTCTTATGTGTCTTTAAATCCTTTTTATCTGAATACACCTACCAAAGTAGTCCTACAGGCACCTGCCTGCTGCCACATAGGATCCACATATGATTTATCAAAATCTCTTTAATCTCTTCCAATCACATCCCCTCTTTCAAGCAAAAACAAGCATGTGATGATCCCGAAGAGGAGTCACTTCTAGGACTTGGGATTTCTTCCAAGCCAAGCCAACTATTTGGGATAAAGGCTCTGTTATTCAGATAATACCCTTCCAAACAACAAAACTTAAATAATTTAGATTCTTTCCTACCTACCAGATTTGACGGGTTTCCCACTGGTTGCCTGAACTTAAATTCAATGACTAGAAAAAGATGGTCTCCCTAGCCATAACTAGATGAAGTTATGATAGCAGAGTGATGGGGAAAGCGAACGGTCACAGAGTCCTCCCATGCTCATAGTTGTGTTGGCAGGAAACCGGAGCTATCTCATAGAGGCCTGTCATGGTAGCTCCTTGCATTGAGCTTTCTCAACTTTGAGTTGTGCCCCATATCCTCAGCCCATTTTGATGGAAAGGCCTGACAATGATGACACATTCACTGAGGCTCTTGGTGCAAGATCACAGATTTTCCTGATATTGTTATATTGAACTCATCAATGTCAAAGGAAATAACTTCTTAAAACCAGAAGCTTTGCCCGCCATAGAGAATCCCAATACCTTATCGGAGTATATAGTTTACTCAATACATACCCTGGTTGTTTCCGATCCACTACGATAATGCATGTTAAATGTACCAAAAATGATGATCCGTAATCGTAAACAGAATTTCCTTGGGTTGATTTGTAGTGATGTCTTCAATTGAAAGAAAATCACAAAGGCGATAGCAGGGAACATGCAAGTATAGTCAGATTTACATCATATATACATTCCACTAGTTTGGCCACATTTGTTAGTAACATGATTTGCATCAAACCAGAATGTTCGCTTTACCAATTAAAATTTCCAATAACACACAAGGATAAGCGGTGTGTGGGACCCCAACGGCAAGATCACAACCCGTACCTAGTTTGGCCAAGGCACAAGTGGCAGAGAAAGGTGCTAATTACTCCAAGTGACAGAGCTGCAAGTTGCAAGATAAGGCAAACGCTCGACTAATGTGATGTGCATCTTTTGTTATAGCAAAGAATAACATAGTCCAATAGGAAGTATAAAAATGTTAACCACCTCTTAACATTGTTAGCAAGTCCTACTATAGCAGAGTGGTAAAGTCTTTTTGTAGTGGGCAAGAGGTATGGGGTTCAAATCCTGCTTGCACAAGGAACAGACTATATTCCAAAACCAAAAAAAACCTCTAACATTGTTAACATATAGAATTTTTACTTTATCTCTTAAAACTTACGTAACATGGGTACTTCTATTATGAAATTGTACCTGTGTCTGATATGCCAATACATGTGCTGAACCCAGCACTTCCTTGACACTTCTTGGACACTTTTCGAATTTATCCTCAATCATATACAGATTTTATTAATTTAGGATACTTGTTGGGTACTTCTTTGGACACATGTTCAACATTTGTCTTACACTTATCTGTTTGCATTACATATTTGAGATATTTAGTCACTTTCCCTTATGTATCATAGACTATAACTGAGTGAAACAAAAAATGCCAACAAAATCTTAACTTGTATAAACTATGATACGTTTAAATATGTTTCATATAAGAAGTTAGACACATTGTGTATGAACTTTTGGATACAAAGACATGACTATGCATTTGTGTTTATGCACAATTATTCTAGTGTCATGTCCCCGGTCCCTGTGTCCTAGTTTTTAAGAAATTCATGTGTTCCATGTCCGCGTTCGTGTCTACTTGTCTCCTGTATATCCATACTTCTAAGCTTAAAACATAAGCCCCAAAGGTAGCATGAATAACCACTTCCCCAAGAAATGAAAATGATCATCAACATATGTAATCAATGTTCATTCAATTTGAACTCTTTGTTCTAAATTCGAGCGAAGCAAAATAGCCGACGACAAGAACTAATTGCCTTAATTATATAAACATAAGTATGTTTCAGATCTACTTAATTCAGTGTCTACAATCTCTATATTTATGAACTACTGCCATTAAACATAAAGTAACTAGATGCGTAAAATCAATTTATCTTATTGGGGGAGAGAAAATGATAATGTGCTCCGGACATAACATGATAAAAGTAAGATTTTGCATGTGTGATGCATGTGTGATGCACGAAGATGAATTTGGCGAAGACATTTAGAAGTAAGAAACATCATATAGTTACATAGGTTTTGTAATTGTAGAGGACAAATTCCTCAGGAGAATTTTTCTACACTCAATTTGAAGGGGACAGAGTAAAGCAACGCAAACAAGAATTTACGTGAAAAACCGCAAAGGGGAAAACCACAATGGCAAGAGAGAGAGAGAGAGAGAGAGAGAGATTTTACTAAATCAAAGGGATTACAAAGAGTTCTCAGCCCTCTATTATAAGTTCTGTAGGTTTTTTTTCTCCTCCCATTTAATGGAGGTCCAAGTGTATAAATACCCTGCACGTCGTAACCGAAGGTGCGGATATTACGATCTCCATAACAACAAGATTCATACATTGGAATTTTTTCATCATAACTGCTCGGATTATGCCCATGATTACTGATAGTGATTTATGCCGCCATCTGTAACCATCCGCGCTGGAACATGGGTTGTTGCAACATTCAAAACGTGGGATGAACCGACGGCGTAACTGACTCCGTTAATTAAGTCATGCTTGCTGAAATGAAGATGAAAATGAGATCAGTTGTTATAGATGTCTCGCTCGGAGCGGGAGGAGTGGCCTCGGGAACGACTGGGTGGTGCTTAGGAAAGTTCTCAGAGAATGGGAGTTCTTGGGGCGGTGGTGTCCTCGGAAGGAGTTGCCTCAGGAACGGCTGAGCGATGCTCGGGAAGGTGATCTACTGGCATGTCTTATCGTCTGTTTCGGGCGGTCCTGATGATGTAGGACATGTATCGTGATCCTGGTGGAGATCAAAATCCAACCACTACAGATGTCCCCTCCGCCTCCGTCTCTGAGTTCCAAAGAGAGAAGGAGGGTAACAGACTATCTCTCCTCTAGTTTGAAAGTTGTAGCGTCCTTTGTACTTTGAACTTTGTTAGAAGTTGAAGTGGGCAAGGACACTTGACAAATTAATGATCGAGATCCTGACGTCATGATGAATGAGATCGTGTGGCAGAGACAGTCAACATCTAGTTAATTCAACATGCCGTAAAATCCGGAATACGAACCGACTCCTTTGGCTGGTTGAGAACTTTGAATAAGAGACGATCTAGTTTTCCCCATCTATAAATAAGGTGGATCCTGAGAGAAGTCTGCTCATCTTCTCAAGAGTTTTTACCCCCAAACTTCTTGTTCTGGCGGATAGTAAAGTCGTTCTTCTTCGTCCGATGGAGGAAAGAGAGGGAGAGGACAGAGATGGTAGAGGCGGCTGGTGCAACACATCAGTCTTCGCGATGATCATGTAGCAAATTATCAGTTTTTGTGACGATCCTGCAGCCAGGGAAGATTAGGAGGGCTCATGCTTTGACTTGATTTGCTCGTCATGTGTCCTATCGAGCCAAATCAAGTTCTTAACTTGGTGCTCTGAGGTCTTCTCTCCTGTGGTGGATGAGGCGGGAATGAGAAGAGTCCAGAGCAGTAGTGGAGGTGGACTTGATTCCATCGCGTCTTTCATGTCTTGCAGTCTTCACTCCTGACTGGATTCGGTCGCTCTCGTCCTGGGAGACTCTTTTCTTAAGGCAAGGGGCGGGAAGGAAGCATGGGGGTGCCTTGGGACGCCACCGATGAAGCATTCTTCCTTCTCTTTCATGTCTTGCAGTCTTCACTCCTAGCTGGATCCTGTCGCTCTCATCCTGGGACTCTTTTCTTAAGGCAAGGCGCAGGAAGGAAGCATGGGTTGCCTTGAGACGCCACCAATGAAGCATTCTTCCTCGGGAGTTCTGACCTCTTGCTTAGGATGGAGGGTCAGTGACGCGATGTCATCACTGTCTTGTACGTCTTGGAGGAGCCCGTCTGCCTTCCTTGGAGGCATGTTCTGGTCAGAGAGGAAGAGATTCTGCATCTGGAGATTCTCTTATTTTTGTGCAGTAATCTCCCTAGGCTTTCCTCGGGATCTGCGGAAGGTGGCGCGAACAGTAGGATCACACACGTGCAAAGTGTTCCCTATGGGCAGTTCTTTATTTGCTTCAACATCGGGAATTTATTCGGCAGGTATGGATGAGTGGTGTGAGTTATCTGTATTTTCTTTCAAAAAAGCAAACACAAGTGGGTGATAGACCATGTATTACTCTTGTCAGATGTAACCAAGTGTATATTTGAATAAATATAATCAGAAAGCTTTATAATAGAAGCATTAATTTTCAAAATGGAAATGTTGTTTGGATCTTTCCTGATTTGTTTTACCATCACTTTCATTTGGAATTGGATGTCTGTTCGGAGAGTTCGTTTTAACTCCGAGGTGTTTACTACTGCCTCGGCGTGTAGTTCCCAAGTGGATGTTAGTCCCATAACGGTTCCTGCAAATTTTTGCCCCGAGTAGGGGAAATACCAGTTGCGGGGTTGAGCATCCGAAAGGAGAAAATCTCTACAACCGAGTAAAGTTCGCATTCGCTTCCGAGTAGGAGAAATCACATCAACGAAGCTGTGAAGCTGGGTCTTTGGGGGGGGGGAGATCCCTGCAACAGAGTCTGGTCTCCGAGTGGGGGAGATCCCACAGCGGAGTGTCTTGGAGGGACGAAGTGGAGAATTTGTTGTCGTCTCCGAGGGGAAAATCTCATCTCGAGACAATCAGACAGTATTGGAAGTAATTAGGATGCACATACAAGCATATAATGAGACATTAAATAAAATATTAGACGCAAATGTGGGCAAGTCTGGTTGTATGAGCTTAACTAATGGATTCATGAAACTAGTATGTCGAGAGAATAATCCAAACAAGGAAACCCAAATAGATATACCTTATGTCACCGAACATATACAAACCCGAGTTACCCCAGACTGACCAATCATCAAGCATATTCAAACTTTGAAATCATACCTGGAGCTTTTGTTCTCGGGAGATCCTACATGTAGCTTTTCGTTCTTGGGAGAATAATTGAACTTATGACCATACGAGACCAATACGTCGAGAGATAACCAAACAAGAAAACCCTCATAAATATACCTTGTTTCGTATACAGCCATAGTCATGTCGGACCCACAAAATTGGTCTGAAGTGGGGGTATAACCCATTGACAGATTGGATACATCTGTCCCGGATAGGAGCCCCTACCTAGCGACGATTAGTACCTCCAACGTGGGAGTAAACCCACCATGGAGTTGTCCTCTCGTGTGGGGGATATCTCATCAACAGAGTTGTCTCCCGAGTAGGGAAAATCCCATCATCGGAATATGGAAGGAACCCGACAAAGAGAAACTATCGGGAGTTCATCTGCCTGTAGGTTCAGACGAGGGGAGCTCGTAGGCTAGTGTCTGTGTTCCAAGTGAGGGCAATCCCATCAACGGAACATCAGACGCGAGCTCTAAGAGGGAAAAATCCTTCGGCATAGTGAGGGATTCCGAGTGGGGGCAATCCCCACAATGGAGGGTTTCGGCTCCCGTAAGACTACCGAAAAAAGCCCATAGGCAAGTCTGCAATGACACTTTCGAGTGGAAAAAATCCCTTCAATAGAGTGTACAGACACAATCCTCCAAGTGGGAAAAATCCCAACAGTGGAGGAATCGTGTTTTCACCTCCCGGTGGGAAAATCTCTTCAGCGGGCGTGTGGATGGATGGATGAATGTCGTAACCGCCTCCGAGTGGGGAAAATCTCATCAGCGGGGGTTCTAGCGGCCACCTTCGAGTAGGGGAAATCCCATTAGTGGGCGTGTGGATAGATGGATGTACTGCAAAAGCTAGGAACATAGAATAATATTTATTCAAAAATGCAATGCATAAGGCTAGGATTGGAAGAAAGTACACACCGTATGAAAATAGAATTTGCGTAGTCAATCGATCGTCTTGTACTGGGCAATCAAGTTCTACTCTCGAGGAGGTTGCGTATTCGGCTATCTGGAAATTGCCTCGCGAGTGAGGACGTACTATTTGAGGAAGCCAAGTTGGATGAGCTCTTTCAGGTACTTTCGAAGGACCCAACAATGAATGATTTGGTGCTCTTTACATTCGCGGTAGGAGTATTCCTCCGACCCGGGAAGTGAGGTATTGTATTGGATCGATATCAAGCATCTGACCCACGGCTGATCTTTGAAGGTGTTAAAGACTTCGTTAATCGGGAGCTTCAACGAAGTGAAGCGTTTCATCGATATGTAGCTTCGGAGTGGACTTGGTGAGAGGATAGAGAGCACCTGCTTCCTGTAAGGAGGTTGCCTCCAGTGCCGGTATTGAGCATGGTCGGGAGTTTCTTGAGTGGACTTTGACTTCCCTCCACCATCGGCTGGTTTCGCGGAGTGATTGGAGAAAGCGCTTATCGCCTCTTCTAGCTGGATATAGGGTTGAGCTCGGGAAAGGACCTCACTGATCTTGGCGACATTGTGATTCAGGAGATGCTTATACAGGGGGTGCGTGACCTGCAACCCGCTAATGAATGCGAGTGCGGAGACTTCATCACAGTTGGAGAATTTGGTCAGCTGACTTTAGAAGAAGTTGATGTATGACTTGAGATTGTCTCTCGACCTCATCTTGACAAAAAGGAGGTGATGGTTGTTTCTCTTATGGCGAGAGGCATATTGTGTGAAAAAGGCCTCGGTGACCTCCGAGAAGTTATGGAGTGAGCGCGGTGGCAGAACCAATCTGATGCAGCCCCTGTTTTAAATATCAGCCGAGTCGGCCGTGATATCGGTCGATATCTCATTTTTTTGTTTGCTGCCGATACGATATGGGGAAATCGTTCGCCATATCGTTTGCAGCAAAAAATGACTGATATTTGAAATATCGGCCGATAAATCGCCCAATATCGAGCAATAAATCGCCCGATATCGCCCGATATGAAATAACTTATTTATTGCACAACTGCATGCAAATGTGCATTGTTTTTTTTTATCGTCTTTTGCATGCATATTACATCATTTTTATTTGGTAGATGATATTTATGATACTAAATCAACTTTTAGTTATCAATATTCCATTATATATACTATCCAATATGAACGCCCGATATGCGCGCATATCCTCGATATCTCCCCCGATATCAGATATTCGATATGAAAAACCCCCATCCGATAAGATCCCGATATCCGATATTTAGAACCTTAGATGCAGCGTCCTTCAGGCTGGATGGAAAGGTGAAGCACATGATCGGGTCATCGCGGGAGTAAATCACCATTTTGTCTCGGAAGTGCCAAATGTGCTGAACTAGATCGCTCACTCCGGAATATCTATCGAGTGAGAGTCGAGAATTTCCTCGGGAATTCACATTCCTGAATATCTTTGGAGAGAGAAGCGTCGTGGACTTATGTAGTTGGGATCAGGTGCTGAGGCAGCTTGGCCTCCACGATCCGTTTCTGGATCAGCTCGTCGAGGGCATGGAGACTCGGGATCTGTTGTTCTCGGGCCCCCTTTTTTTTGCATAGTTATTTTGGAGGGCTGCAACTTGGGCCTGGAGCTGTTGGTTGAGTAGTTTCAACTCCTCTTGTTCTCGAATGATGTTCTCACGATCAAGCGTCATCTGTTCCCGCACACGATCAGGTTGCAACTGCTGCTCCTTCATTTGCTCTCTCATCTCGTAGAGCATTTGAAGGAGTTGGTCTTCGCGTTGTTGTGATGGTTGGACATCGGCAAAAAATTCATGCGGTCAGATGGAGCTGATGTCCTTGGTATGCAATTGATCGCTGGCCTTGCCCCCAGTGGTTGCGACGGCCTTGCTTTTGGAAGTTACACTGTTGGTGATTCGCTTTCATTTTCATGGCGCCATCATTGATCGGGAAGAGGATTTTTTTTTAGGGAGGTAGTGAGGTGAGAGATATTGAGTGTAGAACTCAGCTCTCAATGAAAGCACCAAAATATAGAGGTAAATTCCTGGGAGAATTTATCTGCACTCAATTTGAAGGAGAGAGAAAAGCAACGCAAACACCAGAGAATTTATGATTACATTTCATATTTGCATATTTATTATCACATTTGCACATTATCCTTGATTATCTTTTATTTAATTTTGCTATTTAACCATCATTTTGTTTATGATGTGTAGTTATTAAAATAAGAAGATAAAGATAACGGAAGTTTCTAATATGTCCAATTATCCAATCTAAATTCAAATTTCAATTTAAATCAATTTGAAATCAAAGGGAAGATAAGGGTTCAGAGATAATCCATACCCTAATTCAAAGATAAAGGAGAAAATCAACTTAAATCAAGTTGCTTAAGCTCCAAGTTAAAGATAAAGGGAGAGATTTAAATTTAAACTCGGATTAGAAGATAACTTACTTCCCAAGTTATCTAGAAAGAATATTATTTTAAAATTCAGAGTTTAAATGAAGATTCTTAGGATAAATCTTCTGATGGATGGACGATATAAAGGCAGAACCAAAAGCGCATACCCAGACCCCTGGAATTGCCGCGGAAATGCGACAAAAGCAGCTTTTCCGCGGCTTTCTGTTGGAGACACCTGTGGCGGTTGGTTGTATAAGTTCGACTGGGATTTTACAATCTACTTCTCTTATAATACCACCCTAGAGCCAAAGGAAGAAGCCATCTCAGAGATCAAAACTTAGGATTTTCTTTAGTATTCTTTTTTTTTTATTTCTAGGATTTTAGTTTGAGGAAATTGTAAAGAGACGAAGAAGCGTTTGTAATTTAACGGTGACAGCTTCAATAAACAAGGTTCTTTTATTCTTGTTTTCATTCTATTGTCTTTTTTTACTTGCTTTCTTTAATTCAAGAGATTTTCTTATTTAAACATCATGGTTTGCTTTATTTTCATCATGAAGAACTAAATACAACTTCATGGTTTGCTAAACTCTCAACCACTACTTCTAATTTTATGATTGCTTAAACTGATTGTACCCCATGCATGCTTAAAATTCTAAAACTATATAATCTTCTTGAAGACTTATGATGATAAAAAGTAAACTTGACTCTAGTAATATTAGTTAAATAATTTTTCTTATTTTATGCTTAGATAGCTTTGGTAACTTAATGTTAAATCTAAACAATTTTTCTTAGGCTATGCTTAGAAAGTTTTGATAATCTAATGTTGAACTTTGGCTAGTATGTTTCAATTAGGGTTAGCTTTTCATCTTATATATCTTACTTGAAGTAATTTTTTTTAGGCACACTTCTATGATTCAACATGAGGTTTAACCTTGATGAACTAGTAAGTTAGTGGTGGTAGATGATTAGTTATTATGATCTTTTCTCATATTAAAACAACACCAATCTTTTTCCCAAACAACTTCTTTCTTCTAAGAACAATACTATATCAAACGCTTTCATCGCAACTCTCCCTGCGGATCGACCCGTATAGCCATTGATACTACAGTTAAATTGCAGGAATTCAAAGGCCAGCACAAATCAGATAAACATTGCGTTGAACTCTGTCTTTTTATCAATCAATTTTTGGCGTCGTTGCCGGAGAGGGAACGATACAGTTTGCTATTTTAACTAATTATCATCTCTGTTTCTATGTGTAGGAGTAGAGAACAGGAAACTTTCTATAACAGTGCACAGAAAATTGTCTCTTGGACTCTGCCTTCAAAGCAGAGCCCAAGCTCTCTCAACAAAGTCGCGCAAGCGCGGCTTCAAAGCGCGGCTCTTTGGAGTCCAATTCTGATAACATTTATGTAGGGCAGCTTAAAATTGCAAAAGTTATCTTCTGAAATTTGTAGTCTACATGTTTGACTTTTTACACACTACTAATAACTCAACATTAATTGATTGGCTGTTTAACTTAAAAAACAGTTTAGACTCTTGCATCTTAGAACACTTGTCTATTTCTGTTTTACTTACATTACTGTTGAAGAGTGTTGGAAACAAAGTACGTTTAAATTGCATTTAATTAGGAAGCACTTTTGGTTGATTTACAATTGCTTTAAGTGAATTCTTATCTATCTACTTGCACATGTGCACCTAAAATGACTCGAGGGAAAAACCCGTAAACAAGATAAGGTGGGAAAGTTATTACCCTTTCTTACCCTACAAACCACATCCATTGCACTCACAACCCAATCCTAACCTAAAATTTGACTAAACGTTGACCCTAGGATAATTCGGACTCACTAGGAGATTGACCTAATGAGGAAGTTGTTAGAATTTAACTCTTGCCAAATCGGTAATTAAGGTAAGGGGTTGAGAGACGAAACCTCAAAGGTTGGTGGTTTGGCTTAATTAAGCTCGTCGCTTTTGCGTGGATGCCTCCCACCAATCTTACCACTTACCTTAGGGTTCAAAAACTTGACTGATCCGATTCTGACTCGGCCGAGGCGGAACCGGATCGGCCTCCTCCGGTCCGAAACTGGGCCACGAGTCAACAATTTTACATCGTTGCTCTTGACTCAGATGGACTCAGAGTTGACTCGGGCGTATCGGCCGAGTCAACGATGAAATCGGCTTGACTCGACCAATATCACTGAGTCGAGGCAGAGTCCATCCTGATTCGAAAAAAGCAAAAAACAAAAAAAAGTCGGTTCAGATCACTCTTCAGATCGAGTCCGAGTCCATAAAAGAAAAAACATAAACTTACCATGTCTTTGACCTACGACCGTCGGCCTCGACCTCAACCTCGATTTCCGCCTCGACCTCGGTCTTCGGTCGACAACGAGCTGTCGACCTCGGTCTCCGCCCTCGAACTCGACCTCAACCTCGATCTCCGCTTGAGAGTTAAGGGAGGGAGAGCCAGAGAAAGATCAGAGGGGGGAAAGGATCTCTCCCCTCCCCCTGATCTCTCTGTCTCTCCCCCCTCTTCCCCGTCTCTCTCCGTCAAGTCTTACCCGATGTCTCTCTCCCTTACAACCTTTATTTTTATTTTTCTTTTAATTTTTGGTTTTTTCAAATTTACTCCTTATAACTTTTATATTTCTAAATCTACCCCCAAATTTATATATTTCTTATATTTATCCTCTCAAATCATCATATTTCTCCAATTACCCCTTAAAACAAATTTGTTTTGGACATGAGATACATAAAAAATTGATGTCTATATTTTTTTAAGATTTGTCAAGTTTTTTAGAATTTTTTAAGTTTTATTTGTAACGTTTTGCGTGTATAACCCGAGTCCATTCTGAGACATTGCGCCCATGTGGAACGGTGCCCACCAAATCGGCGACCGAGACTGCGACTTTGAACCATGACTTACCTGCCGATTAACTTGTGGTTAGATTTTGCAAATATACCTCCCGCGGATAATCTACAATTAGAAGTCTAGATCTAAGTCTACCTTAGAATAGGCTTGATTGAATTTTTTTTCTTCTCTTTGATGGACTGGGTGATCTTGTTTTTATTAATTGTGCATGTCAGCTTGGTAGAGAGACCCAGGTACATCTAGGCAAACTAGATACAGTTCACTACCCAAACCCGATGCAAACATGGTAAAATCAGCATCCCTACAAGATAGGTTCTATCCTATGAGGACATCTCTGTCATCTTGCATTCAGCTTCTCGCAGCCGAAGGCGACACCTTTGAGTTTAAACCACAATTCATTAACACTCTCCCAAAAATCATGATCTAGGTCCGAAGACGCATACTTCTTCATAAGAGAATTTGAAAAGGCGTGTCTTATGATAAGGATACCACAGTTAGGAGACGATTCTATTAGGTTACGTTTTGTCCGTTTCGCCCTCAAGGACCTAGCGAAAAAGTGGCTATACAGTTTAGTGGTTGAATCAATTACATCATGGAATGATTTGGTCAAAGCCTTCTTGAAGAAATTCTACTCTATCCATAAGACCGCTCTTATTCGGAAAAACATAATGCAGTTTAAGCAAGAAACAGCCGAACCGTTCTGAAAATACTTTGAGCGCTTAAACGATCTCCTTGCCCAATGCCCCTATCACGGCCTAGAGAAGTGGCAATTATGCAAGATTGTCTATGATGATTTAGATTATCAAAATAAGATTCTATTAGAAACCATGTGCCCAGGGGATTTTTGAAAAAGGATGAACATGAATGGTGGGAAATATATGAAGATTTAGCAGAGAAGACCATCCAATGTGAACCAACTCCCGATAAATCTAAGAATAGTAATCCCACCTCGTCAAAAGGAGGTCTTGATTCAATAGAGACATCCATAGCAACGGAGGCTAAATTTGCTACAGCTATGCGAAGACTAGATGCTCTAGAAACTAAAGAGCCAGTCCCGGTAAACCAAGTCAGTCTAACACAATTCACATTTGCGGGCTACACTTACTGTCAAGTTATGAACCATGTGTTCGAAAAGTGTCATGTTTTCCTTACTCATCAAATGTTGCCCGAACATATGAATGCAGCCTTCGCAAGGCCCAACAATAATCCACATTCGCAAATGTACAATCCCGGTTGGAGAAATTCAAATTTCTCATGGGGCCAAAACACCAATGATCAATCTAGGCCAAACTTCTTCAACAATTTTCAACCATCTCATTATCAATAAAATTTTCCCAACCAAGTTCCACCACCTTCTTTCCAAAATCCACAAATTGATACAAGATTCTCCAATATGGAAAGAAAGATGGATACTTTCAACACGACCCAAAAAAAACTTATTCAAGCCATGACTAGGTTAGGAATCAATTCAGTCAGCAAGCTAATTCAATTAGCGAAAACCCAAAGGGACTCTACCTAGTTAATCATAGTCAAATCCTAGAAACTCTAGGTAGGCCAATGAGGCTCAAGATCCAAATCAGTGTAATTTGGTTCATATATTGAGGTTGAGAAAACAAGTTGATAACCAAGTATCAACGCCATCGAGTCCAATACAAGCATCCACTTCTTATAATCCCACTCCACCCAACTCTGAATAAAAAGATAAGTCAGCCGAGCAGGTGCATAAACCTATAGCCCCATTTACGAATAGGCTTGGAATAACAATAATGCACACATGGAGAAAATACTTCAAATGTTTAATCAAGATTAATTTACTCTTTCTTGATGCAATACAACAAGTCCATATCTATGCAAAATTCCTTAAGGACATGTGCACCAAGAAGAGAAAGACTAATGTGCCTAAAAAAGTTTTTCTATCCACTAATATTAGTGAGTTATTGTCTAATCAGATCCCTATCAAGTACAAGGATCCATCTTGCCCTACTATTTCTTGCACAATAGGTCAAGCTGAAATTAATCGAGCACTTCTTGATTTGGGAGCAAGTATCAATTTGCTCCCCTACTCAGTGTACCAACAACTTGGGTTGGGCAAGCCTAGCCCTGCTCAAGTTACGATCCAGTTAGCTGACCGGTCAATTAAAGTTCCAAAGGGGGGAGTAACCGATTCCTTATCTGAATTGGAGAATTCATCTACCAATCGATTTTATTGTTCTAGAGACCCAAATAGTTTCTAATCCTATGTCTCAAACTCCCATCATCCTAGGGCATCCATTCCTCGCGACTGCCAATGCAATCATAAATTGTAGGAACGGATCCATGAGACTGATCTTTGAGACTTGACTAAGGAAGTCAACGTCTTCATCCTAAGAGAACAACCTTGTGATGTGGACGATCAACCTTTTGATGTAAACCTCATTGAGAACTTGACAAGTGAGCACAATGAGGAGATAAAACTAGAAACCAAATGTGATGCTGAGTTGGAATCCGAGGATTGTCAATTCTACAATTGACTGGGCATCGAGCCCAAGTTCATTAGATCCGGAGCCAACAAGCTTAACTCCTCCATCTCTTGAGTCAACCCCTTCTTTAGAACTGAAAGCCTTACCCAAACATCTCAAGTACGCCTACCTAAGCGAACAAGAGACTCTACCAGTCATCATGGCATCCCATCTGACTGACGGCCAAGAAGAAAACCTTATTACAGTCCTTAGAAAATACAGGAAAGCTATAGGTTAGGCAATGACCGACATAAAGGGATTGAGTCCGGCTATAGTTCAACATCGAATCCATCTAAATGAAGAGGCAAAACCAAAGAGGGACCCGCACCGTAGGTTAAACCCTATCACGCAAGAGGTCATGCAAGCTAAAATAGTGAAACTTTTAGATAATGGGATAATTTACCCCATTTCTGATAGCCAATGGGTCAGCATAATCCATGCGGTCCCTAAGAAATCCAGTTTTACTATAGTAGAGAATGAAAACCAAGAGTTAGTCCAAACATGACTCCCTATAAAGATTCGGGTTTGCATCGACTATCGGAAGTTAAATGTTGCCAATCGCAAAAACCATTTCCCTCTTCCATTTATCGATCAAATGCTTGAACGACTAGTTAGCCACGAGTATTACTGTTTCTTAAACGGTTACTCAGGGTATAATCAAATCCCCATAGCTCCGGAGGACCAAAGAAGACAACGTTTACTTGCCCATTTGGGACTTTTGCTTATCGCCGAATGCCTTTGGTTTTATGCAATGCCCCCGCGATATTTCAACGTTGTATGTTAAGCTTATTTTCCGACATGGTCGAAAGATTCTTAGAGATTTTTATGGATGATTTCTCCATTTATGATGACTCATTCGATCAATGTCTTTACCATCTTGAACTTATCCTTGAACGATGTACTGAAAAGAATGACTTTAAATTGAGAAAAATGTCACTTCATGGTGCAACATGGGAATGTCCTAGTCATGAAATTTCTAGAAAAAGAATTGAAGTGGACAAAGCGAAGATAAAGGTCATAGCCAAGCTTCCAATACCCAAATGTGTGAAAGATATCCGATCTTTTTAAGGGCATGACGGATTTATTGCAAGTTCATTAAGGACTTTAGCAAGATTGCTAAACCCTTAACTAACCTTTTAGCTAAGGATGTGTCATTCATCTTTGATGATGGATGTCTTAGTGCGTGACAGAAGCTTAAAATGGAACTTATTTCTGCACCAATAATCTCCGCTCCGGATTGGTCCAAACCATTTGAGATCATGTGTGATGCTTCCGATTTTGCACTAGGCACTGTCTTAGGACGGCATATTAATAACAAACAGCATGTGATCTACTATTCAAATAGGACTCTTAATGATGCCCAATTAAACTATACAACAACCGATAAAGAGTTCTTGACAGTAGTGTTTGTATTGGAAAATTTTTGTTCATACCTACTTGGGACCAAACCCATCATATCCACCGACCATTCTGCACTTCGATACCTAATGCTTAAGAAAGATGTGAAGGCCCGACTCATTCGTTGGACCCTCCTTCAAGAGTTTGATCTCGAAATTTGAGATAAAAAGGGTGTCGAAAATATCGTCGTCGATCATCTCTCACGTGTCCCAAACGCACCTTCCAACTAGTTGCTAATCAATGACGATTTCCCCAATGAACAACTCTTAGCAACCTTTAGGGAAGCATGGTTTGCCGATATAGTTAATTACTTAGTCACAAACCAAATCCCATCCCACTAGTCGAAACAAGATGTATATCGATTCTTGTCTCAAGTCTAATATTTCTTTTGGGAGGAATCATATCTCTTCAAATTTTGTTCCGATCAAATCATTAGGAGATGTATTCCCGATGAAAAAGTTAAGAGTGTTATATCCTTTTGTCACGAGTTTGCATGCGGTGGACACTTTGATCCCGTAAAACTACCGAAAAAGTGTTACAGAGTGAGTTTTATTGGCCCAGTTTATTTAAAGATGCCTTTGACTTTTGCAAGACATGCCCAAGATGTCAAATGATAGTTAGGATTTCGAAACGTAATATGATGTCCCTCAACCCAATTCTAAAAGTAGAACTATTTGACGTTTGGGGCATCGACTTTATGGGTCCTTTTCCTAATTCATTTGGACACCAATACATCTTGGTGGCTATAGACTATGTATCTAAATGGATATAGGCCATTCCTTGCAAGACAAATGACAACAAAGTTGTTGTGAAGTTCTTGAAAGAGAACATTTTTTCTCGGTTCGGAACCCATCGAGCCATAATCAGCGATAATGACACTCATGTCTGCAATAGAACTTTTGAAGCTCTTATGCGAAAATATGTCATCACACACAAATTATCTACACCCTACCATCCTCAAACAAGCGGGCAGGTAGAGGTCTTTAATCGACAAATAAAGCTTATTTTGGAGAAAACTGTGAGTCAAAACTGAAAAGATTGACCCACCAAGCTCGTAGATTCACTAGGGCCTATCGGACCGCTTTCAAAACAATTTTAGGTATGTTTCCATATAGGTTAGTTTCAGTAAGGCCTTCTACCTACCCGTTGAGCTTGAATAGCGAGCCTTATGGGCTATCAAGCAATTGAATTTTGACCTAGATAAGGCCGATAAGCTTCGAAAATTGTAAATTTCCGAGCTTGAGTTGAGAAACGAGGCATATGAAAATCTGAAAATTACAAAGAATAGGGTTAAGATTTTTCATGATAAATTTATCATGAGAAAAACTTTTGTCCCCGAACAAAAATTCTTACTCTACAATTCTAAACTTCATCTTTTTTCTGGGAAGTTGAAATCATGATGGACAGGGTCATTCGTTGCTAGGACTGCATTTCCATATTGAGTAGTAGAGATATGCGACACTAAGAATGGTAATGAATTCAAGGTTAATGATCAACGTTTAAAACCGTTCTTGAAATCAATACCGGAAATAGAAACAACCATGGGTCTCTTGACCCAATGTATCAGTAACACTACCTCTTTTGCATTTCATTCCATGCATATATACATACATTCATACATTGGGAACAATGCATGAGATAGGTGTGGGGGAGTAACATTTAATTACTAACATTTAACATAAAAAATTTTTTTTGCAAAAAGTATAACTAGCTTTAAAGAATTAAGAATCCAACAACGTTTGAAATTTTGATAGTAAGATCAATTTGAAAGAATCTATAATTTTTTAACTTAGAGATAAAAAAATTGAAAAATAAACACCATCTAGAATTTGTTGACATGATTATGCATCTTATATAGACGTACACATAAGTTTTATGCTTGGAATGATGATAGCTTAGCCAGTTTTGAATATATATAAAAAAAGAGAAATATATATATATATGAAAAATAAACAAAACTAATTATTGAGTATCTAGGTGCTTTGGCCAAAGTAAGCCTTTGGTATTTGCGCGAAAAGTAATTAGGTAAGTTTGAAAAAAATATATAAATATAATATATGTATTAGCACATCTAATAATTAATTAGTTAAGTATTAGAGCCTCAAGAAGCCTTGATATTTATACAAAAGAAAATTAGATGAGTTATACATATTAAAAAAAGATGTGCTTAAAGGGCAACGAAGTGGTAATACTTTGAACTTCTTTCAAAAAAAGAAAAATATATGTATTTAAAAAAGCGTGAAGTTAAATCAAATATTCCCAAGCTACAAACTAGTTTCACTTACACAAAAATGCATAGGATTGAAAACTTAAGAAGGATTGGTGTGAAAATATTGAATTAAATCTTTAAGAAAAAATGATTAGATTTCTTGATTTTATGATTAAACTTGATAATGCTTAAACTTGTTGGAAACTTATGAATTTAATTGCTAGTAACTACTTGTGAAATAGAAAAAAATTCTTTTATCCTTATTTTTTATTATCCTTTTTATCTTAATCTTTTCTCATCTATTATTTCATTCACCGAATTTTGTGAGTGCAATTCATTGAAAATCCTCACGAGACAAAACTCGTCCTCTAGAGTAACCTAAGGTTTAACGACTTATTGTCGTGCTAAGCGCAATCGTGAGTCCTACGAAAGTGAATAATTAGATTAGGTTTTTTTTAGTTTTGCTCGAAGACGATCAAAAGATAAGTGAGTGGGTGTGATTACATTTCATATTTGCATATTTATTATCATATTTGCACATTTATCCTTGATTATTTTTTATTTAATTTTGTTATTTAACCCTGTTTTTGTATATGGTGTGTAGTAATTTAAAATAGGAAGATAAAGATGAAGGAAGCTTCAAATCTATCCAATTATCCTATCTAAATTCAGATTTCAATTTAAATCAATTTGAAATCAATAGGAAGACAAGGATTCAGAAATAATCCCTATCCTAATTCAGAGATAAAAGAGGAAATCAACTAAATCAATTTGCTTAAGCTCCAAGTCAAAGATAAAGGGGGAGAATTTAAATTTAAACTCAAATTAGGAGATAATTTGCTTCTCAAGTTATATAGAAAGGATAATATTTTAAAATTCAGAGTTTAAATGAAGATTTTGAGGATAAATCTTCTGATGGATGGACGATATGAAGCCAGAGCCAAAAGCGTGTACCGAGACGTCGCGTTTCCGCGAATTTCTATTAGAGACACTGTGGCTGTTGGGTGTATAAATTCGACTAGGATTCTACCATCTACTTCTCCTATAAATACCACCCTAGAGCTAGAGAAAGGGGCATCTCTCAGATCACAATTTAGGATTTTCTTTAGTATTCTTTTTTTTGAATTTTTATTATTTTTAAGATTTTAGTTTAAGGGAATTGTAAAGAGACGAAGGAACGATTGTAATTTGACGGTGACAGCTTCAATAAACAAGGTTCTTTTGTTCTTTTTTTAATTCTATTATCTTCTTTTACTTGCTTTCTTTTAATTCATGCAATTTTCTTATTTAAACGCCATGCTTTGCTTTATTTTCATCATGAAGAACTAAATACAACTTCATGGTTTGCTAAATCTCTCTACCACTACTTCTAGTTTTATGATTGCTTAAACTGATTGAATCCCATGCATGCTTAAACCCTAAAACTAGGTAATCTTCTTGAAAACTTATGATGATAAAAAATAAACTTGACTCTTGTTAATACTAGTTAATAGTTTTTCTTATTTTATACTTAGATAGCTTTAATAGCTTAATGTTAAATCTAAACAATTTTTCTTACGTTATACTTAGAAAGCTTTAATAATCTAATATTGAACTTTAGCTAGTGTATTTTAATTAGGATTAGCTTTTCAAGTTTTTATTTTATATATCATACTTGAAGTAGATTTTTTTTAGGAATACTTTTATGAGTCAACATGAGATTTAACCTTCATGGACTAGTAAGTTAGTGGTGGTAGATGACTAGTGAACTATGATCTTTTTTCATAATTAAAACAACACCAATCTTTTTCCCATACAACTTTTCTTCTAAGAACAATACTATATCAAAACGTTTCCATCGCATCTCTCACTGAGGATCGACCCGTATAGTCATTGCTACTGCAATTAAATTGCAGGGATTCAGAGGCCAACACAAATCAGATAAACGCTGTCAATTTACGTGAAAAACTCACAAAGGGGGGAAATCACGTGCCAAAAGAGAGATTCCACTAAATCAAAGAGATTACAAGAAGTTCTCAGCCCTCTGTTACAGGTTCCTTCTCTAGGGTTTTTTCTCCTCCCATTTGATGGAGGTCCAAGTGTATAAATACCATGCATGTCGTAACCAAAGGTGGAAATATTACGAATCTCTATAACAGTAAGATTTGCACATTGGAATTTCTTCATCATAACTGCTCGGATTATGCCCGTGACTATTAGACGCGATTTCTGCTGTCATCTGTAACCCTCCACGCTAGAACATGGGTTGTTGCAATGTTCAAAACGTGGGATGATTTGGCGGTGTAATCGACTCCGTGAATTAAGGGATTCCTGCTTGCTGAATTGAAGGTGAAAAAATATGAAATCGGTTGTTGTAGATGTCTCGCTCGGAGCGGGAGGAGTGGCGTCAGGAACGGCTAGGTGGTGCTCGGAAGGTGCTTGGAGTATGGGAGTTCTCGGGGCGGTGGTGTCCTTGGAAGGAGGAGTTGCCTCAGGAACGGTTGAATGGTGCTCGGGAAGGTAATCTGTTGTCATGTCTTGTCGTCTGTTTCGGACAGTCCTGATGATGTGGGACACATGTCGTGATCCTAATGCAAATCAAAATCCGACCACTACAGTAATGTATAGTTCATGTGCACACAGAGAGAGAGATGGCATAAAGGTGAATTTGACATAACATTTGGAACTAATAAAAATTCACTGGATGAAAATCAAAATATGGATCTTATGGATGGTTTACAAAATATGTTCCAATTACAAGAAATGAAAAACAGAGATTTGGTTTATCGGGTATCAAATGGGAATCGCGGGCAAATAGAACACCTTTTGGTAGTATCATTACAGTTACATGGATCGTAAATGTAGGACGAGACTCGTAGATGGCAGAGGCAAATAAAGATTGTGCACATTTTCATTGATCCATAAACATGATATATGTACACACAGATCCATGGATCCAAGTTATGCATGGAACGAAAGAAATTTGAATCAACTTTGTCTATCTATTATTTGATTTACTAATCCTTTATATTGGAATGAGTCAATAGTCAAATGGCTCGGCAATTCCTCGTGAGGAGTGGAAAGCCGTATTTGATGAAAGTCGTATGTAAGGCTTGGAGGGAGATCTTTCATATCTTTCGAGATCCACGCTACAATTTGGGGTCAAAAAGTCCCATAGATGTTGTACACATGCCTCTTCGAAATGTGAATCATAGTACTCATTCTTATGGGAGTGGAAATGAAAAACCACCCCATCAAGTGGAAGATTCATTAATTGTGAAACGCTACCCAATCCATGGTTTTTATTTGCAAAGACTATATTCCTCGGTAATCGAAGCCCAAAGATCTGTGAATTAGTTCATGCTTGACTAGCGAGTATGGGGGCCCTCCTTAACTTGATCTATGGCTTGAAAACATGGGATAGAAAATGATCCACCAATCCCAAGGATCCATAATTAATCCTATGGATCCAAAATAAACAACAATAGTATTAAGTTTTTAGTTTTCAATTTTATCTTGTTTCTACAAGGGGAAGTAATCATGTTCTAATGAATCACACACAGAGACATTAAAAACACATAAGAGTTAATGGTATGTCATAGCTATATTGCTCTAAGATTTCATTCTTCCATGCTTCATCAGTAGCATATTGTTTCATGCAGCTAAGGTCCATCTCTCTAGATATTATCATATACATCTAGAAAGACGTATGCTTTGAAGAAGCTTGTATAATTTGGGAAAGGATTTTATTGATAAAAAAGAAGAATCTACTTACCGGATCAGATTGGAATTGGGTTACGTAGGGGTAATTCAACTGTATGTAAATAGATCCATAGTTCAAGGTATCGGCCGAGTCGGATACGACTTGGCCGAGTCGTATCCGACTCGGCCGCTGACGATGCGACTCGGAAGCCCGAGTCGGTCGACGGGCGCCGGGTCGACCCGGGTCGAGTCCGAGTCGGACCCAACCCGGGTCGACTCGGCGCCCGTGAACCCCCATTTAAAGGGACAGAGTGAGAGATGCCCCCTCCCTCTCGCGTTCCCCCTGCGTCGCCGTTGCCGTCGCCGTCGCTGTCGATCCTCACCCTCGCAGGTACCTCTCCCTCTCTCTCTCCCTCTCTGTCTCCGTCTCTCTCTCCCGCTGTGTCTCTCTCTGTCAGACTCTCTCTCCCTCTCCCTCTCCCTCTCAGTCTCTCTCCCTCTCCCTCTCCCTCTCTCTCTCTGTGTCTCTCTCTCCCCCTCTCTGTCTCTCTCTCCCTGTGTCCCTCTCTCCCTCTCTGTCTCCGTCTCTCTCTCTCCCTCTCTCTCTGTCCCTCTCTCTCCCTTTCTGTCTTCGTCTCTCTCTCCCTCTGTGTCTCTCTCTCTCTGTCGGACTCTCTCTCCCTCTCAGTCTCTCCCTCTCTCTGTGTCTCTCTGTCTCCGTCTCTCTCTCTGTCAGACTCTCTCTCCCTCTCCCTCTCAGTCTCTCTCTCCCTCTCTCTGTCCCTCTCTCCTCTCTATCTCTGTCTCTCACCCCCCCTCTGTGTCTCCCTCTCTCCTTCTCTGTCTCCGTCTCTCTCTCTGTTCCTCTCTCTCCCTCAGTTTCTCTCCCCTCAGTCCTCTCTCCCCCTCTGTTTCTCTCTCCCCTCAGTCCCTCTCAGTCCCTCTCTCTCCCTCTGTTTCTCTCTCCCCTCAGTCCCTCTCTCTCTCCCCACCCTCAGTTTAATTTATTTGAGTTTAATGTATTTAATTTAGTTTAGTTTAGTTAAACTTAATTTAAGTTAATTTAATTTAATAAAATTTTGTAATTATAATTAAGTTAGATAATTTAATAATTTTATTGAAGTTAGGTAATTAAGTTAGTGTAGGTTAATCTAGTATAAACTAGTTTAGTTTAATTTAATTTAGTTTCATTTAATTGAGTTTAATTTAATTTAAATTAGTTTAGTTAACTTAATTTAGGTTAATTTAATTTAATAAAGTTTTGTAATTATAATTAAGTTAGGTAATTTAATAATTTTATTGAAGTTAGGTAATTAAGTTAGTGTAGCTTAATCTAGTATAAACTAGTTTAGTTTAATTTAATTTAGTTTCATTTAATTGAGTTTAATTTAATGTTGTTTTAATTTAGTTAATTTTAGTTTTAATTTAATTTAACAGATAATTTTTTAAAATTTCAGTATGGCTCCAAAGCAACGCGATATTGGATGGGAACATGGTACCCCTATTGGTGGAAGTAGAAAACTTGTGAAGTGTAATTATAGAGTGGACATGATAACTACTCACATGGTCATCATAGTCTTGAAGGCCATTTACAGGGGTTGGGTTTGACATCTGGCCAATATTCTGGCACTGATTATTCTATAGCACTGGTGAATATTCTACTAGCAGCGCTGAATATCGAGATTTTGGGTATTATCACTATGGAGCTGATATTGCACAACCCCTACCGCCATATTACTCTGATAGTGGATCCTCTGGCTAATCATCTCAGCCTACAGGATCTCACCCACAAACATATTATTATCCTTATGGAAACTATATGCCTGATTTCTATACTTATCGTGGGGATGATGATAATGATGATTTTGTGCCTCCTCGTAATTCAATGTGGAAATGACTATATTAGCAGGTACTTATGAATTATTTTGTGCAATTTACTATATTATGCATGTATTTTGATATTTTTCTACCGACAACGCTTGTATTTATACTTTCACGTTATGTTTTGAGTGCTAAGTGATATGTTTTGAATATGTGATACATGAATTTTGATGTCTACATTTTTTTATAATTTGTCATGTTTTTTTCATAATTTTTTTGGCGTTCTATGCAGTGTTTTGTGCGTATCGTCCGAGTCCGATCCGAGTCGCCGAGACCGATCCGTCTCGGTGCCGGCCGAGTCGGCGGCCGAGACCGAAACTTTGAACCATGAATAGATCCTCTCAGAAAGTACTAATAGATTTTATAATGTATGCATGTTAATGGCATGATAGTCGCGCCACGGTTCAAAGACTCAGCCGAGTCGGAGACGAGTCGGCCGAGTCGTATCCGTCTCGGCCCACTCCGAGATAAGTCCGAGTCACGAGTCAGTCGACTCAACTCAGAGGAGACCGACTCGACCGAGAATCGGAGTTGACTCGGTCGACTTGGCATTATGATGATTTTGTACCTCATCGCAATTTATGTGAAAATAACTACATTAGCATGTATTTATGAATGTAGTTTGTGCAATTTACTATATTGTGCATGTATTTTGATATGCTTCTATCGACGACGCGTGTATTTATACTTTCGCTTTATGTTTAGTGTGCTAGGTGATATATTTTGGACATGTAATAGATGAATGTGGATATTTACATTTTTTTTAGGTTTTGTCGTGATTTTTTCAGAATTTTTTGAGTTTTCTATGTAGCGTTTTGCGCGTATCGCCCGATACTGATCCGAGTCGCCGAGACCGATCCGTCTCAGTGCCCGCCGAGTCGGCGGCCGAGACCGCGACAATGAACCATGAGTCGCGCATAGAGAGATTAAATGGCTACCTTATTGTATGCAATAAGGTGGCTATTAGAATTATAAAAAAAAGTACATGAAAATAAGAATAATGGAAATGTGGTACTATTAAGCAACTTCGTATGCTTTCTATTTGTCCATGTTTGTTAGGGAAGTGTGCATTAATCCAACAACAAATTTTGCAACCTCCTCAGCAAGTTTACATTATATAAAGTAGATAGGTTTTAATGTTCCATCCTTTGAATCTGTCTTTTCATTGAAAATGTTTAAACAAATGCATCAAAGATTATAGGAGGGGTTATTAAATTAAAGGATGCATTTATAGTTTACCATAGCCATGTTCAACAGTAATGTGACATTTCAATAGCAGGATAAGGGACATACAAAAAAAGGAAGATCCCTTGTACTAAACATAGCTACAACTTATCATACCAACTATCAGTATGGATGGATGCCTTTGGAGTATGGTAAAGAACCTGTCAAGAAACCAAAATACATTATTCGCAGACGCACCTATACTGCAAAATTAACACCAGAAACATAGATGTGGCATTTGAAATATTCTTCAACATGAAAAATAATTAACCACAGAGTAAAAGGAAAAACCCATTTGACCCAAGCACTTATCTAAAATTGGACAATTTACTTTGTAAATTCCACACTATACCTAATCACTAAATCTCTAGGCGAAAGTTTTAGTTTTCCGTGAAAATGTTTGCTTTGAATTGCATTTGTCTCCCTTCAACTGAAAGTAATTTAGCCATTTTTTTCCCCTGTAAACTATTCATCTTATGCATTTGAAGATAAATCTGAGTTGGTGGAGGTAAGAGTAAATTAGTCATTATCCTAAACAGAAAACTGTCTCTACCTGACTTTCTACGCTTATGTTTGCTATGGGTGCCAAGGCCTCCACTACAGGAGCCAGAATAAGGTTATCAATCTTTTGCATCTCCCTGCAAGTAGAAACAACTCAGGTAATCAGTATTTATAAAATTGGAGAGCATAATTCATGCATGTATCTGAACATCAATAATTTCTTTAATAAAAAGCAAGAAATTTTGTGATGAGACACGGATAGCATATAACCAAGTTGAAAGACGAGAAAAATGAACATGCCTCTGACTGTGATAAAAAGTAGCGTAATTTATACCTAACCCCCTGAGGTTTCATAGGTCAACAAAGAAGCCCCCCCGGGTTTAAAGTTGAGCACCAGAAACCCCCCCCCCCCCCCCCCCGCGCGCGCGCCTTAAAGTAGGTTGACGGTGTTAAATTTTGAGCTAAATTGACGTTTTTTTCCCTTGAGTTATGTCAAGTCATAACCAGAGAGAGAGAGAGACAGCCAGGAGGGGCTAAGTGGAGAGGTAAAAAACTCCAAAAGACTATATGTTTCCACTAGAACCCATTACAAAGCCCCATGGGTTCTTGGTTCTTCCTCTCTTTCTCTTTAATTCAATTCCAAACTGAAAAGGAGGGTATTATTGACATTTTAGGGGTCACATGACCTGAAAAAACTAACAAGATTATAAAATTTAACCATCAGGGGGTCTAGTGCTCAATTTTAAACCTCAAGGGGTTTCGTCGTTAACTTATGAAACCTCAGGGGATTTAGCTATAAATTACCCTAAAAAGTGTCAAACAAGAGCAGAATTCATAGTAATGAAACTTGGCTTACTTTCTGCTTGGATTCAATGAGATGTGTTGTCTATTTTTATCCTTCTGGTTGACTTCTATAACCATCAATAAAAACGGTCAACTGCAAATGACGTGGGCTTTAATTTATGAATGGTACTGAACTCACATAAAACAATATTAGCCTATAACTTAAAAATGATTGGAACTAGGATTGAACTATATCTCATCATGTTTACAAGGAGTGCAAGGGAAATGTTTACATAGGAGGGCCCCCCTCTTTCTTGGTTGTTTGAGGGCACGGCAGGGGAATTATTGCATGAGTTCCTTGATATTATTGGACATGTTACAGTTTTCCTCCAACTGTGTGCTTGTCTGTGTCATATAAGGGTGGATTCAAAACATAAGATAATAGAAAGACACCCTATGAAAACATCTTAGTAAACCAGAGACCTTAACATTTAAGACAAGTTAGAAATGGTTGGGATCCCCCACCTCCAATTACTTTCGATGAACTTATTCTGTGAGGAGTGTGAGTTCTCTCACATGGTATTATAACCTATGATGTGTAGGACACTTCAACCAACGAAAATTTATCGACTCTGACACACCCGGACACGACAGACATGTCTGACACTAACAAAAGTGTAAGTTGCTATTCACCTTAAGATTGTGTTTGGCAAGTGGAGTTAAGATTAACATTTAGTGCCTTGGCGGGGGGGTGGGGGGGACTAATTCCAAGGTTTTGATGGAATTAGTAGCTCTTGAGTTAAAGAGAGTTGGGGGTTTCAAGATGGTTTTTGTGTTGTTTCTACATAACTTCACACCTCATCGATACTCTCTAATTCTCGGTCATTCTTGATCGTTTGGCAAGAGTTAGAAGGAATTGAGCTATTCTTGAGCTAACTCCAATTGCCAAACGGTGCCTAAAATTATGCATAAGATGAAATAGATTACACCACCTTTTGGGAAAAAATTGTTCTACAGGTCTTTTTAGTAGATTTAGGTTCTTTCATAATTATTAACAATCCAAAAGATATATGCAATATGTGTACATTCGGAAGAAAGATACATATATAATTGTGTCCTAGTTCTAGATTTAGGGCGATTTATGTGTCAGACACCCCGTGTGTGTGTGTGTGTATGGGTGTGGGTGTGGGCGTGGGTGTGGGTGTGGGCGTGCACCACTTGTTTCCATGTCAGCAGACAGCAATCATAGAACAACACAGAAAAATGCAAATAGTAAAACCTCCTTGATGGATGTACACACTATAACTTTTAAATGGTTATAAGAAGTCTTTGCATAAAAATATTAATAAACTTTTCCATAGAAGTGCTGGAAAATTATGAATTAGTAGACATTACGAGAATCTCATAGGCTTTGAATCGTCCTTTAACCCCCAAAAAATCCAGAATTAAACCTAAATAGCCCTTGATAATTTTGTCATCCTATCAAAATAGTGGAAGTGTGCCATCTTCATCATCTAAACCTTTCCCCATTAGAATGGGTTTTTTCTAGAGCATAAGACTCGATGAAATTTGACAAAATTTTAGGACTGACTATCAACCTGATGAATTGCTTGCTAGGAAGCTCCAGACAGATGAGAAGCTTGCCATACATCATACCAAACCCATTCAGTGGGCAGGAAAAACTATTCGATTGTTGCACATGCAACATGAAGCAACTCTGCCAAAAATTCTCCTAGATTAGAAATTGAATCTACTGAAATTTCTTCAATAAAAACTCCTTACCAATCATAAACCCAATCACTAGGTTCAGCATTCAACAGGCTGAAGGAAAGCACGACGCTCCCATCCAAACCGACAGGCATAAACTCATCCTCCTCCCCTTCTGTTGTCACCTCCCTCCCACCCATCATAAATAACTTCACAAAGATCTCCCCAATCACCTCCACCGCCTCCTCCTCCGACACCCTCCCAACAATCCACGCATGCCGGTGCTTACCGACCACCACCCTAACCTCCGCATCCTCCTATCACACACCGAGAACCAATAAATTTCAACCCCCCAAAATATCAACTTGCAATTTTATCAATTACATCGATCAAGACTTCAAAAACCTCACCTCCTTGGCAACGACCACGACAGTGTAAACCCTAGCACCGCCATTGCCACCAATTCTCGAATCCAGCAGCTCATCCACGGCCTCATCATCATCAAATCCAATGCCATCCAGTGCGCCGCATTTCCAGATGTCGTCGCCTTCGCTCGATTCACAGCGGCTACCGAGGAGTCAACGGTGACGGAGACGGCGGCGTTTTGCAGGAGGAGGATGAGGGTCCGTGCGATCCGAGGCGGCGGGAGATGGCGGCGGAGAGAGAGTGAGGGACGAGGAAGACGGAGAGATGAAGACGGCGTGGAAGCGGCAGGGAAAGGAAGGAGGGTGGGATGGAGACGAGAAGAGAGGGAGGAGATGGAGGCGAAGGGGAGAGGGGAGCGGTAGATCTCCGTGGACTTCAGAAGGAAGGGGAGGCCTGTAACAATTTTTAATCTCATTTAGGAGTTTAGTCTAGAAAAAGATTAGGAATTTGGGAGGAGGATTGAAGATGATCGAATTAGTGTTACCTGCGAGGAAAGAGAAGAGGACGGAGAGGGTGAGAAGCAGGCGCTTGGTGCCAGTTTGCTGTTCCTTTGGCTACTGTCGTTGTTACTGCTACAAGAAGAAGAGGTAGGATTTGATGCAGATTGTGGTGTTGTTTCAGAGATTTCCGCCATTGTTACGCCAAGATTCGTTCTTGCTCTCTGTCTCCCTCTGCTGCTGGTGGTGGTGGCGGCAGCAGTTTCTCCCTTGGCGGAGCAGAAACGAGTCTCGGTTTTATTTGCCGAAAGGGCTTTTTTGGGAGCAACTCTCAAAAAATAACTAGGATATGGTCCATGTCTTTGAGAAACTGACGGATCAACAAGGGGCCTGTTTGGTTAAGGGTGGAAGTGAGGAAGTGAAGAAGTGAGGAAGTGATAATAGTTCCCTTTGGAACTTGGGAATTGGTTAGTAAGTTTTCTGGTGTTTGGATGTTGTTGGGAAGTGTGGTTTGGAAAATGTTATGTTTTTTCCAGTGTTTGGAAGGTAATGTGGAAGTGAAAGTGGAAAGTTGACTACAAAGTTGACCGCAAGTAATATTAATTAAAAATTAATTAAGAAAAATAAATTAGACTGTAATTAGAATGCAAGTGAGATTTACATGAGCAAAAAATTAACTGTTTTGTGCTACAACTTATTACAAATGAGATTTATATGACCACAAAATTAACTGTAGCACTCTGGAAGTGAGGAAAACGTTGTGTAAAGGAGAAAAAGAGAGAAAGAAAAGAACTTTTTCCATTTTCCTTTTCCGGTGTTTGGATGAACAGCTGAAATGAGAAAAGACACTTCCCACTTCCTCACTTCCACCCAATTCCTTGAATCCAAACAGGCCCCCAAGGATGAAGAGAGCACAGAGAAAAAAAATGAGGAGGAACAAGGGAGCTAAGAGAGAAAGAAAAGAAGGAGTTTTTTTATAGAAGTGGACGGACGGATGGACAAAGTTTTTATATGAGTCACGTGAGAAAATTTTTTTTCTGTTAGTTTTGATTAATTCTAAAAATTGACCTAACCGACCTTTCACATGCTACGTTATCGGCGGACGGTTCGCCACATCAGCGGCGGGGCACCTGCACAGCATCAGGCTGTTTTTTTTTTGCTTCATCCGGGTTGGCAACCGCGGATGAAGCAAATATTTTTTGCATGTGTATTGCTTCGTCTGGGGTTGGCAACTTCGGGCGTGGCTCTATTTTTCTTTTTGAATTTTGGTTTCGTAAATTGGCCAGCTTGTTTTATCCAGGGTTGGTAACTCCGGAGAAAGCAAAAAATTAAAAAAATAATATTGCTTTGCCCGGTGTTGGCAACCCCCAGACAAAGCAAAAAATTAAAAAATAAAAATTTCCCTCTATCCTCTCTCCCTCTCTCCTCCTCTAAAGTGATGGCGAGTTCGGGATTTGGCGGCGGCGACGAGTCCGCCTACGCCAAAGCCTAGACTCATCGTCGCCGAGGAGAAGAGAGGGAGAGAAGAGGAGTAGGAGAGAGAAGAAAAAATGAAAAAAAAATAAATTAAAAAAAGAATACATTTACTTTGTTTGGGGTTGGCAACCCCAAACAAGCAAAATTTTATAAGAAATTGTTCATCCGGAGTTGCCAACTCTGGATTAAACATAATTGAAAAAAAATAAATATCTTTCGTTCGGGTTTGCCAACCCCAGACAAACAAATGCACACCAAAAAAAATATGTTCGTTGGCCGTGTTGGCCCAAAGGTGTTGGCCCGAAGGCCCATCACTCTAGTTTTGATGATGATCAACTCATGTAGTTATAGTACTAATGATCTTGTGTTTTAATTAGTGACAGATTTATGATCAAGATCTTAGTAGGTGCATAGCTTCAACAAAGGATTTAAAGTCAAGTTTTGGAGCTAGCACGGTGTTTGGACCAAGTTAAGAAGGCTTCAAGTGAAGACTTCAAGAAGATGAAGACTTGAGTCTAGATTTATTTTTAGAAGATTTTGTTTTAGTTAAAATGTAAAGGATAGAGTAGTTGGTAGATTGCTCAAGTACCATATACACACACACTCTTGATTTAGTTTGTTTTTTAAGAAAGATTTTTACTTTGGAAAAATACTATTTGATTTTTAGTATTCAAGTTTACATGTTTTAACCAAAACCTATTTTAAGAGCTTAATGTCAAAACATAGATATTTCATCATGTTTGTGTAGTGATCATATCCATGCACCATATGCTCTAATAGTGTTTAGAATATCTTGTTTTGTATTTGGTGAAGTTTGAAAAACAAGTTTTGAAAAAATCAAGTTTGGAAAAATACTGTTCTTCATTTGAGCCAATATTTCCAACTTACAAAAATAGTCCAAATCTTTATAACATGACTTGATTTTGTGCAAGCATGTTTGTTTATCAAAGTATACTGGTAAAACTATTTTTGTAGATTTTTCATTATTTTATGGGATTTTATTTGAACCAAAAAGACCTAGTTTAAATCCCTTACAGTTCTGTCCTGGCTATAGCCGGTCGACTGACGTGCACAGACGTGCACGCCAGTTCTGGCAGGAGGGCCGACCGACCGACCCGGTCGACCGTCCAGAGAGCTCTGCTCTCTGGAAAGCCCCGGTCGACCGACCGGTCGACCGAATAGAGAGACTTGCTCTCTGTATCCTGTCTCGGTCGACCGACCGGTCGACCGATGGCACAACGGTCTGAAATATGACCGTTGGCCGGTCGGCCGGGCGGGTCGACCGACAGGCCTGACAGACCCCAACGGCTAGTTTTTCAGACTCTATAAAATGGGGCATTTGGGGGCTGTTTTGATTAAGATTTTGGGAGAGTTTTTAAGCCAGTTTTTCCTATTCTTTTAAGAGGTTTTTCTCCACAAAAATTTAGAGCCAATACTTCCAATCAAAAGGGGAGTTTATTAAGAGTGTTTTAAAAGAGATTTCTTGAGTTTTCCTCCACCATCTCTTTCCTTGTTTTCTCACACATACACTTGAGTTATCCATTGCTATTCATCTTATAGGAGTGTTGTAGTGAGAGTTTTTTATTAGTGATCAAAGTGTTTAGATCACCAAGAGATCTTTTCTTGTACCTTGAGGAGGCGGACGTGTGTGTCCGCGGTGTTTCGAGTTCGGGTGCGAACTTGTTGTTTGAGGTGCGGCCTCGGCGAGCCGGTGGGCTTGCGGTGTGTGCGGGACTAGAGAGTCCGAGGGATTGTAGGTGTTGCGGCACCGAGGAGTGATCCATTGGGATCAAGCATAGTGGAAATCCTTCGTGTGTCGAAGGCGGGGATGTAGAGCAAGTGTGCTCGAACCTCGAAACAAATCCTTGTGTTTGCGATTGCTCACTCTCTCTCCTCTCTCTTTGTCTCTTATTTATATCTTGCATACTTTTATTGTGCTCATCTTTATATGCTTGATATCTTGTGTGCTTAATTGATATATATGCTTGGGTTGTTTGCTAACACTTGTATTTAACCAAGAGAGCCAACGCGGCACACCTCAACCCTTATCAAGGGGAATCTAGACGAGTTTGTCCAGAGCCCTTCACGAGGAATTCGGCAACACTCTTGTGTTATACGTGGTGTTTAGTGTAAGAGTTTAGATTAGGTCATAATAGTTTTTAATTCCGCATTATTTGGCATTAAGTGACCATTAGATTAGCTATCACCTATTCACCCCCCTCTAGGTGATCTTCAAAAGGCCCATCACTCTAGTTTTGATGTTGATTAACTCATGTAGTTATAGTTTACTAATGATCTGTGTTTATATAGTTTCAGTTATTGATCAAGATTTTAGTAGGTGTTTGGCTTCAACAAAGTAGTTTTGGACCTAACACATGTAGATTCAAGAGCTCAAGCGTCAAGATCGCATCTAGCACTCGGTTGGAGTCAAGCTCGTTGGATCGCGTTTGGATCGAGTCGACTTGGAGAAGGATTCTACAAGAAGACTTCAGTTTGTGTTTAGTTTAGTTTAGATCTTGTGTAAAGATAGATAGTATTGATATGCTCAAGTTCACATACACACACAAGTTTCAATATGTTTGATTTTTCGTTTAAACCGGTTTTGGATTTCATGTCTAAACAAAGATATATATCTTATATGTATATTGATTCTATCAATATACAATATGCTTCAAATTTGCTTAAATATCATGTTTTTGTATTTATACAAGTTTGAGAAAAATCGGATTTCCATTTCAAAGTTTAGTTTTTAGAAAAATACGGTTTTTGTGTTTAAGCCTAATTCTATATCACAAAAATAGTTCAAATAGCTTGTAATATGTGTTGATTTTTGGTCACGCATATTTGTTATTCAAATATCTTTCAAGAACTTATTTTTGTGGATTTTATGTGATTTTATGGGATTTAATTGGTGTTAGATTAACCAAGTTTCAATATCTATAATCCCTGCCAGATCCCACTGGCGGTCGACCAGACGATCGACCGGACCAGGGGTCGGTCGCCAGACAGGTCGACCGATGTGCACGAAGACGTGCACATCGCCATTCTATAGACTGGTCGACCGACTGTAAGTACCCAACTCTCGGGTGTGCCGGTCGACGGTCGCGGGCGGTCGACCGGCAAGCTTGGCCCAGTCGACTGGGCGGTCGAACGGAGGCACAACGGTCAGAAAAATGACCGTTGGCCGGTTGACCGGAAGGGCAGTTTGGCTTTTCCTGGCTGCAACGGCTAGTTTTTGAGAGAGGTTATAAATATGCCTTCTCTTGGGCTGTTTTGCATAAGGATTTTAAGAGCAAAATTTTCTATCTATACAAGTGTTTTAGCAGCAAGTTTTTAAAGAGTTTTTGTGCCAAAAAGATTTATCTTTTATTTGTTTTCAAGGGTTGGAAAAATTAAGAAAAATAGAGTATTTGGGAAATTGTTTTGATCTTCATATCTATCTTCTTCTAGTATTTTTTCAAGTGTTTTCTTTGTGATTTGTTTTTCAAACACCTTGTTTTCTCACACTTGAGCTATCATCTTTATGATATCAATAGGATCTTGTTTTGTGAGGAAAATTGGTTTGTGGTCTTTGAGATCACCAAGAGTTGAACCTTCCTTGCCTTGGGTTTGTGTTCATCCCTCTTGTGTAGAGGTGATTGTGGAGGAGTTTTGGGTTTGTGTTCATCCCTTTTGTGTAGAGGTGATTGTGGTTGTTGTTTGGCTTAGTGCCCTATCCCTCTAAGTGTAGAGGGATGTTTGTTTGGCTTAGTGCCTTATCCCTCTTGTGTGAGGTGATTGTTGTTGTGTATTGCCTCTTGTGTAGAGGTGATTTTGTTGGAGAGAGGAGTTGAGTACTCCTAATTTGTATTTGCCAAATCCTCAATGGAGGTTCTCTGTGTGGGAGGTTCTGTGTGGACGTATAATGAAAATCCTTCTGTGTGAAGGCGGAGACGTAGAGCAGTGGCTTGAACCTTGAAAAATCCCGGTGTTTGCGTTTGATCCACTATCTCTTATCTCTCTCTCTTATATCTTGCATTACATCATATTGTCATATCATATATATGCTTGGTATATATTTGTATGCCCTCACTAGTGTTTGAACCAAGAGAGCTTTATATAGCACCTCAACTCTTATTTAGAGAAATCTAGAGGAGATAGTCCAGAGCCCTTTCACCGGGAATTCGGCTACACTTTGTTTCACATAGTGTGTTGCATTTAGTTTTTAATTCCGCATCATTTTCATTAGATTGATAATACACCTATTCACCCCCCTCTAGGTGTATTTTCATTGGTATCAGAGCCTACGCTCCTGATATTAGGTTTAACCACGTAGAGTGAGATCTTGGTAGCTAATCTAGTATTTGCATTTGCACACTTTTTGTTTATACACACTCATGTATTTCCTTACCCCTCCCATGTATGATGTTACCAACATTGACATGTGAAAATATAAAATGAGTATGTACCTTAAAACCCTAAGAATGCATGTTTACCTTGCCACTACCAAGAGATCTTGGTAATGACAAGTACATAGAGGCCAATGCACAAGCCCTAGATGCATTAAGGCATACACTGAGCAAAGATTACTTATCTATGGTTTCTCATTGTGATTCTGCTTTTGCAGTGTGGAACATATTGACCTCTCCCAAGATTCAAACGACAAAATATGTGGAGGAGGAATCTCGTGAGATGAGTTCGACCAAGCTTGCTACATGGCCCAAGGGAATATCTCCCTGAGGTAAACTCAGACATTCAACTAGATGATAGTGCTAGTTCTTCAGGTGATGACTATATGGATGCTGATGCTTTAAATGAAAAACTTTCATTATTTTTGTGAAAACTTACTTGAAAAGTATAAACTTTTGAAAAAGAAATCTTAAATTAAAAAAGGAAAATAAAATTTGATTTTCAAAACTTGGTATTGCTTTGCAAGAGAGGGATGAGATTTCAATTCAAAGGGACTCATTGAATCCCCACTTGACCTTACCCTAAAAGAAACACAAAATTTTAAAGAATAAAAATAATTGTGATGAGTTTGAAGAAAAATGTGTTTGCCCAGAGGCCCTTCACTCTATTTTTGATGATGATTAACTCATGTAGTTTATAGTTTACTAATATCTTGTGATATTTAGTTTCAGCTATTTAACCAAGATATAGTAGGTGATTAACTTCAAAAAGGTGTTTTGGAGCTTTCACATGGTGATTCAAGAGCTCGAGCGTCAAGTTCACATCTAGCACTCGTTGGAGTCAAGCTCGGTGGATCACGTTTGGATCGAGTCAACTTGGAGACGGAGTTCTACAAG
>JAVJIF010001428.1:0-125583 GCA_038442645.1 Agave tequilana | reverse complement strand
AAAAAAATAAGAAAACCCACCATCCACTGGAGGGTTATGCATTAATATATTGGAGATGTAGCACTTGCCAGTTTTTCTTTTCTGTGGAGCAGTATTTCTTGAGATGAGCCTGTGACTTCTCTTATAGCCTCTCTGATATTTGGTAGTATGGATTGCTATTAGCTAAAAAATTAGGACAAATGTGTTATTCTTTGCAGTTGGTAGTGGGCCAACTTGACTTTTGTAATTGGGGAAACCACTCAGTTCTCTGTAAGGAACACATTTATTTGTGGTACTTCCGTTCTTTATCGCATTCTGGAATATCATCTGAAAATAATTAATATAGTGTTGCACTCTTATCCGTAAACTTAGTAACATACTTCCTTTTGCTTACCATGATGAACTGTCCTGTGCGATGGGGAAAGTTGTAGTCTATATAATAGCTCAACTAATAATAAGATGGGCACTTCTGAACTTTCATGGACAGGACTGAATTATGGACTGTATTAGAATCTAAAGTAATAATGTTTAGATAGCTTTTCTGTTTAAATCAATTTATCTAAGGTTTGTCTAATTTTGGATTATTTCCGTTTGCTTGTTTTCTAAAGCTGTGATTTGGTACAAGTGTGTAATGCCATCATACCTTGTATACAAAATGACTAACATTAATAAATTCTTGCAATTCTTTCTACATTTACACTTCTTTCTGAAATGTCTGGTTCTCTAGAAAAAGAAAACATGATGAGGATGATTGTTTATATACCTGTTGGTATGGCTGCAATACTAAATTGTCTTTAATTTTAAATTTTAGTCATGTTGATGTGAAGTGTTTATGCTTAGGCCCGTGAAAAGTTTATGTCACTTAAAAAAGGCACGCGTCCAGATATTGTTACTGAACTAGAAGAAGTAAGACTTTCTTCAGATGATATTATCTACTTGCATACATGTCTACTTTGTGGAGTTCATGGAACCCTCCTTGTTCCAATTTTCAGGATTTGCACAACTCAAAATCATCGTTTGAAAGATGCCGATTCAATCTAGTATGTATCCCTTAACTCATTTTTTAAGTCATCAAGTGAATCCATTGTTTCATTATTTCCATTTCCTTGGTTGTAAGGAGTCTTCAGGTTAGTGCTCTTGCAAATATTGAAGCAAAGAGAAAGTATGAGTTTCTGGAATCTATAAGTGCTGTAATGGATGCTCATATGAGATACTTTAAGCAGGTATCACTTTTGTTTTTTTATATCAAACAATCACTTGCAAATTGGCTATTCTTGTTGTCTACATGAATTTTGACTATTACTTTCCCTTTTTGTTTAGGGATATGAGTTATTAAGCCAGATGGAACCTTTCATTCACCAGGTAGCTCAGCCATTTAATAAATTTGCTGCGTGACCTTGACTAATAATGTAGTTGAAACCTTAACTATCCTTCTTTGCTCCGGAGAAGGTTTTGACATATGCACAACAATCAAAGGAAATGGCTAATGCTGAACAAGACAGACTAGCAAAGAGAATTCAGGAGTTCAGAACTCAGTCTGAACTAGCCAGTTTAAGATCTATGAGTCATACGGAAGCTTCAACCATTGGTGACGGTATCCATGTTGTTGGTATTAATTCGTACAAAAACATAGAAGCACTTATGCAGTCTACTGCAAATGGAGAGGTACTGATACTTGACATGAATATTTCTTCTCTCTTAGATTATAATGGACACAGCAAAAGACCTCTTTTTCTACACAGGAAAGGGTCTTTGGCTTTTATCAATGAGTTGTCATGTTAAGATTTTCTTATATATTTTAATTACTGGCTTAAAATTTTGAGATTGGATGAGCTTACATCTTACTTCTCTTTCATTATGTTGGCTTTGAGATTCACCTTTATTTTGTATCTTATTTTCTATCCTTCCTTTTTTATGTTTAAGATTGGATTTATTCCTGTGACGTCAATGTTGAGAAACTCCATTGTTAAGCAACTGATTATGGGCCTGAACCTTATACCTTAGATTATTTCCAACATAATGCATAGTCCACTGCAATTATCTTTCAGGTTAAAACTATTAAGCAAGGTTATCTTATCAAGCGTTCTTCAAGCCTGAGAGACTGGAAACGGAGGTTCTTTGTACTTGATAGCCATGGAACTCTGTACTATTACCGAACTAAATGGAACAATAAACCAAGCAGATACCTGGTATGCTATCTGTCTTTTTTAGCTTTCATTTATTCTTGCTCTGATGATTGCTGTGGTGCCTTCCAATTGATTATTGTTTCTTATCTTTTATCGGATAAGGTGTAACTTAAAATTGATTGGTATACTAGTCTTTTAATGGCCTTAACACACACATGCGCATCTTGTTTCTACTTTGTCTGGCGTGTGGTCTTTTGAATATTCATGTGGACCATCTTGTTGGTTTTACTGTTGCTAAACTTCTTTATCTACTGTCATTTCAAGTTGGGTGTTAGCAAAGTTGAAGCTTTAAATTCACGATCTCAAATTGTTCTCAGGATTTTAAATTTACAATTTGTTTTCATAGTTTAGTCTGGTTTTATATTATAAAATTATATATATCATATGTGTTGGGTTCCTTTTGTTTTAAAAAGAATATAAGATCATTGTGTTTGAAGCGTTGTACAATAGTTCTGAAAGACAACTTTGTTGTAGCATGTTTTTTATTTATGAGACTTCAAACAAAATGAATGATGTATAAAGAATATTAGCACAGCCCTGGTGCAAGAATGAGATAAAAAATCATCAAATATTCCAAATTCAAGACCTTTGGAGAGAAAAATTTGTTGGATTGTATTAAACCAAAAGCTTATTTAGCTGAATTCTCGCTGATTTAGTTGCAAACTGCAGTGGATTCTGAATTCTCACTTTGCTTCTTTGTGTTGTGTGCAATTTATATTGTTAAACTTATTTTTTTAAAATTGTTTCATAATTATTCTTTAAGCAAGGTGCTCTGTTTACATCAATTAACTGGCATATCCAATGCTGCTACTGTTTCTTCAGACATCTACATTTCTCACACAAAAAGATATTGTTTCAGGATGAAGACAGTCTTGGGTGCCACATTGTTGATCTTCGAACTTCAACTATAAAGATTGATGCAGAGCAGACAGACCTGAGGTTTTGCTTCAGAATAATATCACCAATGAAGATGTACACACTGCAGGTATTATATAAATATCTAGTAGAATTTGTGTTTTTAAATTTCATTGATTAGAAGGCTATTGGCTTTTGTTCCTTTTTTCTTTAGGATGGATTATTCTATATTTTCCTCTTAGGTCATGTTCAATGCTCATTTGCTGACAATACACCCTTCATATATGTTAGGCTGAAAATGCTGCGGATCGGATAGACTGGATTGATAAGATTACAGGAGTTATTGCATCACTTCTAAGTTCTCCTTATGTAAGTCAGGTTATCACTTAAATGTTCTTTCCTAGGGAATTATTTGTTCAATTGCTCATCCACATTTAAGAATAATTAGTTCCTTCTGGGTCTTATTCTCCATTTTTCTTCTTACCATTTTGCTTCTTGATTGACAGTATTGTTTACCCAACTTATCCTAACCCACTTGAATCTAAAATCTGACTGGACCTTACAAAGCTGTTTTCCTACATGCTTGATTCTGAGCCCTAAGATTTAACATGTTAATTTTCTTACTCCAATGCAAAGTATATGGAATGAAATATAGAACTAATCTTATTTACAAATTTTCAATTATTTATTTATCAGGTTTCTTCTGGAAAGATGTATATGGAGGGGGAAAGCTTTAATGACACACGTGGCCCTGAGTATTCACTGGATACAGCTGTCCAAACACATGATAGTGTCTCTAGGATTCTCAGGAGTATACCTGGAAATGATGTTTGTACGGAGTGTGGTGCTCCTGAACCAGATTGGGCGTCGCTTAATCTTGGGATTCTGGTATGCATCGAGTGCTCTGGTGTTCACAGGAATCTTGGTGTTCACATTTCAAAGGTTCGATCCTAGACTTATCCAGTATGTCAATATAGATCATATTAGTTAATTGCTGTCACCATCCATCACTGTTTTTGCTAGTTTTGTTAGTGAGCTGCCTAAAGAAATATTCCTTGAGAAAGACCTTAGTTTTCTTTCCTCAACTTCTAGAATGACTAAATTGTAGTTGGATAACAAACTATAGTTTAGAGTACTTTTTCATTGTTTTAAGCTATTCAATGATGTTTTTCATTTTCTTCCTCAATTGAGCTGCCACTTTCTGATACATAGAGGTTGATGTTGAAGGGGTTTCTTCAAAAGTGGAGTCATAGGAAGGGATGTGAAAAGTGAAAACATGGTCCCTGTTAAGATTTATGCAAAAATAGTCCCACATTGGCTAGACAAGGGGATGGTCTTGGGTATAAAGGATTTGAGCTACTTCACCTAGAAGGCTAGTCTTAGTCCTTACAAATGGTATCAGAGCCATGCCCCAAACTGTCATGTGTGGAAGATCCTCCAAGAGTAGATGACGTAGTTCCGGGCGCGCGGGCGCGGGCGCAGGCACAGGTGCAGTGAAAGGCACAGTGCAGCGCAGCGAAAAAGGCGCAAGCACAGGCACAGACACAGGTGCAGTGCACAGTGTAGTGTATGTTGGCCCAAAGGCCTATCACCCTAGTTTTGATGATGATCAACTCATGAAGTTATGTTTACTAATGATCTTGTGTTTAATTAGTGACAGATTCCTTATCAAGATCTTAGTAGGTGTGGAGCTTCAACAAAGGATAAAATGTCAAGTTGGAAGCTAGCACCGGTCGATTCACGAGCCTATGCATCAAGACCACATCTAGAGATGAGCTCGATGGATTGCATGTGGACCAAGTCAAGAAGATGAGAAGACTTCAAGGGAAGACTTCAAGAAGATGAAGACTTGTGTCTAGGTATAAGATTTTTGTTTGTTTTAGTTAAAATGTAAAGGATAGATAGTTGGTGGATTGCTCAAGTTCATATCACACACACACTCTTGATTTATGTGTTTTCATAAAAGATTTTTAGTTCTAGAAAAATACCGTTTTAGTTTTTGGTGTTTCAAATATACATATGTTTTTAACCAAAACCTTTTTAGAACTCTCGTCCGTCCTGCTGATCTGCTCGACACACTTTTAGTTTTCTAGTCATAACTTTTGATTCCTATATTCAATTAACATGATTTATATTGAATTTTAAAGATGACTTTCAGAGCTACATTTAATATTCAATAATCATTTTCTGATTTAAATGTTAAGAATGTCAAATATTGGGTTGAAGTCTGAAAAACAGTTTTCAGTTTCTGATTTGATACCTTTTAGTATTTTATTGATAACTTTCAATTCCGAATTGATATTGATTTGATTTAAGTTGCATTAGAAATAAGACTTCAATATCTACAAATTCATCCTATATACTTATTCCCAAATTCGAACGTTTTAGACCTCAAAACTGTGCTCCAAGTTAACCCATTGCACAGAGGTCGGTCGACCGGGCCGGTCGACCGACGTGCACAAAACTGTGCACGTCTGGCAGTTTTGTGCGGTCGACCGGGCCGGTCGACCGGAACTGAGAGCAGTGCTCTCTGTTCTTCTCGGTCGACCGGGCCAGTCGACCGGAGGCTGTAACGGTCAGATTTTTGACCGTTACCGGTCGACCGGGCGGTCGACCGGCAGCTCTGACAGACCCCAACGGTCAGATTTTTCTGACCTCTATAAAGGGGGGTTTTGTCATTGTTTTGAGCCAAGATTTTAGGAGAGCTTTTGTCCAGTTATTTTCATTCTTTTAGCAAGTTTTCTCCACAAAATATAGTGCCAATATTTCCTATCAAAAGGGATTTTATCAAGAGAGTGTTTATTGTGATTCTTTGTGTTTTCCATCACCAATCTCTTTCCTTGCTTTCTCACACAAACACTTGAGCATCCATTGAGCTATTCATTCTATAGGTGTTGTAGTGAGAGTTTTGTAGGTGATCAAGTGTTTAGATCACCAAGATTTCATTTTGTATTTGAGGAGACGGGCAAGTGTGCTCGTTGTGGTGTGGAGTTCGGGTGTGAACTCTTGTGGTGCGAGGTGCGGCCTCGGCGAGTCGGTGGACTTGCGTGTGTAAGGGACTTGGGAGTCCGAGGGATTGTAGGTGTTGCGGCACCAAGGAGAGATCCGGTTGGATCGTGCATAGTGGAAATCCTTCGTGTGTCGAAGGCGGGGATGTAGAGCAAGTGTGCTCGAACCTCGAAACATACCCTTGTGTTTGCGATTGCTCTTTCTCTCTCTTGTCTCTTATTTATATCTTGCATTCAATTATTGTCTATCTTTATATGCATGATATTCACTTGTGCTCATATTTGCTATACTTGCTTGGGATTGTTGTTAACACTAGTATTCAACCAAGAGAGCCAACGCGGCACCTCAACCCATTCAAGGGGAATCTAGAGGAGTTTGTCCAGAGCCTCGCAAGGGGAATTCGGCAACACTCTTGTGTTATACATAAGTGTTCAATTAAAAGAAGTTTAATTTGGTCAACTTAGTTTTAATTCCGCATTATTTGTTCATAAGTGACCATTAGATTAGCCATCACCTATTCACCCCCCCTCTAGGTGATCTTACAATTGGTATCAGAGCCAAGTGCTCTTGATATTGGGTCTAACAACCTAGAGTTAAAGATCCTCCTTTAGGCTAATCACAATATTTTGTACACACACAATGGACTTCATGTCACCACCCACCTTTGACATCCTTAACATCCAAATTTGGAAGGTTAAGATGTCTTTGTTCCTCAAAGGACTTGGCCTTAGTGTATATCTTGCCACAACTAATAAAGAATATTGCTTAAATGGTAAGAACATTGAGGCTAATGCAAAGGCCCTACATGCTTTAGTATCTAGCTTAGATGATGATTATTTGTCTAAGTTAACTAATCTTGACTCGGCTTTTGTAGTGTGGAATACCCTCACCTCCCTTGGCGAAAAGGATCTATACTATGCGGGGAGCGATTCGGACGTTGGGAGCGACACCTCCAACGTATGCTACATGGTCCAAGGGGATAACCCCCTTGAGGTAAACACCGAATCCGATGATGAGGATGTAGACATGTCATATGATGAGCTTGCTACCTTTTGTCATCTTGTGCTTGAAAAATATGACATGATTAAAAAGAAAATAAAAATTTGAAAAAGGAACTTGATTGCATGCATGTAGAAAATGATTCTTTTAGAAATAAACTTGCATGTTTAGAAAAGGAAAATAAAGATTTGAAAAATGAAAATATTTCCTTGCTTTCAAAATTGAATGATCTTTGTGAAGGGAACAATATTTTGAAAAATGATATTGTTATAGTGGAACAACAAAAAGAAAGTATTTTACAAGAAAATAAATCTTTAAAAAGAAAATTTGTTGAAAAAGAAAAGGATAATGTTTTTCAAAAGAAAAAGAAAAATGATTCTTTATCTCACCATGCTTTACATGCCACAACTAATGAGATTAAGAATTTGAAAAATAAAATGGATGGTTTGAGTTCAACTTTGAACTCTTGTGCTTTTAATCATTCTAGGTTGGAGTCAATGTTTTCAAAGAAACAAACTCCACACATTCATGCACATCATAACCATGCATTTGCTTATGTTGCACAACATGACCACACTCCTACACATAAGCATACTAAGGTGTACACATGTACACATTGTGGCCGCAAAGGCCATTTAGCAAAATATTGTTTTGATAAGAAACCTCATTTATATTTTGCTAAGTATAAAAGATTTTGGGATCCTTACAATAAAGCTAACCCCAAAGGACCCAAGAAAGTATGGGTACCAAAACCCCCACCCTTTGATTTTGATGTAGGTGAGGGCTCTCACAAAACGTGAGAGGATTGGTGCCTTGATAGCGGATGCAATGGACATGATGGACAAACTTTTGGATGCATTGCTATCAAGGAGATTTTGGTGGGAAAGACCACCATGCTTGGAGTTTTGGAGTTGGTAACAATTTCTAAACTCCTATTTTATTTATGTACATGCTTTTATTTTCATAATATCATTCATAGCATGTTCATGTTTTAAGATTTTATGTGCTTCATGTGGCATTTACATGCTTAAATGTAGAATGTGTCAAAACTTGCATTTATACATTTATGAATAGTGAACTACAATTGACTCATATATATTTGAACTTCATGCTCATTTGTATCCACTATATGCATGTGTATAGGCTAGTTTTGATGATTCGGTCATTTATACTTGTTATGCCTATCTTTGATCTTACTTCATGTATATGTGTGTTTAATTCAAATCTAATAAATATACATGTATACCCCTTGAGTCATTTGTCTTCATGCAATATATATTGGACTCTTTTCATATTTGGGATATGTATGCATATTGTTAGAATTGGATAAATCATACATATACCATGAAGATTAGTATTTTAAATAAATAATAATAAAAAAAAATGATTTTTCATGTTTTTGATTTGTACAACAAAATGTGATTTATGATCTTTTTGAGCTTGAATGACTATTTTCATAAAAATGCTATTTACATGATCTTTTGAACACTCATCTTTATGATACAAAATATTTTGAGCTTTATAGACCATGAGTGATTAAATCTTTATGTATTTAGCAATGCTTTATGAAAAATATATGATTTGTTTTAAGATGAAAAATAAGATTTTCATGAGATTCATGCTTCACTTTTTATTTGCATGAAAATACCATTTACATAACCTTTGAACACTCATCTTTTATAATAAAAAATAATTTTTTAGCTTTATGGACTATGCGTGCTTAAACTTGTATGTATTTAGTATAATTCATGAATAACATATGATTTCATGTTTTTGAAGGATCTTTAACTAGTTTTTCAAAAATTATTTATAACTAGTTATTTATTCTTCAAATTTTGGTAGTGCTTAAACATAACTATCTTTTAAACCTACCAATTTTTGGTTATGAGTATATACATGATTTACAGTGTTAATTTTATAATTGGTATATTACTCACATTTTGGTTCCTATATATGTATGCCCTAATTTTCAAATTGGTCTTATCTATTCACATACATATATATGATTTTCTTGTGCCTGCTTTACAATTGATTTACATTCTTAAAAGCACAAAAAGTTTATGCTAAGTTCACACCTTATATTAGCTATGCATAAGCTTATGAAAAATAAAAAGATTTTATTTTAGATCTTTCATTTGGTATCAATAGGCCTCAACTTCAAATTTGTTATATGATTACAATTGATATCAATATGTTTGAAACAAAATTTTTTTTTTTTGCAATGATAACTTGATATCACACATCTTCAAGTGCTATTTTCTATTGGTATCAAAATTACAAATTATGATTGGTTCAAAATTTGTTTTATTGGGAAAAGTTCAAAATTTTGTTTTGATAAAGAAAAATTAAAAATGTTTTGTTTTGTATTTCCTATATGCAAGGAGAGCTTAACATCTCTCTTACATATAGATTCATGTTGAGTATATTATAAATTGAGGAGCTTAACATCTCTTCTTTATATGATATACGTGTGTAGGGGGAGCTTCACATCTCCTTCTATGCATTACATAGTTGTGTTGTGTGAATTAGGGCTTCACATCCCTCTTTCATGCAATGCACATTGTAGGGAAGCTAACTTAACGTCTTCCTCTTCATGAATGTATATCGCATATAAATCTTTATTGGTTGATTTGTATACCCCTCCTTATTTCTTTGTTTTTGACAAAAAGGGGGAGAAATTTTTTTTTTGATTTGATTTTACTTTGAACCCTTTGTTGATGATTGACAAAAGGGGGAGAAGTATTTGAGTATATATGCATGTTTTCTTTACTTAAGGGGGAGAAGTATTTGTCTTCCTGTTAGTTATGCATATATGTTTTTTTTGTATTGGTTTGCAAATAATAGGAGAAAAAGATTTGTTTTTGTGTTATCTCCATTCATTTGCATACATGTCATGTGCTTCATTGTCATATCTTTATCATTTATTTGATATGCATGAGTTAAGGGGGAGCTTCTTTGAAGCTTTACTTTAATCCATGCATATATAACTTCATGAGTTTTGTCATCATCAAAAAGGGGGAGATTGTTGGCCCAAAGGCCTATCACCCTAGTTTTGATGATGATCAACTCATGAAGTTATGTTTACTAATGATCTTGTGTTTAATTAGTGACAGATTCCTTATCAAGATCTTAGTAGGTGTGGATCTTCAACAAAGGATAAAATGTCAAGTTGGAAGCTAGCACCGGTCGATTCACGAGCCTATGCATCAAGACCACATCTAGAGATGAGCTCGATGGATTGCATGTGGACCAAGTCAAGAAGATGAGAAGACTTCAAGGGAAGACTTCAAGAAGATGAAGACTTGTGTCTAGGTATAAGATTTTTGTTTGTTTTAGTTAAAATGTAAAGGATAGATAGTTGGTGGATTGCTCAAGTTCATATCACACACACTCTTGATTTATGTGTTTTCATAAAAGATTTTTAGTTCTAGAAAAATACCGTTTTAGTTTTTGGTGTTTCAAATATACATATGCTTTTAACCAAAACCTTTTTAGAACTCTCGTCCGTCCTGCTGATCTGCTCGACACACTTTTAGTTTTCTAGTCATAACTTTTGATTCCTATATTCAATTAACATGATTTATATTGAATTTTAAAGATGACTTTCAGAGCTACATTTAATATTCAATAATCATTTTCTGATTTAAATGTTAAGAATGTCAAATATTGGGTTGAAGTCTGAAAAACAGTTTTCAGTTTCTGATTTGATACCTTTTAGTATTTTATTGATAACTTTCAATTCCGAATTGATATTGATTTGATTTAAGTTGCATTAGAAATAAGACTTCAATATCTACAAATTCATCCTATATACTTATTCCCAAATTCGAACGTTTTAGACCTCAAAACTGTGCTCCAAGTTAACCCATTGCACAGAGGTCGGTCGACCGGGCCGGTCGACCGACGTGCACAAAACTGTGCACGTCTGGCAGTTTTGTGCGGTCGACCGGGCCGGTCGACCGGAACTGAGAGCAGTGCTCTCTGTTCTTCTCGGTCGACCGGGCCAGTCGACCGGAGGCTGTAACGGTCAGATTTTTGACCGTTACCGGTCGACCGGGCGGTCGACCGGCAGCTCTGACAGACCCCAACGGTCAGATTTTTCTGACCTCTATAAAAGGGGGTTTTGTCATTGTTTTGAGCCAAGATTTTAGGAGAGCTTTTGTCCAGTTATTTTCATTCTTTTAGCAGAGTTTTCTCCACAAAATATAGTGCCAATATTTCCTATCAAAAGGGATTTTATCAAGAGAGTGTTTATTGTGATTCTTTGTGTTTTCCATCACCAATCTCTTTCCTTGCTTTCTCACACAAACACTTGAGCATCCATTGAGCTATTCATTCTATAGGTGTTGTAGTGAGAGTTTTGTAGGTGATCAAGTGTTTAGATCACCAAGATTTCATTTTGTATTTGAGGAGACGGGCAAGTGTGCTCGTTGTGGTGTGGAGTTCGGGTGTGAACTCTTGTGGTGCGAGGTGCGGCCTCGGCGAGTCGGTGGACTTGCGTGTGTAAGGGACTTGGGAGTCCGAGGGATTGTAGGTGTTGCGGCACCAAGGAGAGATCCGGTTGGATCGTGCATAGTGGAAATCCTTCGTGTGTCGAAGGCGGGGATGTAGAGCAAGTGTGCTCGAACCTCGAAACATACCTTTGCGTTTGCGATTGCTCTTTCTCTCTCTCTTGTCTCTTATTTATATCTTGCATTCAATTATTGTCTATCTTTATATGCATGATATTCACTTGTGCTCATATTTGCTATACTTGCTTGGGATTGTTGTTAACACTAGTATTCAACCAAGAGAGCCAACGCGGCACCTCAACCCATTCAAGGGGAATCTAGAGGAGTTTGTCCAGAGCCTCGCAAGGGGAATTCGGCAACACTCTTGTGTTATACATAAGTGTTCAATTAAAAGAAGTTTAATTTGGTCAACTTAGTTTTAATTCCGCATTATTTGTTCATAAGTGACCATTAGATTAGCCATCACCTATTCACCCCCCCTCTAGGTGATCTTACAGTGTAGTACAGTGCAGCGAAAAGGGCGCAGGCACATGCATAAGTGCAAGTGAAAAAGCACAGACTCATAGTGCAATGCAGCGCAGCACAGCGATTAAGACGCAAGTCTGGACTCTTTGTTTGAGGGGGGATTGTTAAGATTTGTGCAAACAAATAGTCCCACATTGGCTAAACAAGGGGATAGTTTTGGGTATATAAGGATTTGGGCTACTCCACCTAAAAGGCTAGTCTTTTGAGATGGTGCCCCGAGTCCTTACAGTCCCTTGATATGTGTGGTTACTAAAGGGGAAATGACACTTGTGGTTCCATTTGAGTCTTAATTACTTTGTGCTCACTCGCGAATATAGTCCTTTACACTTTAAATTGTTTCATTTTACTTCTTTGTCTACAATCGTTCCAAATCGAGGGAAATGTGGAGGCTTTTTCCTTGTTATTTACGGGCCTAAACTATATTATCTAAAATCAAAAGGTCTTACTACTACTAAATGTCCACCACTGAGGTTTCTTGGTGATGCCTGTTTTTGCTCATAGTTGACTTCGCCTAGTACATATCACCAATTAGGAGAGGATTTCCCTAACCCGTCCTAAATACTATTCCTTTGTAGAGTTAAGTCGAGGTTAGACTGCAAATTTCATTATAAGGGCAAAAGGCTTAGATCGTGGTGAATTGGTGATACTATAATGATGTCACACCCCTAAGTGAATGGTATGTGGTATAATAGTTCTTAAATACTCAAACATTAACCATACAATCATATTCAAGGGAGAATCCATGGTAAGAAAACTTGTAGCTGTTTGTTTTAATTATATTGAGCTTGCTTCAAAATATGCCCTAAGTTCTTTCCATTTAAAAAGTATTGCTTAATTTGACGAAGGAAGTTCCTTTTCACAAGAAAATGGTTAACCAGAATACAGTTATATTTTCCTAATGTTTGCTTTATGCATTACAGGTGAGATCTTTAACATTAGATGTGAAGGTCTGGGAGCCCACCATCTTGGATTTATTTCGTGCCCTTGGCAATACTTATTGTAATTCTGTGTGGGAGGAATTGCTTCTGCTTCAAGAAGAAAGGTATTTTTTTTAAATGAGTTAAATTTCAGTTTCTTGCTTTCTTGATGAATTCTTTAAAAGGGAGAGATATAGACATCTAGAAGGAAAAAAAAAATAATCTATTTCTTGTTGAGCTGTATGTACCCTTGTTCCTTCTGAAGCTTGCCAATTGTGTTCACTTTATTGATTATTTATAAATTTACAATGTAAGAAGCTTTGTGGATCTCTATGTTGCAGGGACACTTCTCTATCAAGCTGTATCCATGTCCCTCTTCTAAATGTGTATATGACATCAACACTTCTTGGACACTCCAACGTGTGTGTGACACTTCTCAAACATATGCTCTTATATGATAAATTGGGGTAAATTGTATGAAATATCCTTGTAGTTTACCCTGAGTTGAACTTGTACTCCATAAACTTTCTTTTTTTAATATTAGACACCCTGGGGAGTTAACACTGTTAGAATTTTAAAATTTACATCTAAAATGCTCTTTTAAGTTTTTGTCACTTTAATGGGATTATTTGCAACTTTCTCATCTCTCTGTCTCTTCTCTCTTTTCCTTTCATCTCCTCTCCTCTCTCTGCCTCCCCCCCCCCCTCTCTCTCCCCCCTCCCTCCCCCCTCCTTTTCCTCTCCTCTTTTTCGCTTTCTTATCTTCCATATTCTTTCCTCTTTGTCATCTCTCGCCCTGACTCTCTCTTTTTTTCTCTCCTTTCTCCTTAATAGAGGGTAATTAAAGAAGAATTTCGAGAAGGAGAAAGGAGAAAAAAGGAAAAAAAAAACAAAGAAAGAGGAGAGAAAGGAAAAGAGTGGAGAGAGAAGAGAGATGGCAAAAAGACGTGAGGAAACTAGAGTGAGAGAGGAGCGAGGTAAAAATGAGTGGCGGTAGATAGTAGATAGGGAGAAGATAAAGTGGGAAGAGATGGAGGTAAGAGACAAGGGAGAGAGCAAGGATGAAAGCGGTATGGGGAAGGGGGAGTGCAAATAAAAGGAAGATGAAAGAGTGAACACACAGATAAATGAAAAAGAGGAGAAATGAGAGAGATACCTAAATTCAAAATAAAGGGCATACTGGAAGTTAATATCAAAAGTCTAATGATGTTAACTTTTCAAGAGTGTCAGGTGCCAGAATAACAAAGTTTAAGAGGTGTAAGTTCAACTAAAGGTACATTATAGAGGTGTTTCGTGCAATTTACCCTGATAAATTTTTCTAATTTAGGTCCGCCACACGTTTCTTGAATCCATTTCTTACATTTCTCATGTGCTTCTTTGTTCACATTATATGTTAGAGATATTTATTTACCTCAATTTATATATTAAAAACTATACTATAGTGAAAACATTTCATCAAATTATTGATTTGACTTGTTTAAAACTATGATAAGTTCAAATATGTTTCTATATAAGTGAGGCACATTGAACTACTCTACAGAACGTGCAATAGCCAAGGTCTGTTCCTTTTGCAAATGCATAATTCGTATGATAGGTTAATGTTTTAGCATATATGTAATCATGATATGCGATTAATATTACCGTCTGTGGACTTTTGGATGCATGGACATGTCTATATATGCATGTATATAAGCACTCTCTTCATTATTTATATATATTCAACTGTAATATCTGGTGCTCTCTCCTACTTTTTAGGTGTCGTGTGTTCGTGTTGGGTCCATGTCTTATGTTCGTGTCCATGCTTCTTTGTTGTATAGCATATCAATCTTTTTTAGTTGTTACTTTTTACATTTGAATGTTATCTGTTCATGTTGTAAAGCTAAATTAAAGAAATTTATGAAAAATGTTGCAACCTCAGATATGCTAACATCTCTCCACCTAATCTGAATAGTTCTAAAATGCTTCACTCTAGTTGAATGAAAGTTTTTGTGAATTAAGGTAATGTAATCTATTATATGAGAAGAAAGGGTTGTCTGTTGTGGTGTATGAAGTTGTCTACAGTCTCAAAAAATCTTTTGCACATGTTTATGTTTATCATATAGAATATCTTAGTAAACTATCATGGTTGAAAAGCAGTATCTGAATTTTGCTTACCAAGACCAAGGTAACATTTAAGTTCTAATATTTGTTACTGTTATATTACTTCAGTTCTCTGTGTTATTGAATGTTACATCTTATGCTTCAACTAATACTATTAAATTAATGCAGTATGGGTGAATTGACCACCAAAAAGCCTAACCCTGAAGATGCCTTTACAAAAAAGGAAAATACATCCATTTAAAGGTAAATACCTTTTACCTGACTTGTTATTAGTTTTTTTTATCTGTTGTGTTATGTGTAGACATTTTTTTTTCCTCATAATAGATTTTTGAGTTTATCCTAATGAGTAAGATTTTTTTGGCTAATTGATGTGGGACGGAGGGAGATCTAGGGTTTTTGGTGGGGATTTTGTGGAATTGGGGAAGAACATAAGAAGAAAGGAAAGATATGATCGCGGATTGCAACGCGAATCTTGGTTTCACCGCCTATGATTCAATCGTGGGGATCAAAATCAATACCCAAAGCAAATGATTCATTTTTTTTTTATCAAAATCAGTCAATAATTTTTCAAAGATCACTACATAGCTAATATAACCTACAACACGTGCACTACACGTGCAATTATTGATCTCACCAAATGTAGATTCAAATAACTTCTAAATCTCAACCACATCTATTCAAATCTAATTTAAATAAAAATCTCAAATCTACTGAATCTGAACCATATGTTTCCCCCATCATTCTTCCCGGTTTGAAAACATTCATTCCCAATGAATGTAGTGGTAGGTAGAAGGTAAGCACAACCGGGTCGAGCTACATTACACATCCTCAATAAGGCCAAGGTGGTGGTCGGGGAATTCTCTCCGATGCGTCATGACTGCACCAAGGTAATGGAGGCAGAACTGGCTTTCGTACAGATCTGCTTTAAAGGATGACAACTCGATCAACACATATAGCAAACAGAAGCGCATCATCCTGGGTGAGAATTGAATTAATTGTACTTCACACTTTGAATAACTTGATCTCCTGTGACTCTGTCTCCTGTAAAAAGATCTGAAAAGAATCGTACAAGTCAGGCGATCTCAGGGACACTGGAATCCTCATAGCTGGCGAAGACGGCAATAACTTCATGGTAGACTCCGCTAGAAGATCTACAAGAGTTCCAATAAGAAGCTCTTTCACTTCTGGCTCTGGTCCTTCCACTTCTGGCTCTGGCTCTGGCTCTGGCACGGACTCTAGCCCAGCAATAACTTCTGGTCCTGGCTCCTCAAGAACGTCAAGCTCGACAAGGACTGGAGACTCTGGAGCTGGTTCATTAATAACTTTTGGCTCTGGCTCTGATTTATCAACAGCTTCTGGCTCTTTGTAATCTGCCTCAGATGAATACAGAAAGTGTGGAGCATATAAAGCACAAATATCTTTTAAAACAACCCAACATCGATAGTCAATATGGCTGCTTCCCTCTAACAATAAGCTTTTTCAACAAGTTTCATTTGGGCATAGCGACACTTTTGCTCAGATGTTAGAATAAAATAACTGAAGAAAGTTTCAAGATTGCTTTCCCACTTCTCATACCCATAATGATCATCAGAACCCCTAAAATATGGGAAAGCCGCATACATATCTTGTTTCACTTTCTTTTCATTACCATCAGTATATATGTACTTATTGCAGAAGTAAAAATTCATGTATGAAGTTCAGTACATAAAGACAGAAGTTACCCAAGAATTTCAACGGCTCGAACTGGACTTAATTCAGGCTGAAAATGTGACCTGAAATGCTGATCTTTGCTGCAGGAATACTGCGGCACCAAACAGAAGTTTGTGGTGATCAGATCTACTATCCAACTGCTGTGAAATCTTTCCAGTAGTTTCAGAACTCAGTCACGATCCAACGCTTCAGATTGAACTCGAATCAGACTCTGAATGGGCTTGAAACGGACTCCGGATTGCGGTTGCGCTTTGCAGTAAACAGTAACTGTGAACAGTGGAACAATAAAGTTTTTTATTGAAGTGAATTATTGTGGAAGGGAAAAAGCAAGAAATTCGGCTTTGATATCAAATTGATGTGGGACGGAGGAAAATTTAGGATTTATGGTGCGAATTTTGTAAAATTGGGGATGAACAAGAGAGGAAAGGAAAGATATGATCGCGAATCGCAACCCGGATCTTGGCTTCATTGCGTATGATTCAATCCTTGAGGATCAAAATCAATACCCAAAGCAAATAGCTTAATTTTTTTTTTATCAAATCCATTCAATAATTTTTTAAAGATCACTAAATGGCTAATAATATAACCTACAACACGTGCACTATACATGCAATTATTGATAATATCAAATCTCACCAAATCTAATCTCATCTAGATTCAAATAACTTCTAAATCTCAAGCACACCTATTCAAATCTAATTTAAATAAAAATCTCAAATCTACTAAATTTAAACCGTTTGTTTTCCTCATCAGAGAGACTTCCCATTCAAACTCAATGTTATGAGACACAAATTAGAGATCCACTTCATTCAAGTTGATAGCGGGCTAACCCATTTTCACAAGTCAATGAATATGGGGGGGGGGGGTGCTTAGGTCCAAAAGGATTTGAAAAGATATCCTTCCCAATTTATATCCATTCGATTGGCTAGATTAAGTGGCTTGAGATAGGTGCATAACAGCATAAAGCATGGGTGAGATGGAGGCTCGTTAGCATGGCTGCACTATTTCCAATGTAGTACAAAAGTGAAAAGGTGCCTCTCTACTACTTATTAGTGAACCTTCATGTACACTTGGTCTTTCTCAACTTTTAATTACCTAGTATTTATTAATGGGAAACAAGTTGGCTCATTGTTAAAAGCAAAAAAACATTTTGCCAATTAAATCTAGTAGAATATTTTTAACATAATGCTAGACAATTAGTTTATTTTCCATTGCTTTTAGACCAACTTGTTAAAAAGTATAGTTTTTTTTTAAATCTTTTGCACTGATGGATGACCTAAATGACAATGAATATTAAATAGGATGTAAAACTTGTGCAAGCTACCACTGCAGGGTGTGTCTCAAGGTGATAAAGGCCTTCTAACTCATTACTTGTGCCAATTATCCTTTGTGTCCTAAGCTCCTAAAAGATAACGATTGGGAAGGAAGTTACTGAACAGTTCAAAGATATTGTAAGTCAACTAATTGATAACAAATTTAATGGAAATTTTGGGATATAAAGAACAAAAGATAATGATAGAGATGGTGTAGCATTAACAATGTTTATACTTTCGGTATAAGATGTAGAATTGTCTGCCAATGTCACTGAAAGTGACGAGCAATGTTTAAAATAACGATAACGTAACAATAGCGTTTTTCCTTTGTTATGTTAACATAGGTTATAACGTAACGCATAACGTAGGTTATGCGATTTAATATTTATTTAATAAAAATAAATATATATACTATATTTAAAATTTTTATAAATAGAAAAATAATTTTAAAATATCTAAAAAAATTTCAAAACAATATATAATACATTTAGCAAGTCTCACATAAATTTTAGCGAGCATCGAGGAACTAAGGTGCTTCGATGTCGTGTGGTTCCTCATCAATTGAAGAGAGCGACGACGAATTCCTTGTCAATTGAAGAGTTGTGTTGTTTTTTTATTTTTGGAGCATTACAATCATACAATGACAAGTTTCTCCTCAATTGAAGAAAGATCAACGAGAGAGGAACCAGGGTGCTTTGATGCTCGCTGATGAGAGAGAAATGAAATTGAAGAGGAACTGTAGAGAAAGGAGGAATCACACGAGAGAATCACCGTCGTCGCCGTCGACTGCAGAGAGAGGAGGAACTTGGGCGCTTCTATGCTTCGCTCGCCGTTGCCAATTTAGAGTTTCACGTAGATTTGGTCTTAAGAGAGAAATCGCTTCGCTGTTTTATATTTGCAATTTGTGTAAATAACGTGAGTTACGAACGTTATGTTATTTTCATAACGTAACGTTAATAACGCTCCAAAAAACGCTCGTTATTGGGAACTGCATTTTTTGTGAGTGTTATATAACGGATGGGTGTCGTTATGTTCTGTAACAGGTTATAACGAGTTACATAACAGGTTTTTTAAAACATTGGTGACGTGGATACTGAGTTCAAAGTGGATAGAATGCTTTTATTTCCAATCATATGGCCGGATGCTCCAAAGTCAATGTCCCAGGTACAAGGAGCAGAAGTAAAGCAACTAGTGGAGTTATCAGTCTAAGTTAGAGTGGCAATATAAGAAGATGACATCATTAGGAGCATGAAATTGTTGGAGTATTTGGTACCTTGCCAACTTTTCAATAGACATTGTCACTAAATAAAGGAAGATGACTCCTAAAGTGACATCATATGCGCTACTTGAGTAGGCTGAGTGGCATCAACATGTGTAGTGGTCCGCCTTCTTTCTAATCCACTGCCTCGTTCGCCTATACGACCACCCATATGACCATCTTCTTTGCCTCTGCCCCTACCAAGAAGACCACTAGTATGACCTCCCCTATCAGTAAACTATCCATGTTCAGTAATTAATGCTGATCTATCACTGGAATCCCTTGGACGATAGATAGTGTGAGACGTCTTGAAAAATCTTCTGGAGAAGATGGTATGTCTCCAGTAATGATAGTATGAAGTATATTTCTCCTAATATCTCCCAACTAATCAAATACTAAATACCAATGATCCAAACTTGCAATCAACACGAAGTAATCACCGACCAATACAAGCAATCTACCTTGGAGTTTAAACACCTGACAAACAACCCAAACAAACGATTGTGATCCTCCCTTGGGATCTAAACACCTAAATAAACGATCTTCCTTTTGGGATCTAAAGACCAAAACAAACGATTCTCCCTCGGGATCTAAGATAACTCATACAATACAAAACCATCAACCCCCAAATGTTCAAAAGAATACATCATTGAAAAGAGAGAGAGTAAAACAAAATAGAGATCAATCTCTTTCTTTTCTCCCTTTGTTTTTTTGTCTGTTATTGTATACATGAACTGTACCGCCGTTGTACTGTTCATGATGAACAGTAAAGTTTTTCTAATTACATATCTGATTTAAATCATACCTGAAAAAAAGAAGAAAAAAGTTTGATGATGAAGAAGAAGAATCGATGATGATGTTGGTGATGGCGGGTGGAAATGATGACGATTAAAGTTACAAAGGATTGAGAGCCCTTGAGAGCCCTAGGGCTCTGATACCACGAAGTTCATGTTTTTTGGATAAGCTAGATAGTAAGATCAATTAGATCTCATCTCTTATCTCTAATTATATATAATTTAGACTTTTACATAAAACACCTTTCATCCTTATATTTCCTAACGTAAACCATTTGCTTTCACTTCATCCAAGTCAAAAGAAGTAAACTTTAACTGCAAGTTCCTTGTATTGATGTCTATTGCTTTCTTCTCTATCGAATAGCGAGACCATGGCAACAGTCTCGTTTGGATGGAACGAAACATGCCTTCATCTTCTCTATCATATCTACTTTCTATTATTTTTTTCATATTGAGCTACAAATTTGTAGATTGACATGTGGCAATCCGCCATATCTTTAAGAGGGCATTCATACTTTCAGTTCTTTGTGTTGTGGACCAAGGATTGAGGTTTCGTCTGAAACGTCTCGATTCGGATGTTTCGGATCAGTTTCGAAGGAGACTGATCGAAACTTTGCCAAAAAATCAGTTTCGGCAGGTTTAAAAAAAATCAAGGGATAAATCAGTGAAAAATGGGGTTTTTTTTAAAAGGAAAAAAACATCAGATCTGATAGACCTAACTTTAAAACTGTCAAAAAAAGAAAGAAAAATGAGTTTGAAAGGAAGAAAAACATAAATGCGATCTTGATCTGCTAAAGAACCATACATATGTAACTTTCGCATCATTTATTTGATAGGAAAAAACATCTTTTCTAATAAAAACATCTTTTCTACTTGTTGGATTGCAATCAAATGCTGCAGGAGACTTCATCTTAGGAGGAAATAGGTGGCGGCTAGCGTTTTGGAAGAAAAGAAAGTATAGAGCGGGCTGTGGGTCATAGTTTTTTAAACCCAAACCCATTCAGTCTAAAAAACAATTAAGATTCAAGTTAAATGGGTTTGGGTATTCAACCATTTAACTTTCTTTTATCTAACTGAATGCTTTTCATTTAAACCCTCACTTAAAATCAAGTTACATTAGCTTTGAGTACTCAAAATTGTTATACAATTTAGCGTGTTACCCCCAAAATTATCATTTTTTACATTATGAATCCTAATCTGAGTTCAGGTGCAAATATGAAACTCTATAGAACATGTGAGCTTGAAATTTTGGATTGTGACCCTGTTTATTTCAATTATCTTTTATATTCAACCCTTGAGACAATTTTACTTTATTAATTAAAGCCATATTTTATATTTAACTCCCCAATATCATAAATATTATATAAACATCTCACTATATATACAAATATATATACATATAAACACAAATATATATACATAAACACGATAAAAACGAAACCGAAACTTGAACTGGAATTAACGAAACTATCGAAATGTCGAAACATAAAATTTTTTAATTGACGGAAACAGAAACCGAAACCGAATTTTCAAACCTTGTTGTGGACATAAAGCCAAAGAAAGTACTCTTAAATATGTCGGGACCCATTTTTCACAAATCTTATACATATATGTTAGATTAGAGTTGTTCTCCAATTCAAAAGTATCAATCATCGCAGCCCACCTAGTCAAATTCCTCAACGGTGAAATTTTGATTAATGCATGATTTGAGCTCTTTCTTAAACCCCTCTTTCTCACTCTAAATTATGCCCAAGTGATCTCTCGCTTTCTTCATGATATGCCATTGCCAAAAGTTGTGTGTAATGTTGGGAAGACTATTTTTATTGCTTCGTTGCAGGATCTTGATCAGTTAGCATAGATATTGGAGGACGATCAAACATTGCCTCAAACCAAGTTCGGGAAACCCAAACAAATGATTTCACTTTCTCATCCCTAACCAGAGCACACCCAAATTAAATTGATTGGCGGTGATGATTTACACCAATAATCGGGGTGAATGGCATGCGTTGTGTCGAATGTAATACTTGTTTGTGATGTATGTTGTGTCAAATGTAATAACATCACCAAACTATTGATATGCCATTCTCGATTTCCCATCAACCCAAAATAGATCTTTTACATGTTATCATCATGAACATGAACAACATAAGAAAATGAAGGGTTTTTGGCTTGAATTTGTTGAAAGTACTCAATGGTTGTAGACATATCAACATCAAGCAACTCCTTATGTAGAATGATAGTTCGATTATTCAAGTCCTTTCTTGTGAATGTTAAGTTTCATAAGCCTCCATACAAATATGAAATAACATCCATAATTTGACGGGCATATTTATTTTGTTCATGTAGCATGTCAATAAACTCTTTCTCTTCATCTCCAAATTTTCTTTTATATTGAAAAAAGCGTGATTTTGAAGGGTTTGATATCAACTCATGGTTATGTTTCTTCTCAAAAGGTGACACAATCCACTTATTGTCTTCTACTATTGTTTATGAGCCAAGCAACCAATTTGAATGCATTATAATTGCTTCTGTGTGGTTCTAACATGTTTTGCATTTTGATCATCCACATGACTTTTGCTTTATGTTGCACGAACAAGGCAACATTGTAATGGATACGACACACGGATATGAGACAAACTCTTAAAATACACACAATACGTGTGTTCGACACGCGTGTCAGACACGTTTCTGACACGACGTCCGCGTTACATAGCTTTTGCTTTAGGTTTGTAAAGCCCTTCTTTTGAGCATGTAAATACTTGACTTGTGATAATGTTCTTCACTGATTTGTAATGTGTTTACTTTGCGTGTGCTAAAGCCCATATTGGTTATAATATGTCCTTGCTTGCTCTAAGATCTTTGAACTCCATACCCTCATACGGTTCTTGAACTGTACTATCTAAATCCTCTTAGGGAACAAAATTACGGCATTCTCATAAGTATCTACTATCAAGGAATTTCTCATTTACAAGATATCTCTAGAATTCTCCATATCCATGGAACATGAACCATCATCACAAATAGTTTCACCATTAGATATCTCCAGGATGTTTCCTTCTTCCATCTAGCATTTAATTTAGAAGCTATCAGACCATATGCAGGATAAAGCTGAAAATGAAAGAAAAATATTTAAGAAAATCATAAGAATTGAACACAAAGACAGTATCTTCAATGAAAATGGCAAAAATTCGTTGATGTTGCCTGAATTAAATCTCGAGAATCTGAAATAACAAATGGGTCTGTGCAGAATACATAAACAAAATCACCATCATATAACAAAAGACTAAATTATCTTGAAACTCATTGGTTTCTACGAGGTCAATTCTCAGTAAAACCAGTAGGAATAAAGAATTAGGAACTTGGAGGAGAGAGAAGTGGAAATTAAATCATGATTCCTTCTTTGTGTAAAAAAAAAAAAATCATGATTACCTCATCCTTAACAGTTTACCCGTCATTAAAACTGAATTATCAGAATAGAGCATTCAAGACAATTTTGAACCATCCTTTGAAGCAATTAGCAGGCAGTCTCGCAACATTTCATTTGTAGATCCAATGGCTATGAATTGGAAAGAATATCTTTCCAAATACTTTGGAAGCACTCAAGTCTCTCTCTCTCTCTCTCTCTCTCTCTCTCTCTCACACACACACACACACACACACACACACACACATATAGAGAGAGAGAGAGAGTGTGTGTGTGTGTGTGTGTGTGTGTGTGTAGAGGGGGGGGGGAGTGTAATGATACAATCAGATGGGGAGATGAATAAGTTAAACGTGAGATGGTTAATCTCAACCATCAAATCTTGTTGAATGGCTGACATGTTCTTGACTTCGAGCATGGATAGATAGGTTAAAAAGAAAAGAAAAGAAAAACTCAACCCACGCTTACGAATCCCTCTCTCTTGCGTTCTCAGACTTTCACCCCCATCTTTTCTTTGATCCCTCCACCTCTCACAGTTAAAGCAGACCAAAGCCCCGATCTCCACCCAACTCCTCGTACACTTCTGTGCTCTGAACTAAATAACATCTTAAACAAGAAAGGGGATCATGGTTCACTTTAGTGGTAATTTCTATTGCATGGATCCAAGAATCCAACAAAACCACCAATGGTTGTCTCCAACAACGGTAGAAATTCAACATTAAGTACAAGATCCATTGATCACATAGATATATTGGCATGGAATTTCATTTCACTACAAACAGATAATTATTAAAATTCCATACAACTCTGGAACTTCACAATTCAACAAAGACGAACAACCTTTGAATAATGCCGACTTCATCTATTAACTTTTTTAAATGCTCCATTTATTTATTCATGACAAACAACCTTTGAATAATGCCGACTTCATCTATTAACTTTTTTAAATGCTCCATTTATTTATTCATCTCCCTCTCTTTGATTTTTTTTTGAAAAATCTCCCATTAATCTTGCATTTTTCTCGTACAAAAATCGACTTTGTAGATTGTGGAAGGTTTTTAGGTTTCCGAACTTGGGGCATATACGAGGGTAGAAATTAGGGATTTAAAAATTAAAAAGGATAATTAAAGGAAGGAAATTTTTGGAGATTTCAGATTTGAATAATGACATAAGAGATCATGAGATCAACAAAAGAGAAACAATGGAGTTACGACCGCATGGAACATTGAGACAAATAAGATGGAGGAAGGTCTACGATGGGAGAATGACAGAGAGGCTAATTAGTCAACTTTCTTTTCTGTTATTTAATCCTAACCATCTCAACCATTCAACAAGATTTGTGGTTATATTTCGTTTTAAATGGTTATAGGTAGATTAGAGTTTTTATGCGCCGTCTGAGAGAGTTCTCTTAGATGACATATCATATATATATATATATTATATATATATATATATATATATATATATATATATATATATAATATACATAGACACACACATATATATAATATACACCTAGCGTGTAACATAATAGTTTACACCTACCTATTTAAATACATGGTGAGCAACTTATATTTTCGATCTAAAGCGTTGATTGTGATGTACACATCTTAAAGCTCGCATGGATAAAAAATCATGGGTATTGAAGCTTTCTAGCATATGCATCTAATGATCTAAAATTGAATGGTCAATAATGATCTAAAAACCATTTGTTTTAATTTGTTTGATTTGTAGGATAGACATTTCACATGATTTTCAATCCACATGAGTTTTAGAATGTGTAGATTACAGTCAACAGTTAGGATCATGAAAATAAGTGACCCATTATGTCTTATTAATAGGTGGGTACAAACTATTATGCTACAACCTAGGTGTAATATAACCTTATCATATATATATTTGTTCATGAGATGTCATTTAAATGAACTCTCTCAGATGGCGCATTAAAACTCTAATTTACCTATCACTGTTTCACGATTCGATCGCTCATTTTGATCTTCATGTTCTAAGATATATACAGACAAAAAAAATCATGTAGTTTGAACTTTGTTGACTTATGTATTAAATGGTTGAAAAATTAATAATTTTTCAGCAGTAGAACAGAAGTAACCATTAGATCAGTATAATTAAATGAAGTCCAACCCCATGATTTTTCATTTATATATATATATATATATTTGAATATGAAGATCATAATGAGCAGTCAGATTATGAAATAGTGATAGGTAGATTGGAGTTTTGATATGACATCTGAAAGAGTTAAATTAAATGGCATCTCATTTCTCACTCACACACAAACAAAATAATAAAAGATATGAGCTTAAGCACATATAAGCTTATATGTGCTACACCTCTATCATGTGTGTTTATCATTCCCATGGATGATCCACATCATTCATTTTGATTTATATATCCTCAAGGAGTTGTGGATGATAACTCATTGGTTTTGGAGCTCATTAGCTCATCCATTATGTGGTTGCAAATTGAACGGTTTTGTGAAGTTTGTAGCACTTGATGGATAAATAAACGATCCCTAAAACTCATGATTTTTCATTTGCTATTAGAGAATATGTAGATCAAAATGAACAATGATCATTGATTAACACATCATAACTAGGTGTGGCACATATAAGTTTATATGTGCTTAATCACATATTTCTTATTCCTCTCTTGATATTACGAGATAGAGAAGTGGTGAGGCTCACCTAGTTAATGAGAAAAGTCGTTAGACTACTTTAAGAAGTATTAAACATGTAAGTACTCTCACTTTATTTTGGTTGGTACGGCACTTAAATTCAAGATTCACACTGTTTGATGTGATCTACTACCCATAAAATGGCTAGAAATAAATTTTCAAATATTTTCTTTATTAGCACTTATTCATCAAAGTGGTCTCAAAATTAAGCAGTTTTAGGTCTCTCAAAAGCTTCAATTTTTTTGGTTACATTATACATAGGTAAATCGTAATGAAAATTTATTTCTACTAGTTTATGGTTAGTAGATCACATCCAACGGTGTGAATTTTGAATTTGGGTGATGTATCAACCAAAACAAAGTGGGAGTATACGCATTTGTTATGCTTCTGAAAGTAGCCCAACTTTGCTCATATTTTTTTAAAATCCGTCCAGGTATCTGGGGCCCACAACGCGGACAACGAGTGTAGCCTCCGACTAATCCTGCGGGCCCCGCGCACCCCGTGACCAGGGGAAGTTTCCCTAGCGAAACAGTGTAAGGTAGAGACATTTTGGCTCTCAGGCACTAAATGTCCACCGCAGGCCTCGAACCTAAGTCACATGGGGAGTAAACCCATTGACTTGCTACTAGGACACCGGCAGGGAAAACTTTACTTATATATATATATACAGAAATATGTATATCAGCCGACGGCTGAGAGACCCTCTCAGTCTGCGGTGACGTGGCACATTATTAGCCACACTAGGAAGGACGACCCGCCTATTGAAACAGTTGAAATTACTAAAAGCCCCTGCGGTAAAAGATAGTGGATATGTATAGTTTATTATTTTTTTATATTTCTGACGTTAGTCAATATTGTCACAATTATCTTTTATAACTGCGACCAAACTTCGACCAACTTCATCAAATCACGAAACAAATTTGAATGCTTCTTTATTTTACGCAGATATTATATATTTTAGGAATGCGCCTAAGTTCATAGTTGTCAATAAAATAATTTCTCAATAGTTTTAAATTGTTTACGTAGATATTATATATTTTAGGAATGCGCCTATGGTCGTAGTGGTCAATAAAATAATTTCTCAATAGTTTTAAAAGCGTCATTTATCACGGTCTACAATTATTTAATTTGTAGATTTTTTATGATATGATCTGTAAGAATTTTACTGATTTCGAATATAGTCGCAGTTTACTTTTTTCGCATGTAATGTATAAATTATTATTTTTTTTTACATATTGAATGCGAATAAGGACTGCGACTATGATCGCAGTGCTTAACGAGAGCATGTCGTGGATGTTTTTTTTGCTAGATTAAATGTAATAACGGTGACTAAGAACTGATACTATAGTCGCAGTTTACGTATTATTTTATATATTTGTTCTTCACTGTGACTGTTGTCTCAGCCGCCTATAAACTATTAATTTATTTTTTACATATTGCATGCGATCAAGGACTGCGACTATGGTCGCAGTACTTACGACAGCATTTTGTGGATGATTTTTTGCTAAGTTAAATGTAATAACAGTGACTAAGGACTGATACTATAGTCACAGTTTACGTATGATTTTATATATTTGCTCTTCACTGTAACTATTATCTCAGCCGCCTATAAATTACGAATTTTTTTTACATATTGCATGCGAACAAAGACTGCGACTATGGTCGCAGTGCTTAAGGACAGCAGTCGCAGTTTTCTAATTTGTGATATACAGTGAAATATACTGATTTGAGAGGATTGCGATCATGTTCACAATATTATCTGTTTATATAGTTTAATTTTGGACTGCGACCATGGTAACTGTTTTTAACTTTATTGAATGCAAAACGATCAAACTATTTATGACTGGACAGCGACCGTGGTCGCAGTTTCATATGTAATTATTATCTGAGTACTGCGACCATTATCGCAGATAAGATGCAGAAATAATAACTATACGGTATACTTTATATGTATTTTAAAATATGAAAGATTATTTTACAGATAGAAGTAAATTTTATTTATAACATAATATGGTCAGAAAGAGACCTTACAAAAAAAGAGCATTAAAAGCTCTTAAAAGAAAACAAAATAACGTTGAATATCAGAAGATCAGGAAATCCTAATTCTCGTCGTCATCACCATTATAAGCAGATTCGTCGCCTTCATTCTCATCGTCTTCCTGTTCATCACTTATTTTCTCATCATCTTCCTCGTCGTCCAGCTCGCAGTACTCCTCAGTTTCTTCCTCTTTTTGAGGGTGTTTTGGTTCATCGATAAACTTTCAGAAGATCGTCTCTATCAAGCTCTTCGTCCAATCCGTGTCGAGAAGAACCTGTAAAAGATATGCTCAAAGAAAGCGAGCCTCCAGCATCAGAGGACATGCTTTCATCAAGCATTTCTCTGTAAAGTGACAGAGGAATAAGTTCCTCCTCACTAAGCCCTATGAAAACTTCATCATCCTCATGAAGAGGAGGATCAGATAAAATATTATTTGATGTAGTGAGATAGTCAAAAGGAGTGAAGTCCAGACTGGTATCAGATTCACTAGAATACCCTGAAGAAAGAGGACCAGTGGGAGAATGATTGAAGTTGAAATCTGAGTGTTCAGAGGAAGAAGATGGGGAAGACATGATTCAAGAATGAATTGTTTTCTGAAAGTTTTGAAATCAAATTGAAAAGGAAGAGCACAAATATCGTTTTTAGATATGAGATAATATATTAGTTACAAGCACTATAAAAAGGTCAATAATGTGAAAGAACATAAATAATAACAATAATTGTTATAGGTGACGGTTGAGTATTCGAAGAAGTGGTAAAAAGAAATTAAATATTTAATTGAAGCAGTTATGGCGGGAGAATCCGAAGAGTTCCTTTTTTCTAGAGGTTTATTACGTGAACTACAAATTAACTTTTTATAGAATATTTTTCTTATATCTTTAGATTACGTATGATGCACATCTTTCTTTTATCGAGATTAATATTAGTGCATCTCTTTTTTCGAGACTGTTGCTGTATCACGGTAGATAGAATATTAATTACTTCATTTAATTCAGAGTAATTAATATAATATTTTATAAGATGTGATATGTGCGGACTGATCTCACGGTCGCAGGGCTAATCTACTTTGTAAAATGATTAAAAATCTGTTACATAAGGCATGCGAAAAAAGACGACTATGGTCGCAGTGCTGAACGATTGCGTGTTTCGTCTGTTATTTCTATGCGAATAAGGAATGCGACTAGGGTCGCAGTCGTGATATAAAATTGAAAGTTATATTGTATTAAGTCTGCGACTATGGTCGCAGTGGTCGAAAGTTTTGTTATACTATGACTGCGACTAGGGTCGCAGTCATAATATAAAATTGAAAGTTATATTATATTAAGTCTGCGACCATGATCGCAGTGATCAAAAGTTTTGTTATACTATGACTGCGACTATGATCGCTGACTTTGTAAAATGATCAAAATTCTGTTACATAAGGCATGTGAAAAAAGACACCGTCTGTCGTCGCAGTGCTGAACGATATCATGTTTCGTCTGTTATTTCTATGCGAATAAAGAATGTGGGGTCGCAGTCGTGATATAAATAAATATTGTTGCAGTTACGAGAATATCTGATTTTATAAAATATCTGCAAAATAATTAACCATTGTATTTCATTATTTTTTACACTGTACATTTGTAATAGAAAAATCAATATACGCTTGCCCCACATTAAATTTCATTTTTCTATTCATTTCAGTTTCTTTTATTAAACCTATATGAATTGAAAATAACATGAAATAAACTAATAAAAAAATAACAGTTTTTTATGTTTCAAGCATGTTCTTTACTTTTCACTGCTTCTGTTTATTTCACATTATCTTGATCCAATTTTTTTCCATTATAATTTCGATGTAGTAGAATTAGGAAGTTTATAGCTGTAGATATATTCAACAGAAAATTCTCTGTAAATTACAAATTTTTTAGGTAAAATTTTATTGTGTATGAGTTTTTGCTAGTTTAGAAGTAAAAAAGGGGTAAAATTTTATTGTGGATGAGTTTTTGCTAGTTTAGAAGTAAAAAAGGGGTATTTTGGTCAATTTGATTGACGATTCTTTAGGCGGGATTTTTTTGATTTTTTTGGCGCCTACACTCTGGGACCGATATGTGGCATATATTCAGCCACGTCACCGCCGGCTGAGAAACTCTCTCAGCTGTCGGCTGAGGTACAGTAACCCCATATATATACATATATATACACATATATACATATATATACACACATATATATACATACATATATATATATACATATATATATATATATATAGGCTGCCAACCTGCGAGCTTTAGGTTGGCGCACTCGTGGATTGATCTCAGCCATAGAACAGATCTGAATTGAGATCAATATTAGGGAGTACTTTTGTTGGCCCAGAGGCCTTCCACTCTAGTTTTGATGATGATTAACTCATGTAGTTATGTTTACTAATAATCTTGTGATGTTTAGTTTCAGATCTCTAATCAAGATATTAGTAGGTGATTAGCTTCAACAAAGGTGTTTTTGTTGTTTTTGGAGCTTTTCACATGGTGATTCAAGAGCCCGAGCATCAAGTTCATATCTAGCACTCGTTGGAGTCGAGCTCGGTGGATCACGGTTTGGATCGAGTCGACTTGAAGACGGTGTTCGTCAAGAAGACTTCGGTACATAGTTTAGTTTTTGTTTTAGATCCATTTGTAAAGATTAGATAGTGTGGTATGCTCAAGTTCACAACACACACGTTTCATATTTTGGTTTTCAGTTTTTGGTTTAACCGATCTTGGTTTTCATGAATAGATAGAATCAACAAGTTTACATGGTTTAATGTATATTAGATATGTTCTATATACATGCATGCTTCAACGATTTAAACAAACTTAGTTTGATAGTCTATTTCATGTGTTTGGAGTTTTGTATTTTAACAAAACGTATTTTTGGATTTAAAGTCAAAAAAACATTGATATATATGTATGTTTCATGTATATTGGATTATATCCATATACAACATGCTTCAAGTTGTTTAAATATCATGTTTTTTGTATTTGGATGAGTTTTAGACAAAACGTATTTTCAATTCAAAAATTCAAGTTTTAGAAAATACAGTTTTTGGTTTTCGGTAAAATTTTCATAACAAAAAAAGAGTTCAAAATGTTTGTAACTTGGTTTGATTTTTACTCAAACAAGTTTGTATTATCAAAGATAATACATGAACTTATTTTTGTGAATTTTTAGTGTTTTTATGGGATTTTATAGGTAAATAAAAATCAAGTTTTCAAGTCCTGAAATCCCTGTTCTGGCTTCTGCCGGTCGACCGGACCGGTCGACCGAGTTAGGAGTCGGTCGACCGAGTCGGTCGACCGACGTGCACAGAATGTGCACGCCTGTTTGGCTGGAGGGCCGGTCAACCGGGACGGTCGACCGTCAGAGAGCCTCGGCTCTCTGGAAAGCCCCGGTCGACCGGGTTGGTCGACCGGCAGAGAGCTCTGCTCTCTGTTCCAGGCTGCGGTCGACCGAGGCTCCAACGGTCAGAAATTTGACCGTTGGCAGTCGACCGGGCCGGTCGACCGACAGCCGCCAGGGCCGAAAAACAGCCCCAACGGCTAGTTTTTCATGGGGCCTTTATATACCCCATTTGAGAGGTTTTCTCTAAGATTTTGAGAGTGAAAAATTCCAGATCCTTTCTAGTGTTTTAAACAAAAAGTTTTGAGTTCAAATTCCTATTCTCTAATTTTGTTTTAAAGTGTTTTATATTTCAAAGAAATTAGTCTTTTGGGAATTGATTTTTGGTCAAAAAATTCTATATCTATTTGGTGTTTTTCCCAAGTGATTTTCTTTGATCAAAACACTTTGTTTTTCACACTTGAGTTGTATCATTCTATCCTATCTATTAGGATCTTTTATTTGTGGGAAAAGTTGTTTGTGGTTGAGATAGACCACCAAGATTGTAACCCTCCTATTTGTTGTATCTCTCTTGGGTAGAGGTTGATTTGGAGTGGTGGTTGGCTCCCTCTAGTGAGAGGTGGAGATTGTGTTTAGCTCCCTCTAGTGTGAGGTGGAGTTGGTATTGGAATCCCTCAAGTGTGAGGTGGATTGTGGTTGTTTGGCTAAGGGCCTACCCCTCTTGTGTGAGGTGGTGTTTGTGTTGTCTCTGTGTGAGGTTGTATTGGTTGAGAGAGGAGTTGCATACTCCTGGTTGTAGTTGCCCCAAATCCTCGGTGGAGGTTCCCTGTGTGGGAGTCCTGTGTGGACAAAGTTAGTGGATTGGAAATCCTTCTCGGTGAAGGCGGGGACGTAGAGCTGGGTGCTCGAATCTCGAAACACATCTTGTTGTTTGCGTTTGATCCATTGACTCTTAACTCTCTCTCTTTACTTTTGTGCCTTGCATCATTTCATATTGATCATTCATAATTATATGCTTGGCTTGTTTGTGTGTGCCTCACTTGTGCTTAACCATGAGAGCTTCATATAGCGCCTCAACTCTTATTCAGAGGAATCAAGAGGAGTTAGTTCAGAGCCCTTTAACGGGAATTCGGCTACACTCGTTGGTTGCATTAAGTGTAGTTACAATTAGTTTTTAAATTTTCGCATTTAGTTCATTAGATTAGCCGTACACCTATTCACCCCCCCTCTAGGTGTACTTTCAACTTTTGCACAAAACCCCTCCCTTTTTAAAAAAATTAGTGACCCCCACACTCATGGGCAATCAATACCCTCTCAATCTCTTTCTTCCTCTCTCTCAATCTCTCTTGATCTGAGCTCTCTCCCTGTCTAGAGTCTCAACCTTGTCGGAATGACCCCCTACCCCGTCAGCCTTTCTTCTCTCTCCTTTGTCCTCCCTCCTCTCTTTTCTCTATCTTCATCCCCGCTCTTTCTCCATCTCCAGCCCAAGTCGAAGCGCAACCTCAAGTTCCAACTCTCTTTCTCCATCTCCTCGGACTCGTACCTCTCATTTCTGTGGTGAAGTCAAATGTCTGGCGAGCTCGAACCACATCCTCTTCCCTGGGCGAGCGTGAACCCAATGAACCCTTGATGCAAGCCCTCTTCTTCATTTTAAATTCATGTTTGGATCTCAAATTTTCTTTTAAAAGAAAAGAACAATGTCTGATCTCAATTGGAAGAATTTGTGAAGTGTATAAATTTGAGATGGTAGGTTTTGATTTTGCATAAATCTTTAGTTTAGTCATGGGTTTTATAATTGTTGGGAATTGTTGAGTTTAGGTCATAAAGTACGATGTTGACTCTTAAATGATTTTAGCTTTTATCATGAAGCTCAAGAGAGATGGTTGTAACGTGTGAATAGAATTGAAGACCAAATGGAGAATTTGAGCAAATCGATGACCATGTTTCCTTTCTGAGTAGGTGTGCTTGAAAATGATCAAGTAGGATTCGAGTGAAGTGTCTCTCTAAATGATAAAAGCATTATTTTTTTTAATTAATCAGAAATGTGCTTGATGTTTGCATGTTATGAAGTCCCATGATCTGATATGGCTAAAGATGAGGAATTTGTGATGCTATTGTCTCATAGAAGTTGCAATTTGATTTTGGGTTCTCCGGGGGAGGGGGAGAGGGAGAGATCCGTAGTGGGTCGAGGAGAGGTGGTGGTCGAGTGGGTGCCGAGGTCTAGAGATAACAATGGTTGGTGGTGAGAGAGAGATCCGCGGTGAAGAGAGAAGAGGGTTAAGGGAGGAGGTGGTGGTCGAGCGGGGTGTCGGGGACTGGCGATAATGATGATTGGTGGTGGGGTGGAGAGAGATCCGCGGTGAGTCGAGGAGAGGGTTGGGGGAGAGGAGGTGGTGGTCTAGCGGGGTGCCGAGGTCTAGAGATAATGATGGTTGGTGGTAAGAGAGGGATCCGCGATGGGGAGAGGAGGTGGTGGTTGAGCGGGATGTCGGGGACTGGCGATAATGATGGTTGGTGATAAGAGAGGGGGGAGAGAGAGGAGAGGAGAGGAGAAGGTTGCTGCCCATGTAGGGTTAGTGGGGCCTACAATTTTTAAAAAGGAGGGGGGTTTTGTTCAAAATGACACCCAAAGTGTTGATCTCATCTTAGCCCCAATTTTGGGTTGAGATTGAGCCAATTGGGCACCAACCTAGAGAGCTATGCATATATTGTAAATGGAAGTGATAAAATTTAAAAAAGTATTATTTTTGCGTGTCGCTGCATATTAGACTCATTAAAGCCTGATTCACATTATTATGCTCGATACAAGGAAAGGTAGAGGCTCCAATAAATAAAATATTGGAAAGAAAAATGCTGCCAAAATGAATCCCTATTGATAAGAATTAATAATTCAAGTTCAAATATTTAATTATCATGTTTCTTTCCCTTTGTTTGTTTTGCCTCATTTTTGTTCCATCCTCTCTTTTGTTTAATCTTTTTCTTCTTAGATCTTTCTCGTTCATCTTCTGAAGTAAAGGATGAAGTGTGGATTTCCATATCAAGTCTTTATTCTTCCATTCCGTGAGCATGACCAGCAACAAAGCTCTTATATTTTTTATAGTGCAGTATAAATGTTTTCCAGGTGTTCTTTTTGCATAGTGCAGTATAAATGTTTCCCTATAAATAAAAAAAAAATCCTTAGCAGCTAGCACTCCATTTGCTAAAATGCATTATTTAAGGATTAAACTGATGCGGTCCAGAAGGCAAAGATTTGAACAATACAGGTTTCCTTTTTGAGTAATTATTGTGTGAGTGATGGAAATGTGGTGTATGGTTGTGATTATGATTTTTTGAGAATCTGTATTTGGATTTACGAAGGTTGGGTTTCACACCGGTTCATTTTTATCTCATCCAGAATCATATCATTACATTATGACGAGATTGGTAAGTCTATAATCTGCATTACTTATTCTCATACTTGCTTTTGGTTTTGCAGTATGTGGATAAAGTGCTAATTGTTAAAGAATCTTCACAGCCAGATCTCCCACTTCTGGCCGTCCGTATCTGGGAGGCAGTTAAAACTAACAATGTACAAGCCACATATCGTCTCATTGTGGCATCAGATGTAGATCCCAACACCCAATATGATGTGGTGAATGGTGAAGTCTATCATCTCGAAGATACTCCAAGGGCAAAAGATAGTATGTCCAAAGAGAGGAAGCACATGGATCCTGAGTCGTGTGAGAAAATTAAAGTTTCTGGTGAACCAGAAAGTTGTTGGCAAGGTTGTACTATATTGCATTTAGGATGTCATGCTGGTGATCCTGTGATGCTGGAGCTGTTACTACAGTTTGGTGCTGATATCAATAGACAGGATTACCATGGAAGGACTCCTCTCCACCACTGTATCTTAAAGAAGAATGATGGCCTTGCCAAGTATCTCCTTAAGAGGTAAGAATATGGCCATTAAGAAACTGCTTAAATGGATCTTGGTTCTGTATGTTCTTTGGTCAAAATATTGGAGTAAACTAATAATCAACATAGACTGATAAGTATCAATATCTTTGCTCTTCCTCATAAAAAGCAGCCGGTTCTGTATTGTGTAATTGTGTTGCCTTTATGTGTCTATAGGAAGATGGGCCAAATTTGATGACCAGCTATCAACCATAGATGACCCTCCAGCTTATTGCTAGACTCTGGGTTGAGGAGACAATGGGCAAGTAAAGGGGCTTGCTTTAAACCTAGAACACCAGTGTGCTTGTAGAGAATCTACCTTTATGGATTATGCAGATTAAGCTTACTTAACCAAGAAACAATTGTCTGAAATACTCAGTGGAGGAAGATAATATGAGTTGCTATGGAGTACATTTATCTTCATTGCACAACCTAAGCCAAGGAAAAATGAGAAAACCAATCCATATAAATAATGCATTATTCATTTTTTAAATTTTTTGTAACACATCAAACTATGGCATGGCTTGTATATTTGATCTTAGGACCCTAGATAAAAAATCAATCTTTACTGTATCTCTAGCCAGAGTTCAATCAGCTAGTTTTTACAGTCAAATATATAGCAGAAATCTAGCCAGTATATCTTTCTACTTTTGTGGTGTATTCTCTCAATGTTCAGTGCATCTTCCGTTGGAGGTTGAATCTCTTTTTCAAACGTGATGGTGAATATGCCAGTCTCATAGTAATACATAAAAATTACAGGGTCACAGCTCTATGTAGCATGTGAACCTAGTTTTGCAGTTACAATTTACATTATCTATATAGCATCTTATAACTTATTCATATGAATCATAAGAAAGAAAGGACACTTGTGAAGAGCACAACACAACATGATAATATATTATTGCATTGGGAAAAATGTGTTTACACCCATGTTCTTTTTTTTTTTTTTTATTAGTATATACCCGTGCCTTCAATTTTTTTTCAGCATATACCCCTCCTTTCTATTTATCATCCTACCATGTCCTTTTATCATATTTTTTTTCTATTGAAGGTTGAATCTATTTGTCTCAGAAATAATACAACGCATGAAGTTCTATGAACTGAAGAGAATCTGATGATGCTCGTTGCAATGGTCAAAAGCGTAAATCAAGGCCTGCAATGTTAGGCTTTAGAACAGCCTAATTAGCTTGTATACGTGCGCGCATGCACACCGACACAACGTCCGTTTCTATTTGGGTATCCATAAAAAAAAAGAAGGTAAACCAGAACAAAAACCTGTTAATTGATAGAAAGGCATGATAGGATAATAAAATAGAAAGGAAGGGAAAATAATGAAGAAAATTTAAGGCGGGGTATATAATAACAATTCTGAAAAGATAGGGTCATATAATACAGATGCATGTTTTCCTATTGCATTTGAAGTTTCTTGACAATTCTTAAACTGGTAGGAGTTTACTAAATAAACAGCAAGATATATAGCAGATCCACTGATAAAGAAACAAATGTGTGTAGCCTCAAAACTAAACAAGGATAACTTAAAAATAATAGATGAGGATTTTAGAAGATGTTAGGTATAAGGTGCGTGAAGCACTGATGCAAGTGATGAATAGAAGCCATGCGAGTGATGATGATCGATAAAAATTGTGAGCTAAAATGCACATACTGATGTGCATAGTGTGAAATGTTGGAAGCTTCATGTGGTGATCAAAGTTATATTCAATTCGGCATTGTACTGTTATTTCTACAATGGTTTTGCAATCAACATACTTGGCTGGAAGCATGTCAAAACGTGTATCTTAGAGAAATAGTTGTCATGATGATGGGGAATCGTACGACTCAAATTTAGCAAGATTTAGGATTTATTTAAATTTAGATTTGATAAGATTTGGTTAAGATTTAAGTTTATTTGAATTAAATCTGGGTAGATTTGAGTTTATCAATAATTACACGTATGGTGTGTTGGATCTTGCCCCTACATGTTCATCAAATGTTTAATTTCCATATATATATTGATGATAATAAACTTGTGTATGTGTTGTGTATATATTGTTTTTGTACTCACATATGTCTTGCAAAACAAATGAATAAATTCTGTTGAAGATATGAATCAAACTTGGAGATCAAGGAGTACAAAGCTTATAGGGCTTTTCTATATTTTTTTTGTAATTTTTCTATATTTTAGAAAATTGTTAAAAGTCTTGAACACACACTTATACACATTCCTAGTCGACTTATCCATATTCCTAGTCGACTATATAAGACTGATACTTTGGCTCGTGCAAATCCTAATTGACTTATACCTTGTATATCTGTGTTATATTGACCTAGTCGACTTACAAATCTTCTTAATTGATTTATACCAGTTCAACAGAAATATTGATCCAGTTTCTTTGTCAGTTTAGTCGATTATCTTATTCTATAAATCGATTACTCTCGGCAAATTGTGTATGTCTAGTCGACTAACCCCCATTATAAGTCGACTATATTGATAGTTTCTGATTGTTGAACTATTGTGCAAACTTTTGAATTTCTGGTGTTTTCCCACTCATTTTAAATTCAAATCAATTAACTACCCCAACAGTCATAATTCTCTAGCTATAAATAGGGGTTAATTTCTTTGATTTTACACAATAATTCATACACAAAAATTCTGTCAAAATTCTCTGAAAAATTTGTTCTTCAAAAAAAGCTCTCTTCTTTGATTCTTTCTTAACTCAAATTAATCCTTTGTGAAGAAATTCTGAGAGTTCAAGTATAAGATCCTTGTAAATTCACTTTCACATTAAAGTCAATGCTTATAATACAATTTGTACTTATTTCAAAGGTCTTCTTGGTGTAGAGAAGAGGTGTACAGATTTGGCGAAGGCATTCTGTCTAGGGGTGTATTATGTTTTGTTTTGAGAGTTTCAAAATCAAGTTAAGAAAAATCTCAAGCGGGTTGCTTGGGGACTGGATGTAGGTTAAGAGGACCAAACTGGAATAAAAATCTCTTGTGTTTGCGTTTGCGTTCTGCTTTTTATTCTGTGGTTGTTTATTTTCTTGCAAGTTACTAATATTTCTTGTCTAGAATTTCTAAACACTATTCACCTCCTCTAATGTTTGTGTTGCCTAGTTTTAGATCCTACATTTGGTATCAGAATAAGGAATAAAGATGGCAATAAATTTTCCTTCATCCCAATTCAAGGAAGGACATTCCGCATAACGATCATCACTGTTCGATGGATCAAACTACAACTATTAAAAGTGTAGAATGTAGATCTACCTACAATCAATCAACTACGAACTATGAAACGTTATGGAAGCAGCATACGAGAAGCCAAGTACCAACTACGGCGCATGGACTGACGAACAAAAGAAATTTGTCAACCTCGATGCAAAAGCTACCATTGTTTTACATATCAGTCGAGTCAGCCGAGATATCGGCTGATATTTCATTTTTTCATGCTGTCGATACGATATAGGAAATCGTTTATCCCCATATCATTTGCAACAAAAAACGACCGATATTTGAAATATCGGTTGATAAATTGCCCTATATGAGTCGACGCAAAATCGGCCAATATGAATTTATTTTAATTGGGTTTATTTTTTGAACCCATCAGTATTAAACTCAAACTCGATCCGTCATCCAATTATATAAGTGTTGTTTCGTTAGGGCTCGATAAAAATTGAGCTCCAATTTTTCTGCTCCGTGAATTGACGACGACGCTTGATTTTCAGGTAAGCAGATTATACAACTTCTAATCTTATATTTTTTAATTTCATGAAATAACTTATTTATTGCATGACTAACGACTGCGTGCAAATGTATATTATATTTTTTTACTATTTTTGCAAGCAAATTACATCATTTTTTTTTGATAGATTATATCTATAACACTAAACTAACTTTTAATTATCAATATTTCATTATATATAGTGTCTGATATGAACGCTCAATTTGCACACGTATCCTCAATATCTCCCCCGATATTCAATATCCGATATGAAAAACTCTCATTCGAAACGATCCTGATATCCGATATTTAGAACCTTGAAAGCAATGAATGCTTATTTTATGCGTTGAACAAAGAAGAATTCAACCATGTGTCGACTGCGACATCTGCACATCAAATATGAAATACTTTAGAGGTAACACATGAAGGTATCAATAAAGTAAAAAAATCTAAAATTTATGTTCTTGTACACATGTTTGAATTATTTCAGATGAAAGAAAAAGAGATAATTGCGGAAATGATTACAAGATTTATTGACATCGCCAATTCCATTGTTGCGCTTGGTAAATCCTATACACAAGTGGAAACGGTAAGGAAAGTTCTCCATGCGCTCACACTCCAATGAAAAAAAGACGACCACAATAGAAGAGGCAAATGATTTTTTCAGACTTTTATTGAAAAACCTTGTTGGTAATTTAATGACATACGAGGTACAATTGCATGAGAGAAAGAAGGATGAACAACAATCAAAGAAGAAAATTCTCGCCTTCCATGCATCTTCGAACACGGAAGATTCAGATAATGAAGAAGAGGAAATTGCCATGCTTTCAAGAAATTTAGAAAGTTCTTAAAATAAGATAAGTTTAAAAGAATAAGGATACTAATGATAATCTTCTTGCTTTTAAATGTAATAAACTAGGTCCTATGAAGAAGGATTGCCCATTACTCAAACTCAAAGGCAACTTCAAAAGCTTTTACAAATTCAAGAAGAAGTTTTTTTCAAGCAACATGAGACGATAGTGATACGTTTTCCTCTGATGAAGAAGAGATCACAGAGTCGGCAAATATATGCTTTATGGCCCAAGAGGATAAGATAATGGAATTCAATGATGATAATGAATTACTTGAGGCCTTTAATGAACTTTTTTTTGAATTCAAAAGGTTAATGTTAAATACAAGGATTTAAAAAGGGAAAATGAGTTTTTATTGAAAGAAATGATAAAAACAAGGACTTGAAAAAGGAAAATGGGATTTTGTTACAAGAAAATATTTTGCTTAAAATGAAACATCGTTGCATTCTCAGATTTTTATTTTGGACAAAGATATTTCATGTTTTAAGAATAAATATGAAGAGATTTTGAAAAATGTAACAAAATTTAACAAAGAAAAATAGAATTTAAATAACTTATTATTTTCTCAAAAGATTTTAAATAATCGTTTTGGTCTTGGTTTTTCTAAAGATAAATTTGAAAAGATCTCACATGTTTTTAAGAAGACTAATCGCGTTCTTTATCATTCTTTTGTTAAAAAGAACTATAATGCTTCTTTAAAAAGACTAAATATAAATATATTTGGATTCCTAAGAATTTAAATTTTTTTGATAAAAATGTTTTTCTTGCATCTTATATGAACAATGTTTGCAATTCTAGTAATTATGTTTACACTAATAAGTGAAAATCAAATTCCAATTGAATTTGGGCTCCCTAAGGCTAATCTTTTTCGGGCCCTATCATAATAGGTACCATACAATATGTTTTATCTTATAGGTATCTCATAAAAATAAATGAATACTTGATAGCGGTTGTTCCAAACACATAACTGGTCACATTCAACTACTTTCTTTTGTTCAAAGTAAGAAAGGAGGAATAGTGACATTCGGAGATAACAACAAAGAAAATGTTATTGGTATCGGCATGGTTGGTAATACATCAAAACCTCTTATTGAAAATATTGATTTGGTAAGTGGTTTAAAACACAACCTTTTAAGTATCAGTCAATTATGTAACAATGGTTATAAAATAGTTTTTAAAAGAGATGCTTGTCTTATATATGATACTAGCATGATAGATGTTTTGTTTAAAGGATCTCGTAATAATAATATTTATGAGTGTATATGACTTGTTTATCTTCTAATAATAATTTATGTTTAATTGCCTCTAATAATGATTCTTGTCTTTGGCATAAAAGATTTGGGCATTAAATATGAAAATTATTTTAAAATTTTCAAATTTTGATTAGTTAAAGGTCTTCTAAAAATTTCTTTAAAAAGATTATTTTTGTGATTCTTGTTAATTAGAAAAGCAAGTTAAATCCTCTTTTAAATCTAAAAATTTAGTTTCTACTCACAGATATTTAGAATTATTGCATTTGGATTTATTTGGAACTGTATTCCCTCGTTAAATAAAAGTAGATATGTTTTTGTGATTGTTGATGATTACTCTCATTTTACTCGGGTTATCTTTTGAAAAATAAAAATGATACCTTCAATGAGTTTTCAAGCTTTGGCAAGAAATTCAAAATCAAAAGTCTAACCATTGTCACAATCAGAAGTGATCATGGAGGAGAATTTGAGAATGAATCTTTTGTCAATTTGTGACATGTTCGCTATTACACATTGCTTTACTTTTTCTAGAGCATCTCTTCAAAACGGTGTTGTGAGAGGAAGAATAGTACTTTGTAAGAATGTGTTAGAACCATGCTTGTAGACAGTAATTTGCCAAAATATTTTTAAGATGAATATTTTGCTGCTGCATGCTATGTTTTAAATCGTGTTCTTATTCGACCTATTTTGAACAAAATAAGTTATGAATTATTCTTTAATAGAATTTCAAAAGGTCCTATTTTAAAGTTTTTGGATACAAGTATTTTCTTTTAAATACTTGAGATGCTTTGGATAAATTTGATACTAGATTCAATGAAGGTTTTCTTGTTGGATACTCTATTCATAGTAAAGCATATAGAATTTTTAATAAGAAAATATATACTATTGAAGAATCTTTGCATATTAAATTTGATGAAACTTTACCTAAATTTTCTATTGTTATTTCTTCACATGATGATATAATTGATACATCCTCTATTAATAATATTGTTACATCTCATGTTGATACTAATATGTCTAACAAGGATGAAATTTCTTCTAAGTTATCTAAAATATTTGTTGAGGTAAGAAATCATCCTTATGATTTGGTTATTGGAGATATTTTTTAAGGTATTCAAACTCGATCCAAGTTGAATTATATGACACATGTTGCCTTTATATTCTTCATTGAACCGAAGAATATTAAAGAAGCATGTGTTAATGATTTTTGGATTATTGCAATGTAAGAAGAGTTGGACCAATTTGTTAGGAATGATGTATGAGATCTTGTTTCGTGACCACACGACCATCCGGTTATCGACACCAAATAGGTCTTCAAGAACAAACTTGACGAATCCGGACAAGTTATGAGGAATAAAAAAAGATTGGTTGCACAATGTTACAATCAAAAGAAGGTATTGATTTTGATGAAACATATGCACCTGTAGGTAGGCTTGAATCTATTCGTATTTTACTTGCTTGTGCATGTTTTATAAATTTCAAACTTTACCAAATGTTGTAAAAAGTGTTTTTTAAATGGATTTATTAAAGAAACTGTTTTTGTTGAACAACCTTCGGGTTTTGAGCATGAAAAGTTTCCTAATTATGTTTTCAAACTTAAAAATTCTTTATATGATTTTAAACAAGTGCCCCGTGCTTAGTATGATAGACTCAAAAGTTTTCTTTTGAATTCAAGTTTTGAAATTGGCAAAGTTGATACAACTCTATTCATTAAGCATGTAAGGACATCTTAATTATACAAATTTATGCTAATGATATTTTATTTGGTTCTACTAGTGATAATTTTTGTCAAGAATTTTCTAAGACCATGCAGAATGAATTTGAGATGAGTCACATGGGTGAACTTAATTTTTTTCTCGGTCGTCAAATCAAGCAATTGAAATGAAATATTCATCAATCAAAGCAAGTATGCTAATGAATTTCTCAAGAGATTCGGTATGAAAAATTCTGGAAGTAAGAGAACTCAAATAGGCACTTTTACATTTCTAAACAAAGATAAAAATGGTAAGAGTGTTGATCAAAAAATATGTAGAGGTATGATTGGCTCACTCTTATATATTACTGCTAGTAGACCTGATATAATGTTTAGTGTTTGTTTATGTGCTAAATATCAGTCTAATCCTAAAGTGACATCTTAAAGCAGTGAAAATGATCTTTAGATATATTAATAACATGATTAAATATAGTTTATTTTACTCAAAATTAAGCACATTTGAATTAATGTCATATAGTGATACTGATTTTGCTGGATGCAAATCCAGTAGGAAAAGTACTAATGGTAGTACTTGTCACTTTTTGGGACATTCATTAGTATCGTGGTTCAGCAAAAAATAAAACTGTGTCATTATTAACCACCGAAGCAGAATATATTGGTACTAGTGTTGTAAGTGTACAAATTTTGTGGATGTTCTGAAGAGGTGTACAAATTTTCTCGGTATAAAGAAGAGATGTACAGATTTGGCGAAGGTGTTTTGTCAAGTGGTGTACTGTGTTTGGTTTTGAGGGTTTCAAAATCAGATTAAAAAATCTCAAACACGTTGCTTAAGAACTGGATGTAGGTTAAGAGAAATATCTTGTGTTTGCGTTTGCATTCTGTTTTTATTCAGTGGTTGTTTAATTTCTTGCAAGTTACTAACGTTTCTTATCTAGAATTTTTAAACACTATTCACCCCCTGTAGTGTTTGTATTGTCTAGTTTTAGATCCTACATGGTCCGCGTATTGTAGATTATATATAGTCATGTATTGAATTTTGAAGACAATGATGAATTGATTAAAATTTCGGTTTCATATGGAAATTTGTATTGTTTGGTTTAATTTCATGGATTGAATTGAATCAGTGGTGAAGCCAAAATCTGAGTTGCGATCGATGATCATATCCCTTTTCCCAATTTCCCGTGTTCACCAATTCCACCAAAATCCCACCATAAACCCTAAACCCCCCTTCCGTCCCATATCAATTTGATATCAGAGCAAGATTCAGTAAGATTTAGGATATATTTAAATTTAGATTTGCTTAAGATTTAGGTTTATTTGAATTAGTTTTGAGTTTATCAATAATTGCATGCATGGTACATGTATTCTAGGCTTTATACAACCATGTATTGAATTTTGAAGACAATGATGAATTGATTAAAATTTTATTTCCATATGAAAATTCGTGTTGTTTGGTTTAATCTCATGGATTTAATCGAATCAAGCGGTGAAGCCAAGATCCGAATGCCATACCGTCATCAAATCCCTTTTTCCAATTCCCTGTTCTTCCTCAATTCTACGAAAATCCCACGACAAACCCTAAATTCCCTTCCGTCTTATATCAATTTCGTATTAGTGTCGAAATTTCTTAAAAAAAAGGAAAAAAGGAAAAACTTCAAAAAAAATATTGTTCCGTGAACAATGATCCCTAGTTACTGTTCACCTCTCCTTCGATCTCAGTCGACGCCGATGGACGCCTCTCAAGCAACTGCCATCTTCCTTCACCTTCTCTTTCCATCCCACCACCTTCGTCCTCGCCACCGTCGGATTCGACGAGATCTCTGATCAGAAGATGTCACGACCGAGCTCGAGGCTTTCCACTGCCTTTATCTTCAATCTCGTCGTGAACTCCACGCCACTCCACATCGCTTCGCCTCAGATCCCAACACCCTCGCCATTCTATAGTGATCGATGCCGATCAACCGCACTCACCACCGACATCATCACCCTCTCCAATCTTCTCCAACACCGACAATGCCTCCACAACTGCTCCATACGCCGCCTGATCCACAACTTCCTCCATAACTGCCACGACATTCTCGTCTTTGCCACACGACTTCGCTAGAGCTCTTCCCTCCTCCGACATCCGCCAACTTCACCAGGGCCCTCCGACTCCACCACCCGCCCTTGTCGGAGCTTCCCCACCCTTCGTCGACCTTGTCGTGGTTTTCTTCATCATCGTTGCGCGCCACTGACATCCTTCTTCCTCGCTGGAGCGCTGCCACCATCATTGACGACCAAGGTTTCGAAACCCTAGATTTGATCGGGGGAAGGAAGAGAGACAAACAGGTTGCGGGTTTTCATTCTCCAAACCCGAATTCAGTATTGTGTTGGGTTTAAGTTGTCAACTCGATAACAACCCGACCCGACCCAAGGCGAACCGACCCGTTAAGCCGCCAGAGCCGCCGAGGAGCGTCACTGGCGTCATCAACTAAATTGCTGATGTCATCGTCTCGTTGCTGATGTCATCGACTCAGATGAGCCGATCTGAGCCGTTGTTGTCATCAAGTTGTTGATGTCATCCGATCGTTGCTGACAGCATCAGCTGAGTTGATTTGTCACTGTTCAGTGGAGAGCACAGTTTTGTTCAGAAGTCTGTTTCAGGTCCATTCGAGTTTCGTCTGAAGCGTTGGATCCGTGACTGAGACCCGGAGCTACTGAAAAGAATTCACAGTCTTTAGACAACAGTCTGACTTTTACAAGTCTCTGTTTGGTGCCGGTATTATTCCTGTAGTAGAAGATCAGACATTTTAGGCCCTTTTTCAGTCTGATTTGAGCCCAGTTTGAGTGGTTGAGATTCTTGGGTAACTTTTGATCTTTATTCACTGAATTTTCTTCATGGGCTTTTACTTTTATGGTAGATATATACATACTGATGGGGTTGAAAAGGAAGTTGAATAGGATATGTATACAGCTATCTCGTATTTTCGGTGTTCTTATGATCGTGATGACTATGAGGAGTGGGAAAATAATCTTGAAAACTATTCAGTTGTTTTCCTTGACATCTGAGCAGAAGTACCACTATACTCAAATGAAGCTGGTTGGACAGACTTATTGGTGGTGAAAAGACATCCATATTGACTATCAATGTCGGTTTGTCTTAGAAAATCATCTTTGTACTTTTTATGCTTCACACTTTCTTTATGCACCTGAGGTAGCTTGCAAAAAGCCTAATGTTGAGCAGGAACTCGAGCTCGAGAAATCACAACTTCGCGATCTAGTCGCTAAATGTAAGGAGATTCTAGCTAGCGCGAGGAAGCTCTTAGCAAGCTATGTTGTAAAGGTTGATCCAGATTCAGAGCCTCTGGTACTCGTCGAGCCAGACATTTTTGATGAGGCAGAGCCAAAAGTTGTTGAAGATTCAAAACCAGAGTCAGAAGTGAAAGAGCCTCTTATTTATACTATTGTAGATCTTCCAGTAGAGCCTACTATGAAGTTAGTGTCATCTTTGACAACGAGAGTCTTGTTGAGGCCGCTGACGTCTACGAACCTTTGCAGATCTATCTACAGAAGACAGAATTATATGAGATCAGCCTACTCATGATGCAAAGTATAGTCTGTTTAGTGTTCACCACAGATGATTCACATCTATCTGCTATCTGTGATTGGCTCGACTTACCATCCTTCACAGCTAGTTTGTCACGGAAGCTAGTCCCACCACCACCTTGATTCAGCCATGAGCATCAGTGCTGATTCTCTAGTCACCACCTTGGCCTAATTGATGATTCTTGATTAGGCTCAGTTCCATCCGGTCTTGCTTATCTTGTACTTACCACTACATTCATCGGAGATGAATGTTTTCAAGCTAGAGAGAATGATGGGGGAATAGTACGGCTCAAATTTAGCAAAATTTAAGATTTATTTAAATTTAAATTTGATAAGATTTGGTTAAGATTTTGGTTTATTTAAATTAAATTTGGGTAGATTTGAGTTTATCAATAATTGCACTTATAGTGCGCGTATTGTAGGTTACATATAACCATGTATTGAATTTTGAAGACAATGGTGAATTGATTAAAATTTCATTTTCATATGGAAATTTGTGTTGTTTGGTTTAATCTCATGATTGAATCGAATCAGACGGTTAAACCAACATCCCGGTTGCGATCCGTGATCATATTCCTTTTCCCATTTCCCTGTTCATCCTCAATTTCATCAAATCCCACCACAAACCCTAAATCCCTTTCCGTCCCACATCACATGATTCATTCCTTTATTGTCTTGATTTTTCTGAAGAACTTCAAACCAGTTGGAAATAGTCAAATAAACTTTAATGCTAGAGAAAGAATGTGGAAGGCTGTTGGCTTACAGAAATGATTAATGGCTTAATAGGATTATTTTGATTTGGCAAATTGCTTTTCTTGAAAAAGAAAATAAGTTTCGAAGCCCGAAACTTTTCCCTAGTAATTTAAGGACAAATTCTAGAATTTACCTAGGGCTGGAGAATGATCTATGATATAAAGTTAGTTTTACTACTATTCATTTACTAATTTCGTTGTCATTCAGAGGCTCGCGCACATCAGTGACAGATGGTGGAGGCCTAACTGCTTTGGAAAGAGCCATGGAGCTAGGATCAATAACAGATGAAGAACTATTCATATTGCTTGCTGGACGTTAGTGAGACAAACACATCCCCGGCATTTCCACCTTTGGTAAGTCCTTTTATCATTCTTCCTCATCTCTGATAATTAGAAAAATAGTGAAAGCATGTATAAAGATGATATGGTGTAACTGGTGTTTAATATTTTGTTAGTCTTTGGTGTATGAGGCAGCAATTAGCCAGTTTCCAAAATGACCAAATCCTTTCTAAATACTTGGCTTCTGTCACACATAGTGTCCCCTTGTATTTCTTGTGCTCGTAGCATGATTTTGAAATTCCATGATCAAGCATTGACACTGAACAGTATTTTTTTAGTTTCATTGTAAATACTTGTTGTCATTAATATCACCAGCTTTAAGCCTGATGATAACGCTCTCAAGGAACTAGCTTTGTGTAGATTCTTAAGTGACACGAGTTTATTTTCAAGGGATTGGCCGACAACATCTTTCATATTAGAAAAAGTCAGTTGTCAAGCAGATGCAGAGTGTAAAGTTAAATGCAACATTGCACCTTTTCGGATAAAATTCATGTACATTAAAGTTGAATCTTGCAGCAATCCTGAGATGTTCATATCAAACATAACTTTGCATGTGCTTACTGTCAATTATTTTATGCAGTACTTTTTTGAGCTATGTCGTAAGCAAGCTGTGATGCCACGACTTTGATTCATGTGCTGTGATCAACCTCTGCTTTCTGTTCTGGTTCATTTCATATTTCTTGGTTACTAGAGAAGTTGATGCAACCTCACAGCTGATGTATCAGCATCAATTCATGTGTGAAGATGGTGTTTCCATGTTTAAATGCTGATCTCTAATGCTTTCATCGGCTGATTCATCAACGGCCATCATTAGAAACACGATAGAATTTGTCGAGCTACTCTATTGACCCCCCAAGATTGAATTGTTCGCAGAACCTCATCCCTACACTGATGCATAATGTTTCCTTTGCCTTGTATACTCGAGGAATTGTTTCATATAGCCGTCTGGCACGAAGAACTGTACAAGTTAACAAGTTCATTCCAGTTCCAGTTTCAAACACTGTAGACGCATGTATAACATGCCAGGAGTAAAGGCAGCCTAAGATTGAAATGTACTTTATTATTTATCTATCTCGCGGGATAGCTGAAAAATTGAGACGCTTTGAATTTCTTAATATGTTTTCAGTGTAGGGTTTTCTGTTCTATCTCTCTGCTCTTCACTTTAACAGGGCTTTTTGTTTCCGACTGTTCTACTCTAATTGGTTTTCTATCAAACATTGAGTAGTTCCTTTCAACATGCATATTGGTTTGTTTCTGGGTACTAATCCCTGTGAAATTCTATAGTTGGACTAATTGGATACCCAATATATATTTTACGGAATACCCTATACGAGTTTGTCGTTATTTATGACAGGATTCTTGCAAGACAAAGAGAGAATGAGATTCAAGCAGACCACAAGACATTGGAGAAAAAACCTACTTTGAAGACACCATGGCCAATGGAAGACCAAATGTCTCAAGTCTACACGACATATGTCTTTTATAAGTTTCAAGATGAGATACACAACAGTTTGATGCTAAATGTTTGTATGATTGCAGAAGAAGCAAGTGAGAGAAGGTATGAGGTGTCTAAATGTGGAAATAAGGATTACAAGAGACTAGTGAAATATTTTAATGCAAAACAAACTGCAAGTTGTACATGTTTGATGTTTGAGTTTACAGGCATTCCTTGTCCACACATCTTGGCGGTTCTAAAACAAAATGACTATAATAGATTACCAGAAGTTTATATTTTGCAACGATGGACTAAATATATTAAAAAGAGGAATAGTTGTAGACAAAGAAGGAAATTTGATGGAAGATGGTAGTAGCATGCATTTTTCATCTCATCATAGCGAGTTATCCTACTGGGCTAATAAGGTGGTTGATATCGGGCTAATGTCCAAGGTAACCTTTAATTTGGTTAGAAAACGACTTCGTGAGGCATACAATGAAGCAAATTGCCTATTATCCAACGATGGTAAATCTATTGAGGATCGTTCTGAAGATGAGAGTGAAAAGCGAAAGAAACTTTCTCCTATAATTGTGCATGATCCTGATCAAGCAAAAACAAAAGGAAGAAATAAAGGGAAGAGAATGAAAGCAGGGCGAGAGAATCTAAAAGCTAGAAATCGAATGTGCAATCGATGCAAACGCCGTGGACAAAATCATGATGCTCGAAACTGTCCTTTTTTAAAAACAGAGTAAGTTGAATTTGATTACATTGATTATGCTTTATAATAAAAACACAAACTCGTAATTCAGGGTTTTTAACTTCTTTACAATTATTTAGGCCATCTAAAGCATGTAACTCATCCAATCCCACAGAAGAAAAGTATGAAAATGATTTTGTTGAGGAAGACGTGGAAGACTGTAATCCCCTCGGCTCAATTCAATCTTTGAGCTAGTAGCTAAGGTAATAATTTTACACATGATTATAGACTGTAATTCCCCCTATTTATTTTTTCTTCTGGAAGCATTTGTTTTTTTGGATGTTTGATGGCTTCTTGTTTGGAAGCAGTCAGCTCTCTTTATGCTTCTGCTGCCCGTCATCTGTTAACTGTTATTTCAGTACTCCTAGTTATAATATGTTTAATGATTTTTTCAGATGGCAGCTACTAAGCCACTGACAACTGAAGCTATTGCCCTCACTGAGAAGAAAATGGATATGACTCTTGGTATGATTGCTAACCATGCGTTCTGTGATTTTGATGTTTCCTAATGAAGCTGGCTATGTACTTGAATATGGCAATTCTCTTCTAGATGATATAATCAGGATGTCGAAGAAAACAAACTAGGATTCTAAAGTAATTATGCATGGTTATATCATTTTAAAGTTCTTTTATTCTAATATGTTTGCCTCTTGAATGCAGGGATAAACTCAAAGACATCATTTTTAAGAATGAACTCAAAGACCTGAGAGATAATCTACTGATATTCTAAAATTTTGAATATATGTATATCATTGCAATGGACGTTTTCGACACAATGTTGAAAGCGGATTTTGTGGATTCTACTGTTTGGAGTTGATTTTGTACTTATTGATGCAAGAATTAAATTATAATTTAGTGGATTCTATTGTCTCTTTTGAGTTATATGGATTATAAGTTTGTTAAACAGTTCCATATAAGAGTTGAGACGGTTAAAATTATTTGATTTTGAGAGTGTGTCATTTATGTTTAATTTATATGATTGGGTCCTTGGTTAAAGTTTTCAGGGACCATGATTGTATCTCATTTTCTGGATTTCTTCATATTTTTTTTCTTCGATTTTTTACTTGGTAGCTCTACATGTATGGGTTTGAAAGGTAATTGTTGTTGTGATTGTGAATCTAGTCCTTTGGTTATTAGAGATTTTATGTGTACATTGAATCAATGATGCCTCAAGTTTTATACTTTTATATCTGCCACCAGGTTATGGTGTTGTTTCTGAATGTGCATTTGTACCAACAGATCACAATGTGGCAACGCTCAATCTTGCATGTGTTATTGCCAGTAGCAAACATACAGATGCAAAGTGATACTATATCGAATCAAGCAGCAGTTGAATCTTGCCAAAGAGAGACTGAATTAATGCCAGCTATTCTCATTCGAGAGAATCCTGATTGGCAAATGGCCATTAAGATAGTGTAATTTCTCCAGTAGAAACCATCCTTGTAGAGAAAAAGATTGTGTTGATTGGGAACTCACAATGTCACTAAAGGAATTTCACATGTCATGAAATAAATAATTGGTAAACTGATCTGTTGGATATAAATATTGGGTACAAGAATCATGTGAATATGATCACTGGTATTTTGATCACTTGGATATATAGCACAACTATTTTCATTTTATATGAACAGACGCATGATTTCACATATACAAAACCAACTCAATTTAATTTCTTTTATAATCAATCTCACAAACGAACTGAGTACATAGTTTAGTTCACTCTTGTATTATTGAGTTCTCACTAAATACATGCACGGTAAGAAAAATCTTAGAAAAAGAAAGATGATAGGCATGAAGGCTTCAGAGGTATCCCAAAATGCTTAGCAACATTTCGGAGTTCTTTTGACAGTTCTGCTATCGCAAAGATGATACGCATGCCATGTTAGCACTTCACCATCATCGAGACATACATCGACATTTTCCTTTCACCAACATTGCACCTGTTAACAAAGTCATGAAATAAAAATTTGAGATAAAAAGTGTTTCAAGATTATAGATAGAGCAACTGATACCAACAAAAAGTTACTTTTGAACTCGGCATTTCAACAAACACTTCTCAAACATCATAGACTGAACATTATAATATTAGTAATAATAAATTGACAAGAATTCGGTTGTTTTGTTTTTAAGAAAAAAACAGACTGGACTTCTCCTTCTTCAATTTTACTACTTTTTAATGTTGATGCAAAACTGTCAATGGACTCCAATTTCCAATTGAGAAGGAGATTTAGAAAACTGGTCTTAGCCTCATACATGATTCTTATAATGGCTTCTTTATATCAAAAGATGCAAATGAAGGGGCCTTCTCTGCTAATGCTAATGCCTTGCATCTGTAAAATCTGGTCTCAGCTTCTTACAAGTATGCTATACTGGCATATTGGTTTCAGAATCAGAAACCGGTCAAAGGAGGGGGCATGAATGCTAGTACTGATGATGGAATTAGTGTATATGGGAACCTGGCATATCAGAGTATCACTAGTAGGAGGGAGTTCTGGCAGAGACGTATATATCAGAGTATCAGTAAAGCTAGCACTGATCAAACAGTTTTGCGTATCTCAGTAAATATCGAAGTACCAATTAACTAGTTGGAGCTCTTGGCAGAAATCAAAGCTATGCATATGAGTACCAGTAACAATATATAAGTGTCAGACAAAGTGTAAATTATAAAAAAATATACGAGATATTGGGGGCTAGGAAAAGCCCTCTCTTCTTCGCTAGCAACTTAAACCAGCCTAATTCGTTCTTCATTATTATAACTGCATGTCAAGCCAAAACCTTATTATATGAGAAGTAAAAAATTGAAGCAATTCAGTTGTATTTTCTGTGGATTCAGCATATCGGAAATCACTTTTCAATCAACAGCCAAAAAAAAAAACAGATGACAGCATCAATTCGTCAACTATAAAATTCCGAAAATATGAAAATTAAGATCATATACATAGCAAATATAGCATTTGAATCCCCGTAGAAACATGTAGGAAAAGCAAAAACAAAGTTATGAAACAATAGCTATGGCGGCATCTGGAATGAAAACCCTACAAGGAGAAGAAAGAAAAGGTTTACCTGATCCGAGCACCGCTGAGACGATTTGATCGTCGATCAGAGAGGATGTCGATTAGCTATGTAAAGTCTGAAAGGAATAAATGAAATTAAGCCTCTAGGGCCTTTTGGCGGCAACTGAATAGTCCGGCCGGAAATCAGACCTCACCACGGCGGAGCTATATGAGCCCAGCCCAATCCCAAACAGTTGGAGACCGCTTGGAGTCCGCCAATTTTATCAACGAAGGGAATGATTTGATCGATGATCGGAGAGGATGCCGGAGAGAAGATCAAAGGGGCTGCCGGAGATTGGAGAGGATGTTGATTGATTGGAAGCGAAGAGAGAGGAAGACAGAGAGGTGAAAAGGAAAGAGATGAATTAGCCCTCAATTTGTGGGATCATTTCCATAATGCGAACCGGCTCAAATTGGCAGTTAACTCAATTTGTCGGGACCAGTTCATAATTAGCCCTTATATTGATGTTTCATTGAGTTAATTCAGATCTGATAGATCCAACGGTCACGATGAGAGTTCTCAAATAACTATTTGAGAACGGTTCTTAGGGGATCATTTCCCTATATATATATATATATATATAAAGTCTAGATCTATTGGGTTTTGGGTTTCCTTTCTTGAGAAGTAGAATCCTACTGGGTCTCTGTTTTCACATGCACGCATGAATGCAGTCTCTCAACCATCTCAAGCAAAAAGATAAAAAATGATCTTGGGGCGGGACTGGTCCGTGCTTCTTGCAGATCTCCTGCAAACGATCACCGATCTTCTTGCTGTTGATTCTATCGATGACTGCATTAGATTTCGTGCAGTATGCATCTCATGGCGGTCGGCTACACATGATCCCCGCCACTTCCAATCCCTCAGCTTCCATGGTTGATGCTTGCCTACAACGAAGCGTTAAACAAGACTCGTTCCTTCTGCCGTCACTCTGATGGCAAGACCACCTTCCATCTGCCGGAGGCCCTGGACCATAGTATAGGACGGCTGGTTGGTCGTTGTCCACGAATCGGCATCTGTTCGCCTTCTCAACGCGCTAACTATGGCACAGATCAATCTCCCTCTACTAACTACACTGCCATGGGTGCGAACGCGCGTCAGTGGTACATGGTACGCACTTGGGTTTGAACCAGTGGTGGCGTATAGATTGGATTCAGAGGTAATGCGAAACTTGTTCCTAAAAAAGCTCATTACAGTCCCTAAAGAAGCAGGCAGGCGAGGATGTTATCCTGGCAGCTATGATCTTTGAAGGTAGGTTGGTGTTTGCAAGAGAAGGAGATGGTCGCTGGGACTGTGGTGGAGGTCCGCAGAGATCTTATACATGTAGTGTTCTATCAAGATTGGCTGCATGCTGTAAATATCTTTCACGACTTGGTAGCCATTGATGTCGGTCCTTCCGTTGTGATCACACCAATTCCTGTTTCAAAATGAACATTTTGCCGAACAACAAGATTTGATGTATATAGAGTGGATAGGCTAAGCGAAGAGCTCAGTTGATGGAAGTGGAAAGCTTAGGCTACTGGATGTTGTTCTTGTGCATTAACCGCTCCATGTCCTTTGATGCCAAGGGCCATCATGGATGGAGAGGAAACTGTGTCTGCTTCATTACGAGCCAATGTGTTATGGAAAACTTGATGGGGAGGACAGTGTATGGTCAGCGGAGATGGAGATGATTTTAGTTTGTACAGCTTAGAAGACGCTTCCGCTCTGTCACGATGATAACTCTCAGCATGCTTGGCCGCGGCCCGTCTGGTTGAGCCCCGACATCTTTTCATCGCCGGTGAACAATGCAGAGTCTGGAATTTGAAGAAAATCCGGTGCATGTTTGTGAGTCTGCTTCTTTTTGTTGGTTAAACCTTGATGCTTAGTTTGGGACAGGGTATCACCCTTGGTCTCTACTGTGATCTACAGTTTACCTATTCAATTGATGAAATGCTTCATTTTAATCCGAATAATCAATTCATTCGTTAATCCGTTGAAATTACTTGAGTACAAATTTTCTCAAAGTGGTGTGCTTTGAATTGCATGTTTAATACTTTTTTGCGGGGTTTGGGCTACCTTGTCATGCGTATAAGATCAAACCAGGAACAAGCCCCCCGCGTGATGCGGGGGCTTTTAGAACTTATAGAGGTAGGCAAATGTAACTGAATTAATTTTCAACTTCATTAATGATTATTTTCATCATTGATTTCGTCAACTTTTAATCACTTGTTGATGCTAAGGTTGCTTTGTCCTTCAATTAATCGATATTGTACTTATGCTGTGTAAACCATCCCTATCAATTTCAATAAAAAAAACCCCGATTGAAAAATACTCTTACCCGCAAGTGTGATTCACGTGAGCAAGGGTGAGATCCTTCACATCCATGAGCTTATACAGGCAGCACTTGATCCCTGCTCGAACCCAACCGCTATGTTCTCCCCAGCACCCTTCGATCCTACTCGAACCTCTCTGACCTCAAAAGGGGAAGAATCCTTCGCAGTTTGATCACTCGATCCCTCCTCAACTTGGCGGATCGGGGGAGGGGGGCTCTATGAACAATAAAGGCTGTTATTTTTACACTCTTTCTTCCAACTGTACCCCCAGGTGACCAACTCAAAGACAAATGTTTAAATAATTTTGGGGGCAAATTTGTCCATCCAGGCCAAAATCATCCACCTTTCTAACAAAAGAATATATTATGGATCATATGAGTCAGTTACTTATTTTTCATTTTCATTTCTACAAAAGTATTAGTCAAAGTGAAAAGATCAATGCAAATTATTAAACAATAGTTTAAAGATAACTTTGTGGTAATACGAAGGTGAGGTATCTTTTATCGTCTACTAGTTCTGTGATGATTATGTTTGGTGATATTAAGTTATACATCGGTTTTTGAGCAATTTTGCTTGATCTTATGTCTCGTGAAAGAAATAACTGGGGAATTTTTAGCAAATGTGAGTACATCAAGAGTTGTGATTGTAGAGTACTCTATTAGTATAATTGCATGGTCTGATTTGAGTACACATGTAGAGTAGGCTTTACACACATAGATGATACACACAGTGGGTAAAAGAGCACATCTAGTGTGTCTCTTCAAGTGCAACCAAAGGAGATGCCCATTTGACACAATCACAATTCTTGATCTGGTACTGCCTAATAATAGATCACATCATGGGCGGACGCACAGGTTGGCTGGGCCGGGCTATAGCCCGCCCATTTTTTCATATAATGCATTAATTTTTTTTTTTTCAATATATTGTCTTCAATTTCTTTCTATTTTGATTTTCTTTTGACAAATTTTATTCTTCTTCTACTCTTAATTAGTGGAGAATATTGTTTTATTCTTTTGACAAATTCACATAATTCATAAGCATAAGTTATAAAAAGTTGCAGCCCACCTCAAAATTATTCCTAGTTCCGCCTCTGGATCACATGGGAGTTATTTGTAAAGAATCCCTACTATTTGAAAGTGAACAAATGTCGCAACCGAAATTAAATCTTCCTCATGTTCTTGTTAGAGATAAAGAAGAAGAAGAAAAACACTTATTTATGCAAAGACAAGATGTCATTAGTTATGGTTCTTATAGGCATTGTTCAAAACAAAGGGAGGTGAAAGATGCAACATTGAGGTTGCCAAAGAAATGGTTAACGTGAAGACCATCTCATTGTAATTTCAAAGTAGAATTCAGACTCCAGAGCAGCGTGTTCGTCCTGGTCACCTTCTCTGTTACCTTTATATCATGTGTACTGGGAGGTCGTTTGTGCTTTTCAGCATAAAATCCCTGCATAGAAGGTTGCACGTTATATTGACTTGCCATGGAAATGGTTCTCCAGGAGCCATGGCTCTCCCAGAGCCAGATGCACTTGTAGTGGAGGAATTTTGGAAATGTCAAAACACTGTGCTAAGATGTCTGTAAGTACTGTACATTTATGGGTCTCTCGTTAGTGATATCATTTGTTAATATTTATTTTAATAGAATTTTAATTTCCTGTTGATACTGCGAAAATGTCTACAAATGTTGTAACCATAGATACATCTTACCATTGTAATCTTACTGTTGTAAGACGAGTAGGATACGTGCTTTAATGCTCAAAGTCTCCAGGGGCAACATTATTAGATACAGTTGTAATTCCTGCATGGAAATTGATTTATATGGCTTTTTGTTAGAGCATTTGGGTAACTAAGAACTGTATTTTCAAAGCTCATCTCTGCAATTTACAGTTACAGGTTACATTCTGGCTGCTTGGAATAGAAAATTCTGGTGCATTTGGAATTAAATCATGGTGTACAAAACCAGCCTCGCTTCTTTTTGTTTCATTTAACATGCATGGTTGATTCACTGAATTCATTTCTGTTTTTAAGTGCAGCAAAATGCATTTTTTGCAACGGTCAATGAAGGACCCGGGGCTCCATCCCAAAAGACTAGCCTTTTAGGTGGAGTTGCCCAAATCCTTATAAACCCAAGACCATCCCCACGTCTAGCCGATGTGGGACTATTTGTGAACAAGAGTCTCCCTGCAAGCTCAACTATCTTCGTACGGCAACTATCTTCGTACTGAAGATCAAATGCTCCATCGAGATCCACCTCTTCACTGCGTGGGTGAGCGGCACGCCTTATGTGAAGTACTTGCAGTCCTGGTCACTCTACGAGGCACCACTGCCAAATTTCTCGAGAGCCAAACAGCTTCACAGGGGCCTATTGCGCCTTTTGCGCGCCAGTGGGGTGGGCAGGCCCATTGCGCCTTTGCGCCATTGGGGGGATCTATACATCGTCGAACATCACCCACACACACGACTAAGTTCGGGGCATGGCTCTGATACACTTGAAGGAAGGGGTGTAGAGTTCAAGTCCAACTAACCATCAAAGAGTTCACAATATTTTCTTTTGAACAATTAATCAGATTTGAACTATAAATTTGATTCTGAATGTTAGCAGAAAAGCCATTCTTGCCTTTTTTCTCTACTATTTTTGGAACCATCTCTTCCTCTAAGATTACTCATTGGGATAAGTTTTATCCAAACAATCACATTGATTTTCTCTGGATTGTCCACACTCTCTGGAAGAGATCAAGCTGTCTTTGATATTGGACCAGACAAGGCCCTTGTACTTGATGGCTTTTCTATGCTCTTCTGCCAGTTTTTTTGGAACCTCATTTGAAAAAGGCATTGTTGATTTCTTCAATGCCCTGTATGTTGGTTTTGCAAATTTAGATAGAATCAACTATGCAGTGATTTCTTTAATCTCAAAGGTTGATGGAGCTAATTTGGTTGAAGATTTTAGACTTACCAGCCTTCTCAATTGCATTTTAAAATTTTTCACTAAAGTTCTTTGCTAACAGACTAGCTGTTTTTTTTTTTTCCCTCATTGGTGGATGAATCTCATTTTGTTTTTCAACTCAAAAGAAGTTCTTTTGACTTCATTGCTATTGTTTCTGAAATTGGACCTCTTTGCTTAAAAACCAAAAAAGAGAAAATCAGAGATCTCCCTCTTCAAAATTGATTTCACTAAAGCCTTTGATTGTATTGACTGAAATTTCATTCTTGATTTTCTGAAGGCCAGAGGCTTTGGAATGAAATGGGTCTCTTGGATCTCTATGATCTTTGCTTCCTCTAAATCTTTTATCCTTGTTTGTGGTACTAAATCTGATGTAATTAATTGCAAAAGAGGTCTCCAGTAAGGGGGTCCATTATCTCCCATGCTCTTCATTCTTGTTGTTGATGTGTTACACAAAATGTTTTCTTTGGGCTTTGAATCTGGTCGCTTTTCTGATCTTAACTTCAGGGGGGCTTTATGATCTATTAGATCATTTTAATTTTCAGATGACACTCTCATTTTGTAAGGCTAATACCATCAATTTCAAACTTCTTCTTTATCTTCTTGAAGGCATATCTGCTCTAAGTAATAATTTTGTCAAGAGTTCTCTTATTTACTTTGGCAAGTTCTCTAAGAGATATGCTGGCTAGTATTCTTAATTGCCCTCTTGAGAATCTTCCCATTAAATATTTGGGTCTTCTTCTTAAAATTTTAGACTGGTCAAGAGAGATTGGTAACATCTCTTAGATAAGTTTCAGCAAAAGCTATCTTGTTGGAAAGATAACTCCCTCTCTATAGGGGGAGGCTAATTCTGGACAATTTACTCTTATATGCTCTTCCTCTTTACCACCTTTCATTCTTTAAATTTCCTCTCTGGGTTATTAAGAGAGTTGATTCCGTTATAAGTAATTTTTTATTGGGCGGAAACATAAAAGATACTAGTTCCTTCAATCATCTGGTCAATGGGATATTGTTTACCTATCTAAATCTGAAGGAGAATTTGGTGTTCTTAACCTGCATAATTTTAACTTTTTTTGCTTTGTAAGTGGCTATGGAAAACCCTTATCAAATAATTCTTTACAGAAAAATTCTTTCATAAAGCCCCTTCAATCATGTGGGATGAGAAGCTCTTATTCCAATTTTGGGAATAATATTCTATTAGTAAAAGAGCCTTTTTAGCACATCTCTTGGCACCTGGGTAATGGTGCTTGTATCAGATTCTGGGTTGATAAATGGTTGGGTGTGAATACCATCGAATCCTTGTTCCTAATGTTACTGATTTGGCTCTGAATACCAATTCTATCATTAGAGAGCAAGGATGCTGGGGAAATGTTTATTATATATGGCAGTTGTTAATTAGAAGGCCAACTATTAACTCTATTTCTGAAAAAGCTACTCTTCTCCAAATCCTTAGCAATTCTCTCCCCAAACTGATACCACTGGTACTCCTATCTAGACTCTGGATAAGTCTACTTTTTCACTATCAGATCTTTTTATAAATTTATGAATTATAAAGGTGTTTCTTCCTCTTTATTTAACATCATTTGGAATTTTATAGCCCCTCTCAGAGTTAGAATTTTCCTTGGGTTACTTTTGAAAACAAGCACTACACAAAATGTTAAATGATGAAAAAGAAGTACACTGGGCACATTAATTATATCTTTTGTAATAAGCCCCAGAATCAAGAGATCATTTGTTCCTTCTCCGCCCTTTTGCTTAAGAAGTTTGAAAATTGTGCTTATTTTTTTTTAACTCTCCTACTCTTCCAACTTCTATTGACGAGATGTTTCTCCATTGGAGTTCTAGTGTTAGTCCTAAGATATTCAAGCTAGCTTGGGATACACCGGCAATTGCAATATGCTGGCTATGGAAAGAAAGAAAGAATTTTTTTTCAGGGCATAGTTGCAGATTGTGCCTCTTTATTTACTAACAATGTTTTCTTTCTTAATTTCTGGCCAGGCACTGCTGTTAAAAAGAAAAATCAAAGCTCCTCTCTGCTGTTGAGCTTTTCAACTTTTCTCTAATATGACAAGTTGATGGTGTAATGCTTAACTAGTTGACTATGTAGGTAACTCTGTCTAAAGGGGCAGAAGGGCGCTATCAAATTTTGTGGCCGCTATCCTTTAAAAGAAGAAATCTGTTCTCTTTTGTTTTTTTTTTTTGGTATGTAAATATCCTCAGCTACCTGTGATGGGTTGTTGATGTAATGTTCCTTGCAGCTTTTGTTTTTTTGGGTATTTAGTATTTCCATTAGATACTAGCAGAGGGCTGATTTTGACCTCTCTAGATATCCATGCTGAGTCTCCCCTTCCTCCCTCCCCTTCCCTCGACCAACCCCCACCCCTTTTCACACTCCCTTTCCTCTCCTCCTCATCCTCATCTCCGTCGTTTTGTCGGTTGATTTCGATCGCCGTGAAAGCGGTATACTAGTATTTTATTATATTAATCAAAACCGACTGAAGGGAAGTTTTCTACCTTGACTCATATAGAAACTTTGTCTGTCGGTCCTCTCCTTTTTCTTCTTCTCTCAACTCCCCCTGCTTCTTCCTCCTCATTCTTCCTCTCCCCCTCCTTCTCCTGATCGATTGGTCAGTTTCCCACCGACATCGACCGTATACTAGTAAACATTTCTATTACTCTCTCTCAAAATGTAGATAATCAAAACCGACCGAAAGGAGGTTTTCTCCCGTGACTCATATAGAAACTTTGTCTATCTGTCCGTCCGTCTTCTTTTTCTTCCTCTCTCAACTCCCTCATACTTCTTCTTTCTTCCTCTTTTCCCTCCTACTGACCGACCAGTCGGTTTCCCACCGATATGGACGGTATACTAGTAAATATTTCTATTATTCTCTCTCAAAATCTAGATAAAATCTGAACCGTCCATGCTGTTGATCCTTTTCTAGCCCTCTTAGGGTCAAAAATGACTATTAAGTCCCCGCTCTTCGTAGATAATAAAGAAGAGGGAGAGAAGGGAGAAGCCCAGCAAGCAACTGTGAGGTCAGGGGAAGGAAGAGAATGGCGATGAGGATCATCGGCTGCAGCGGTAACGTGCACCGTGGCTCAGTTTTATCAGGTATCGCAGCCGCCCCTTTCCACTGCCATCGTTCCTTCTTCCCAATTAAAAGAGCCACCTTTTTTGCTCCTCAAAAGATCTCTTCAATTTCGTTTTCAAATACAAAGAGGAGGCGTAGTCGGGTAATCGAATGCTGCTCTCGAGCACATCTGGATCGAGTAGAAGAAGTCGAAGTTGGTTCCTCAGGGTTGGAGGATTTCTTGGTGATTAGCTTCTATAAGTTCGTGTTCATCAAAGACCCAGAAGCCGAGGTCTCAAAGCACCTCGATTTCCTCCGGGTAATCTTTTAATTTAATTATCTATTTTTTATTTTATGATTTTTCAAGCCGAGGTCTCAAAGCACCAGCATGCATTTTAATGGAAATTTCTGTTTGTAAATGTAAACAATAATTCCTGGATACTAGGTTATACAAACTGTTGTGGAATCAAGCTTATGAGCTGCGAAATGAAACTTTGGCAGAGAGTTATTGATCCATTGTATCTGAAGATCAATTTGGCTTTACACATTGGTGGCAGTTTACAAAAGGTCCCGCGAAGAGAACAGAAGTTATGGGGAGAACAAAAATCTACATATGATCTTTTATTGATATAGATAAGATTATAATAGGTCCAGGAACAGGAAGAGGATATGACGGATATTAAAATTTCTCAGCATGCATGATGAGTTTAGACTAGAGACAAATGTCCATTAGTTATACTAATGTGATTACATTGTATCTGAACATTTGAGAAGAGACATAGCATAGCACTTGATATCACCAAAGGCTCACCAAGGATTGGCAATTGAGGCCTTTTTTAATGCTTAATGGATAAGAGGCATATTCAGGACAAATCCCATAGTGCGTGTTTATTATATTGTATTAGTTGACAGGAATAGAGACGGAATGGTTTCGAAGTAGAAAGGTGGAGAGAAAATTTAAGATTTAAAAATTTTAGAATTAGCAGAAACACGTAACTTTAGTAGAACTATGAGAAGAAATGAGAGGTCTCTTTGATAAATACCTAGGGAAGACCATTTTCACTACTAGGATGAGTCAATTATCATGATGGGGACTCAAGGGGTTGAGGATGTTGTTCACTGAATCAAAGAGGAATGGTTATAGCGGAATAGTGCTTCTGGAGTATTCTGTAATTGTGGAATACCCATGAAATTGAAAGATAACTTTTGTAAGATAGTATAAATACAGCCATGACTTGTTAGTCTGAATTTTATGTAATTAAGAGACAATTTCTCCAAAAGATTAGTGTGACTGAGATAAGAATGTTGATATGGATGTGTGAGACTACTCTAACAAATAGGATAATATATGAATCATCCATTCATGAGAAGCTAAAGTTATCTTCAGTTGTAGATAAAATTATGCGAACAAGTCAACATGGTATGGGCATGTGCAGTGGAGACCAATAATGCCCAGGCCCTGGTTAGAAGTGATGGGATTGTAGTTGATGAGCTTAACAAACTTTGATTCAGATAGTTAACGAGGATATTAACGATATATGTAATAGAGTAGACAACCTTCAAAAAAAAATGGAGAAACAGAGTTCGTGTTGATAATCCTAAGTTTTGGGATAAAAGCTTTCTTCTTGTTTTGGCATTGGTATCAACAGTTTCAGCCTGCATTTAGGAGAGATGTCTTGAGATGGATGGAAAAAAACTGACAAATTTGAAAGGGAAAATTAAATGTACAACATAGAAGAAAATACTATATGCTGCGACGACTTTGCGATACAATTTTTTTCAATGTACTCAAAATTTCATAGTAGCTAGGATTTTTGAGGGAGGAGCTGGTCTAAAAAACCCCATCATTAAGCATGCTTTGGAGGGAGTAGTACTTTGATGGGGACCTCCTAGGAAGCCCTCGCTTGGGGCGTTACAGGTGCGCTGAGTTCATTAATTGTTCTCTGATCAAGTGTAAGAAACGGCCTTGAAATCTCTGAATGTGGCTATTTAAGCATGAAGTCTGTTCTGAAAACCATTTTACTAGGATTCATGCAAAAACAAACAAAGATCTCTGATGAACATATTTTCTTCTAATTTTATAACGTTTTGTATTGTAAGCGTTATTTGTGTGTGGGTGAATCTTTTCTATGATTAAATATTTCATGAACACAATTGGCTCAAAATTATAAAATTCTGCTGTAAGCTTGCGATATGAGCATGGGATAGTTGGACTTTGGAATTTGTATCATTCTTGATTTGGTGTTATAAAAGTGTTCACTATTTCTTAGTATTTTGCAAATCTTTTTGCTTTCTAGTCTTTCAAATGTATTCACCATTCATTCCTTCGCCTGTTCACGAAAAATTCTTGCTTCACTGTTGACCAGAGGTTTAGAGATTTTGACTGCACTTATCAGACTCGGGAATCGTCAAAACAAGGGAATTCAACATGCAATTATGTTTATGTAGTAATGTCTCATTTAAATATGATAGATTACTTGTCAGTTGGAATCACCTGCTTATGATATGAGCTATCTTCTTTGAACACCACCCACCACACGTTGGCACACTTACATACTCAATTTAAAAAAAAAAAAAAACTCTTTCCTCTATATGGAACCACTAAAAATGCTAGTGGAGTTGGATATGAATATATTTAGAGATTTAAATATCATTATCACAAAAGAAAAAGATATCTATATAGGTCAGTTAATCATGTGGTGGCTGTCTTCTTAATCATGTAGTTAGGTTTTCCTTCTTCACCATGATATTGAACTCATTGTGATTTACTCTTTACCTATTGTCTGACTTTTGTCAGGAGCATGATATACACGGTCGCATATATGTAAATGAACAGGGAATTAACGCACAGGTATGAGTACTTCTATCCTTCTATTATTGTTCGTTGTGTCATGCTAGTTTTAAACATGTATAGATATTTTGATTCTATCTCTGAAGTAATGTTTCTTGAAACTTTATAATTAATAATCTTGAACTTCAAGTTCAATTTCTTTAATTAATGAAATATAACATATATTTCCTATTTGAAATAAACTAAGAGCTCCTCATGCATGCTTAATCAAAAAATTGAAATTTGGAGATTATATTAATAAGTTTGTTCTTAATATTTACTAGGTTCAGCGAAAATTTCTAAAGACTTTGGGTTGCTTAGGTCATTAAGAGATCAGGGATGTAGTTAAAAATGTAAAAAAAAAAAAAAAAAAACTTGGTTGCATTAGAATAAGGTGTAAGCAACTAAGCATTGAAGACCAATGAAGGTTTAAATTTATGTTTTCTTTTTGAAATTGATATTTTTAGACTTTTAGTGAATAAATGGGGGTTTTGCGTTCTTCCCAGATTTATTTGCAGTTAAATCTTCTAGTCCACTGCGTCCTCATGTTTCAGTCCGTGGACACAAAATCTCATTTCTTTTCACCACTTCTCCTTATGTCTTTTTCTTTATAATTTTACCTTTTCCTTGTTATCGCTGTAAAACAATTTTAAGATTTCAAGAAAGTCCTTTTGCAGCTGAACAGCTGAAATTTTGTTCTTTGTAGTCTGAAGAACCCTGCTAAAATCTAATTCAAATTCTACACTACCAATTTTTAACAAATAGGTGTACATCCCTTCCAAATTTCTCAATAATTTACAGAGTCTGTAATTTAGTTATGTTGCATTCAGGGCTTCTTTTAATTAATAGCAGCATGTCATTCATCATACTTCCCCAATCCTCTGCTGCATCAGTCTGATATCAGAGTTGTTAGAGTCCCCTATTCTGTTTCATGCAGATGTAAAACTTCATCTCTTCTTTCAGGCTAAAAATTTGGATCTTCCTTCGGATTTTTTATTCAAGTGAAACTTATGCCAAGATACTTTTATGTTACATAAATGTCATGTTATAATGAAGGCTTCTATAACACAGTCAATCATAAATCTCATTTTTATGGTTACTCTAGAAATTTTAATACCTTCTCACTGCAGAACCAATTATGTTTATTATATGTCTCTCAAGCTTCTTGTAGTGTTGCAAACTCACTGCAAAACCAATTATGATGCTTATATTGTTGCAAACTCACTGCAGATGTGCTCTAAAGTCTAGAACAATCAATGAATTGACTTTTATATGTCATCATATTTCGATGGAGTAACTGGAATGCATACCCAGATCACATCTATTTGAGCTATTTCCAAGCTCAAAACTTTTTTGTGGAGCAGCATTTGAAGTTTGAAACGGCTGTATTTTGGATAATTTTTCATAAATGATGATTGGAGTGTATATACCAGTCCACATTCATTGTAGGTCATACCCATGCGGAATATTTTCTAGCTTAAAGTGTTTTTTTGAAGTAATGTTGACTCTTTGAACTAGGTAATTATAGTCTTTTAAATAGGCAAAGGAAAAATACAACTTAATATATTAATGAATGTTAGTACTCAATTTTTATTCCAAATTTGCAGAGGCTAATTAGTGTTTGTCCATGCTGATAATTTACACTTATTTTGATGCTAAGCTTCATTTCTCTGCAGTACAGTGGTCCAACAAAAGATGCTCTGGCATATGCAGAATGGCTTAAAGATGATCCTAGGTTTTCTGATATGTTAGTCCAGACTTCACCGGCTTTAAATGGACATGCTTTTCCACGGCTGAAACTGCGGTATAAACCTTCACTTGTGCAGGCAAGCTATATGCACTGGTTCTTTGTGTTAATAGTTCCTTTGCAAATAACTTAAAACTTGGCAGCGCGCGCGCGCGCACACACACACACACACATTCTCCTGACATAGTTTGAGATTTGCCTGTTCATGTGTCTAATTTATACCTTGAATGGGAGACCATACTTTCTAAACCAGTGTGAGAGTAAAGACAACTCCTTTTTGTTTGTTCTTCTCACTGTGTTTGCTGACCCTAATGCTAATTGTATGTATGGTAGGAGATTAATTATAGACATTATGCTTTACATCAGATTAAGACACGATTCTACTGAATCAAAATTGGCCAACTTCTGTAACATCTGCCTCCTGGTTTGTTTTGCACTTTTCTTTCTCTTGTGTGTGTGTGTGTGTGTGTGTGTGTGTGTGAGAGAGAGAGAGAGAGAGAGAGAGAGAGAGATTAGAGAGAGAGAGAGAGAGAGAGAGAGAGATTTTCTGTAGTAACATGACACAAGATTCTAATTTGATACCTCCTGTATGACTGAAACAGGCTTCATCACTCTCTGGTACTGTGGCACTGATGGTTGGTTATGCACTTGGGAGTGTCATGTTCAATAGGGGAATCGCATTCCCAGAAGGTGCTGCAACTGTCATCCCTTCCCAATGAATGAATAAATAAGTAAATAAATGAGAAACAGAAATAATGGTATGCATGAAACTGATAGACCTAGGATATACCGTGCACCGTGAAAAGATTTCCCAGAAAAATTATGCTACAGTATTAATATTTTGGAGAGAAGTACAGTGAGTCAATCATAAAAATTTTATTGGAACTAGAAGAACCACCCATGCAAATAGGGCGGGGCATAGGAGAGGGGCCAGACTTTGCCTTCAGTTCTTAAATGTACTGTAGATTTAACTATTATAGCATTCAAGTGAAATGCTAATTTATGCATTAAGTGGAAGGGAGAAAAATTAAAAGAATTTTTAATCTGTTGTATTCAAAGCACGTTGTTTCTCTTAATGTTTTGGGCAAATGCCATTTTTACGCATGTGATATCAGTTGTGGGAAAAGTTAATAATCTAGTAGTTATAAATAGATCTAATTGGTTACATTTTCTCCAATTTAGTATCTGAATGTTTGTCTTAAATTTTTTTAGAAGAAATTGGTTTTACTTTCATTATTGTAAGTGAATATCATACTTAAGCAAACCAATTTTAGTTTGTGATTATATGTGTTTCTATAGTTTAGCTTTGTTTCTCTAAAAATGTCATTTTTGCTTCATTAATAAGCTTTATTTGCAAGAAAAATCTTTTTAGAATAATTCAGATACAAGTATTAACTTTTCTTTTATAGTTTGAATTTTTTTTTCATCTATGGTAGCTACCATGGGATTATGTTGAAGATTTTCCTAATCAGCTTCATTATGTGGAGTCGTAGACGTTGGATTCGATTATAGAATAAATTTTACCTTGAAAAAGTCTATGAAAATTTTAGAAAAGTAGCATATATAAGTTATTTTTTTCTCACCAATTTTTCATCAAAATGCTATGGTCACTATGATTTTCACAATTTCTAATGTTATAGTATGCTTGTGGTAGCTTTCTCAATATTAGGTAAAGTATCTCCTTTCTCTTGGCTACCTTTACTCAAATATTTTATAATAATGTATAATTTACAAAATATACCTATTTAAAATTAAATACTTAAGATTTATATTGAAAACACACGCAAAATCCTTTCTGGTTTACATGAGAGAAGAATAGACATTTTTATTATTTTAGTTGGAATTTAATTATTCCTTCATCCTTTAACTTTTGTCCAACATTTCTCATCACTTTTGTGACAAGTATCTAATCTAAATAAATTTGAGCACTACATTCCCCGAATTTCGATGAACCTTACTACCACCTATACCTCCATCTATAGCTCTCTTCTACCCTATCATCTCAACTACGTCTTATGCATCAGCGTTACCCTCCTAAACCACATTTTCTGTACTTATCATTCCGTTTTCTCCAATACTATTACCACCTCTTTCAGTTTCACCTCGAAGCAACATTGTGGCCTCCTCTTCTCAACGCTACTCCACCACCATTAATACCTATGTATAAAAAGGTTAATGTGAAGGTTCCTTCATGTATAAAAATATGAAATATATTTAAGATTTTATATAAGAGGGCTAACCTAGTAATTTTCATCTATTTCTATCATTATATGGAGGTGGACGGGAAAAAGAAATAATTTGGATTTCGAATTAATTTTTTTCTAAATGAGAAAAATATTGTTGTCCAAATTACATCTATTACCATCATTATATGAATTTTAAATTAAGATTCTACTGTAATCCAATCCAGACATATATATCATTTTATAATTACCTTATAATATTTGATGTTACATATTTCTAATTTGGTATAATTCAAATCCATTTCTTTGGAAATTACTCTTCATTTTTTCCTTATGTGAAATTTTATGATATGATGACATTTAAAAATTTATGATATGATGGCATTCTTCTATTATGACATGATCTACATGTTTTCCAAACTAAATCCATTGTGCTCTTCTTAACTAAAAACCATGTTTGCTTGACATATGTTTAAGTCAATATTTACCTGGTCAAATCTACTATATGCTTACTAATTCGAAAATGTATGTACACAAGGTAGAACTCACTATAGACTTTTGCATCAATGACCCTACACAAACACACAAATTAAGAGGATAATCTCAGTACAACAATGAATCATAACCTCTGCATAAAAGGTTACACAATATCTCTCTTATACTTTTTTTTTTGGTTAAAATAGATAGCAACCTGATGGTGAAAGTTATATAAATTGTGAGTTAATAATAGACAATAAACATAAGTACTTTATTCTCCTTAATCTGTCAATAAATGTAAGAAATTTATTATCCCTAAATACTATAAAAAACAATAGTTTTTATATACATAGTAGCACATCAAAATCCTTTAGTTTCTAATGGTTTGAACATGTTTTTGTTATTTAAATATTACAAAATATCTATTCTTTGGTTTCCAATATATTATGGTTATGAGATTTAGCATCTCAAGCTTTTAATTTATAATAAATCTAACCCCTACATTGAATAGTAGAATTATTTTATTTTCTACAACCCTTTTCTCAAAATATTACATGTTTCCATTACCAATTCAATATTCCATTGATCATTTATAGCCTATTATGACAATCAAAATACGATTGCCATAGTAATGCAAAGTAAAAAAAACTTAAATAGGAGCTTGATTTTTCAAAAATTCCAAATTATCATCAAAGTGAATTGCAACAAAACTTTTGACTACTACAAACACTCTTCATACTACAAATAGAAAGAAATACATATGGCAAAAGGCCAACACTTTTTCTTTTGTCATTCTATAAAATATAAAAGGAATTACCTCAAATGCAAAATAGTAAAAAGCATAGTTGTCAACTCGTGATATGTATCAAAAATCGTTTTCCATAGGCTATGATGATAGGGCACAATGCAGACACAGACATGAGATACAACAAATTTTCAAAAAATAGGATATTGGGACACAACGAAACAATAATTTTTAATTATATTATATATGCATATGAATAAAATTCTACAAAAAACTACAATATTAATTAACCATCTAACGCACAAACCATTATAAATTTGTCACAAACATATTCAATTATAATTTATAAATTATAACAACTAACAAGCAATCAAAAATTACAATAAGACTAAGAAATATACATTAATATTTAGTCTGAGTAAATATTTATCCAAAAGAGAGCTCAAGACTCTCACTAGTCCATATTCATCCAAAGAGAGTTCGTAGAGTCAATGTTAATAAAAAACATATTAAAAACATAAAACAACTAGATAGGCATTGAACCATCCAAAACACACAAAAAAAATGTCTGGGCCTTTTGTCAATTTTGAACCAACTCCAATGGCCTTATTCTCATCTCCATCCACGAATAACACCACTTTCAAATCCGGTTCATCAAGAGAAAGGTTGGCAACATCTAGAATGTTAGGAGCCTCAAATGATTCGAATCCATCTCTATCAAGATCTCACGCCTTTTTTCTCCTACATTGTTTTGTGGCCTTGTGGGGTGTTTCGAGAAAGAAGACGGAGATTGGTATGCACATAAATTAAGTTTTGTTCTTTTCGGGGTCATTTGGTTCCTCTTCAAATAATGAATAAAAGAGTATGTACTTCAATTCTTTTACAACATGATGAAGAATATGATTGACCAAGAAATTTTAAAGCCAAAACTTATAAAGTTAGAGTAGTAGACCCATAAAGAACCCACCAATGTTTAGGATCCATAAATCCTCTGTTTGTAGAGAATCATGATTCGAAAAAGCCTTCAAAGCGGCAAAGAATTTAGTAAATTCTGTGTTCACTATCCTTCGTTCCTTGGAGTTGGAAAAGTATCTCTTCAAGCATTTAACTCTTTTATTAGATATCTCCTCATCAAAATGAGGAGCCAACCGGTGCTCTTCTAAAGCCATCGGGACTATTATACTTATTCACATAAAGAAAAATGTGGTAGATTGACTTAAAGAATTAACGAAAATAGAGAAAACATACAAATAAAGTGTATAATTTTTCATCCTAGATTTTTACCTTGGGTTTAATAAATGATCCAAGCAATGTGTATTTCTCTTATTCCACTGATCAATCAAGATTTTATACACATCATAAAAAGACGATTCCTCATCATCACTTTTTCCTTCTCGCCGATAAATATCACTCTTCACTTTCAGAATCATCATATCCCACATGTCACACACTAAATGAAGAGTCGGCTTATGGATATCGACGAACCTTAGCATGTCAGAAATAGAATTGGTGAATGAGAGAACGTATTCAATTTTGTATCACCACCTATCATCTAATACTTTGCCCTTGACGAATTTCGCCTTCCCCACATCATCATCCTTATCAACGACCATTTCTCATATAGCATCAAGTTTTGAAGACCCCTATTGATAATGTTGAACCTCTTCAACATAATGATAACTGAGGCAAATCTTGTTTCCACAATAGAAAGAAGCTTCATCTTCACGTGCTCATTGAACATGGCAAGTCTCATGGCGTGGTTCATAATGAAATTCTTTATGATGATGGCATCTCCGGAGACCTCAGCGATCCAATTGCACTTTTCATTGGTTATCTTATTTAATTCAGTGTCCTTTGTTGCATATAAATTCTTGAGAGTAAGATTTATAGTGTGCACCACACGAAGAGTCCAAAATATATTAGGAATGACCCTCCACAATGGCACCGGTCGTCTTGTGAGCTTGTGCATTATCAGTTATTTTGGATTACATTTTGGTGTCCAATCTCTCTAACTTTCTCCATAACTTTTTTGCAATATAAAACTTGCTCTTTGTGAATCTCTCGGCATACACGGAGGACAATAACATAGACCTACTTTCGGTGACGACCATGAAATTAATGATCAGCCTCCTTTGTGCATCCACCACCATCACTACAAAGAGAGACACCGTTCAACCTCCAAGTGCTCTTGATAGGATCTAACTTTCTCTCTAGATTAGTGTTTTTCTTAAGGAATTCTTGACAGTAAGTCCCATATTAAAGCGGTAAAATAATAATTGGATTGGCAACCGCTCAACTACTTTCTTTCTTGTAATAAGATATGGGTCTCGCTCCTCGTCCCATTGGTTGGATAAGGAGAGGTCCTCAAGGAGTTGTGTGCGGCGGGACATAACCCAAGAATGGATTGTTAGCGGCATATATGAATGTCATGGTATAGTACAAATTCCTTGTCAAATTAAATGGCAATCAACCAGATAGTGCATCCTTGCAATTATTGCATTCAACTCGTCTCTTGCCCCATATTAAATGAATTCTGCACCGTAATTAGCTCCTTTCCTTTTTTTTTGCTTCACTTAGATGTAGTGGGAATGGTACTTGAGGATGTAGTAGCCAAACCTATGGGCCTAGCCATAGAAGCTTTCACCTTCAACTCTGCTTGCTCCATGACCTTCCTCGTCTTATTCAAATGGGAAGCTTTGATGGATCCACACACTTTAATTCTGGCACCGAACTGTGCAAGAGATGGGGTCTTGAGTGTGACCCTTAAGATGTTCATAACAATAACCACATTACCATGCCAATTTCCTCCTCCTGTTCCTAATTTTTCAATTTTTGTTACATACTTCCATAGAGTTGTATTGTCGTCAACTTTGTCAATGGAACTTTCCGAAGTAGACATTTCTTTATAACTCTACATACGAATCTAATTATGAATTATCAAATTGACATATCATACAGACAAATGATCATTGAAAAATTGAAACAATAACATGCTTTGAAACAATAAGTCTAGTCTCTTCAAAAAAGAGAATTGAACCAAAAAAAGAATTAAAAAAATAGAATTTAAGCAACAAAAGCAGAATTTGAAAAAGGCAGAATTTAAAGAAAAAAACCAGAAGTGAAACAAAGACAGAATTTGACAAAAAAACAGAATTAAAACAAAAATAGAGTTAAAAAACCAGAATTGAAAAAAAAAGAATTGAAAGAAAGAAGTCAAGAAAAAACACTGAAACAAAAACAAAATTAAAAAAGAATTAAAAATAGTTTAATAAATTAATATAATAACCTTAACAAAATGATCTTAGGTCTTAACAATCAATTCTATATCCTAATTCCCAATAAATTAATAATCACATCCACACTAAGTATTCATTTACAAATATTCCATAAAAGTGATCCTGACTCTTAACATTATTAAAACAATCTTACATCTTAACAGTTAGGGGTGGCAGACTGGTCGCGACCCGACCCCGAGTTACCGGGTCTGGGTTTGGGTCATAATCAGGTCGACCCGTCTGACCTGATTATTAAATGGGTCGGGTCGGCCCGAACCCGCCAGACCCGATTATTCTCTCTCCTCGGCTTCCTCCCCTCGATCTCCTCCACTGCCACCCCTGCCTCCTCTCCTTCACCAAAATTAAATTGTCAAAAAATATGCGTGAGCCCAATTTTGAACCCGTGACCTCTAATGTATGAGTTTAGTGTGATGATCAACCATATCACCAAGCAATTTGATAATATAGTGTAAAGAAATTGTATTTAAGCTAAATAATTGGGTCAAACGGGTAGGGTCGGTTCGACCCGATTAAGTCTGGATCAGGTCTGGGTCTGAATTTTTGACCTGTATAATAATCGGGTCGGGTCGACCCGACCCGATTATTTTACGGGTCGAGCAGTAATCGGGTCGGGTGTCGCGACCCGACCCAATTGCCACCCCTAACAGTAACAACAAGAAGTCATTGAAATTATTATTAATAAAAAAACCTTGATTTATAAAACTTTAGCTCATTAGAACCCTAAAATCAAACTTACAAGTAAGAAGAGATCAAGATATTAACCAAAAAATTAGAGAGGAAAGAGAGAAGATAGATCCACAAACTGAGCTCTTTTTCTTTGTCTCGTTTCAACTGCAGCAAAAAGAGATCAAGATCCCAACTTCTTCATCTTCGTCACGTGTTGTTTGTCTTCCTCGTCTTCGTCACTTCGTCTTCATCTTCGTCGTCATCACCAGAGAAGAGAGAGAATGCAACAATTGCTGCTATCGGGGGAGAGAAAAAGATTTAAGGGGGCGTGGGTCACGCGGTCACGGGACTTATTTTTTCTTTTTGTTTTTTCAATTAGATCAGCTTGGACTGGACCTGAACCGTGTCCTGTCTGCATCCAAGCCCAGCTTTAGTTCGTTTCAAAGTGGACATCGGCTGGACCGTGTCTGACAGGTATCCGTGTCTTACACGACCCGACCAACGCTATTGCGTGTTCATGCTTCATAGTCCATAGGTATCATATCATATATAGTATCTTATCGTGTATCATAAGATACGTTAACTCGTGAAATAATTAAGAAAGTGAGCATATAATTATATATCTCACAAACATATAGACAAATATAAACATAAAATAACAAATAAGTAAAGAGATATGATAATAACTCAAAAGATGTGGTCATATAAAATTCAAATTTGTGTAAATAAGTATATACACAAATCTTACATCCAAGTTCTAAGTCTAATGACCATGATGCTATTAATCAAAATAGCATCTTAAAAATAAACTCTTAATTAGACTCTTATAATAATTAGCTTTTTGTTAGTGTTACACTTGCTGATGCTAAATCATCAAAGAGCAACAATAGTAACATATCCTTAATAAAATCAACTAATCTCAATAATTTAATTGTAATTAATTGATCTAACAATAAAGCAATTAAGTAATAAAATGTTACATCTAATAATTTTTTTAGAGAAATTAGTCTAACAATTAAATAATTAATAATTATATTTAATGTTTTGAATAACACTAATATTATAAACAAAGACTGAACCATATTAGAAATATACTCAAATAAAACACATACACGTACAGAGAGAACTAGGTGAGGCTCAAAGATAGTCAAAAAAAGCTCCTCAACTGTTACAATTAAGTAGATCGAAGATGAAGATGATCGACAAATGAGAAAGGGAGGTTAGGTCAAGTGGAAAAAAAATCTACTAAGCCTTCACAATATATATCCTATAACAAATAGATAATGGCCTTGAAACTCAAATCAAACACAAAACTCCAATTAAAATTTGAAGATAACTTATTAAACAACATGAATTGGGTATCGTATTATATCACATATTGTGTGATGCTTATCGAGTTTGTACGATATGTATGACGTATCGTACGATAACTAACTTAACCTTCCAATTTGTATCATTTTCTTACCGTATCGTATCAGACAATAACTAACATAGCCTGGCACAATCTTCTGATTCGTATCATTTTCTTACCATATTATATCATATCGTACATTATGTATCGTGTATCTCACGATATTGACAACTATGGTAAAGAGAACGCTACAATCGATTCTTACCTATGTCACCAATCGAAAGATTGATATATGTGATCATAACCATCACACTCACAACACGGGCGGAGGCAAGGGGGGCAAGGAGGTGCAATTGCCCCCCTAACCGGCCAAATTTGCCTTATTAGCTCCTAGTGATATTAGTTAATCCAAAACTTTTGTCCCTATAATTCAGCATGCTTTTTCTATAACAAAAATACATTTCATAGTTAACAAGAATCTTACCTCAATTTTTGGTTCAGTTATAGATAGAATTGATAATAATGACATACAGCATAAATACACCTAATTGTAAAAATGCCTAATTGCAATTTTGTTCCACATAGTATGGGCCCAAAACACAATCAAGAGGTTGAGTCTTATATCAGTGTACTTTAGTGTCTAAGCTTTATTGCTTTCCATTATTTGTACCTTCTTATATAACTTGCATTGCAATCAGCACAAGCTATGTCTTCTCCACCCATATTTCCAAGAAAGTAAATAAAAATTTCTGTTTCTTCTTTCTCTTGTTCGGAGTATGACATAAAATAAAAAAAAATCCGAGAAGAGGGTAAAAGGATGGGAGATGTGCATCTATTGTTCATTTATTTTTAGCACTCTACTTATTTCTTTCTAGTCCTGTATAAAAAGTTCATAAAATGTCCATTATATATTAAATCAGTTAGAATAAAAGAAAAAGATTTAGAGTGAGCTGTGATGTGCATTTTACTTTTAACTTTTATTTAGCAAAAGATACAATTAATAGTATTAGTGAATATTTATACTAAATAATATGATAAAGACCTTCAACAAAAGCACTACACATAATCTCTCATACAATATTTCTTTTTTTCTTTTTTTCGGTCTTCAACTTAGCTTTCAAAATATATTATAAAAGGAAAATTCAAAGCTAATTGGTTAGTGTTTTTTTTCCTTTCTAAGTTAGTGCTTATTGGTTGCCACCCTCAAATAAAATCCTAGCTCCGCTACTGTATTCACAGATTGTCACAAAGCCAAGGTAAGAATAAAATTTCGCCTCTAACAGTGTGTTAAGGTGTGAGTGATGTGTGATGGTTTGATCAAGTCAAATCGTAGAAAATCTATTTCAGGAACCACTATGTATTTGTTGGACTGTTTGGGAGCCAAACCCATTAAGAAATATAGACCCACTTGGACTTGTAATTCGATATATTCATATTCAAAATTTCAGACTATCAAAAACTTAACATTCTTTAGCAATAATAAGATATAAATTGATAAGATTCTCTTGCTTAAATTAAATGTATTTATGTTGTTGGTATCGCTTATTAGTATTAACCATATCCAATTTGGACCAAATAGTCATATTTTGATAAGAAATCGAGCGATGTTGGCACGTGTGCATACGCATGCGCACACATTACTATCGAGTTTGAATCCTTAGGGATACATTTTAAAATCAAATAAAGAATTGGATGTATTTCTATAGTCCATACGGTTTAAGGAATCAAAACTGGAAACTATGGGTAGAATTCAGAGTTGGTTATCGAGTAATTGGAGATATGCCACCTCTAGTTCTATTCATTGGCGTTTTCCAATAGAATTGTCTAAGGCTTGTAGAAACTATACAATCCAAAAATCATTAAGAGCATAAATTAAAAATATTAATTGAAATCAACATCAGCCAACTGAATCCAAACCCCTTAACTTCTTTCTATTCATTTTGTAATGCATGTCCCATTATTTCTTTTATGTGACACATTTTCTTCTTTTCACCTTTTCTCACCCGAGAAATAAGATTATTAAGTTTAGAAAGGAAAATGAACATCAAGCACTGAAGTGAGGGAGATTCCCACGTGTCCTTGAGAGCAATCACAAACTCACATTCGACCGAAAACAAATACACACTTCACATGTTGGCATACAAACCCATGCCATAAAAGACATTTTCTATCATGAAATAGGTCAACATCAAGGCATAGATCACACAGGGTATGGCACAAAGGATCGAGGGTGAATCTGAGGGAAGCCAAGTCAACACGAGCATTTTTTTTTATATAGAAATCTTGGAATCCACTGCTTTTGAATTTATGAAATTAGAGCGGTGGAATGCCTTCATTATGTAGTTGCACTACTTGCACATATTTAATTTATATCAAGTGATAGTATTGTTCTTTTGATATAAAAAATATGTTAGAGTTTATGATACAACTCTCTACATTTGTATTATTTGGATAAAATTTTTAACTTCAAACTATTTACATTTCCCAAGTTTTTTTTTTTTTTTGTTTAACTTCTGCCATATACATTCTTGGTCCACCTTGGAGAAACCAAGACATTCAACTCCAAAAGAAAAAGAAAGAAATCTCAAGTGGGCTCCCCCCTTTTTTTTTTTTGAAAATTGAGATTGATTAACGTTAAGATTGTTGGGAGACAATTTGAGTGGGGCATGTGATGTTCACATGACCCTAGTCATGGTCACATGACCCTCATCAGGAAAAGGTTAACGCATGTTAGCTAGAGGGGGGAAAGTAATAAAAATGATAGTTCAAGAGAGTAAAGTGAAAATACATGGTAGTATAGGGGTTTAACTGCAATTAGCCCTAATTTTTATAGCCCCTTCATCCCTCTACTACAAAAAAAAGTCATGATTAATGCTTATTGTGCTATAAATGTGATACTTTTTGGTATTACAAGGGAAAAATATGTGAAGTTATACTCACAATTGTTGATAGGCCCCATATTTCTCTATATTTGAAAAAATGCTTAAAGTCTTGTAGTGCTGAAGTAGCATCACATTTTTTAGTACAATTAGCATTATCAACCCTGCATAATAATTCTTCATATAATTTACACATATTGAAAAAAAAATAAGGATAATATATCACGAGTCCACGATAATAATTTTGTATACACTACACTGTACAAAGCAAGGATGATTTTTTTTTTTTTTGATCAGAATGGATTTAATTGATTGTCTTTCAGCTCTACTTTGTAGCTTAATTTTCAATCTGAAACCTTCCATGATCCAGTCCTACCCTAATACTCAACAAAATTTAATCTATATATAGGAAATTTCTTTGCAAATATTTCAAATTGTTTGATACTATCATTATACATATTTATATTTCAACCAGATGTGTGAAAGATTAGTAAAAATTGGGTGTTGGCCCAAGGAAAAGGGCTGCATGGTTAGCCCAAGCCAACTGCACATGCATCAATTCGTCACCCCCTCACCTGAACACACACATTTCCCTTTTTGACAAGTGTCAACCCCTAGCCTGCACCACCCAAACTCCTACTAACCATTGAGACCATTTCTTCTCTATCCTTCTTATTTACACTCTCAAGCTGATTTTATTCACTATTAACAAAATCATCCATTCTAATCAACAATAGCTTCATATGATACAAGGCCAAATTTGCAAGTAGTGTAGCTCTCCACAACAAAGAAAAGTGGTAGTGTTGGTTGTGCAAAGATTGCTACTGGATATGCTCATTTATTACTGATTTTGGTCTGGTTGGCTTGAGCTTTTTCATTTTCTTCTCTTTTCTTTTGATATTGGGTTTTTCAGTGAACCCAATATGCAACTGTTCCACATTACAATCTATAATTATACATACAAAAGTTACTTTCAGTTCTATTCTTTAATAACATTTCAATGATTCAGAACAAAAGAATTATAGATTAAAAAATTACAAGTTTCAATCCATTAGCACAATTCTAAATTGCACATGATGCTAATTTTACATGCCTAAAGATTTTGTTCTTCAAAGTCTCTCATTTCATCTTTTGCTTCTCTTCTTAAAACAAAATAATTAAATAAACAATTCGTTCTCTTCATTAATCCCACATTTTATCTTCATCTTTTTCCTTAAAAAAAGTCAAGTAATAAAAAATATTTAAAATATAAAGAATATAAATGAAATAAATTCTACCCAAAATGAAAAAGGACACAGGTAATCTCTTTAGTACTGAAGAAGTGGAGGACCATGAGATTTGAAGAGCTGGAGAAAAGAGAAGAGGAGAGAGATCATTGAGAAGAAATAAATGATTGATTTTTGGGTGAAGAAGAGGGTCTTTTTTTTTTTTTTCAATTGAACCATCACACATGGCATTCACTGAAGACTGTTTTTTGTTTTAATTGAACCATCACAAGCAGGTTGATGATGCAAACCACATCAAGGAGGGACTCGTCATCCTAGAGTTGGAAAAGCATCCACAAGATCTATAAAACAAGGAAGAAGAGGGAGAGCTATTAGAGAGGAAGGATTTATTAATTGTTTTGCTACTTTCTTTATATAAAGAAGGCTGAACTATCTGAATAGTTCATCCATAGATGGACATATACTAAATTATATGAGCTGGTCCCAACACTATTGCTAGTGTGAACAGGGTTGTTCTAGTGTGAAAAGGATTCATTTAACTAGTGTGAACACTATAACAGTTATTAAAGCCCTTCTCTGATGTGAACAGGGGCATATCGAAGGGCTAATGGTGGGGTAGGTATATTCTTAGATGTTGCTGTGGGCATAGATAGATAGATAGATAGATATATCATATATAGATGACCTTTGTCAGTGGAATGGACAGAGAAATAATTCTAGAAAAATGGTGTTTTTAAGTGCCACTGCAATAGGATTCCCCAAATTATGCGGGATTGTTATCACAGGTGGTTCCCCCTGAGCTTCTTTTTGTATAATTTGGTTTACTTTTTATTTTTTATTTTCTTCTGATGTGGGCTGTTGGTTTAGGAGGGGAGGGGTTGGATATGAGTCCTAAAGGGCTCACCTGTAATGGGTCCCTATATGGGGCTAATTTGCAAGGTAAAGACATGCTCTGAAGAGACACATTGTGGATTATATGTGGGGTTTACTGTGTCAGGGACTGGTACCCAAGACCCCTTTGTGTGTGTGTGTGTGTGTACCATTTTCGTTTTTGTTTCTCGGTTTTTTTACTGGGTGTGGGTGGGATGTGGGGTTTCTTTCTTTCTTCTTCTTCTTCCTTTTTTCTTGTTTGGTGGTGGTGGGGGGTGGAATGGTCCTTTCATGGATGTTTCCCATTGACATCTTACTGTTGGCACATTTCATGTTATTGTATCATTGAACTCCTGCATGAATGGGATCAAGTACTTATTACACTCACATCAAGACAAGTCAAAAGACCGGAGTTATTCATCACAGTTGTATTATATTATCTCGTTTTAATGGTCAATAATATTATTTTTCCATATACTTGTTTTTAGTATTAATAGTTAATGCCTTGATGGAGCAACAAGAACCAGACTTAGCCCAAAACGAATATGCATCGAGCCGGTTACAAAGCATATGTAGTTGCCAAACTAACAGTGTAGATGGCCCTTGAAAAACTGAAGGAATAAAAGGACTCATGTAATCAACACCAAAAGTTTGGGACAAAGGCTTTGTTGCTGTCTCATCATATGTTTTTACTATTAATAATATATATTGGCACTTTTATCTTGAATAATACTTTTTTAAACCTTTGATAGTGCCCTAGAACAAAAGCTTGGCTCCACCACTAATGTTGTCAAGTTCATATAACATTTTATATATACATCATAATACAACAGAGAACCTTCTGCTTGTTCACATACTTATTTTTTTCCCTTATTATTTGCATGTTCCTCCTCTTAGCAATACCAGTAGATTTTTTTGAGTAATTTCACGCTTGTGCCTTGCTGAAGGCATCCTGGATGCTTCAAATGGAGAATATAACCAACTTTACCAGAACTTTTCTGCCAATGAACTATAAGTTTCAATATTAATGTTCAATAAACTGCCATGGTTTTTAATTTCGCGCTGTTTGTGCGTGTATTTGTGTGTGTGTGTGTGTGTGTGTGTGTGTGTGTGTGTGTTGGCTGTGTGGCAATAACCACGCTTTAACAAATCTGTTGCACATGCTATCAGTTTGAGGGAGGTACTTTGCACCTTCCTTTGTTGGACCCTTCAATGCGAGCTACCCCGCTGGCTCCTTCAGAATGGAGGAAAAGATTGGAAAATGATGGTTCAGTTATCAACAGGAATTTCCTGCTTCTTGACGTTAGAAATGGTATGTTCATATCCCTGCTATCTAATTTGGAAAGTTTTAATAAAAAATCCAAAATTTATACCTTTTATGCAGATGGGATAGTATTGTTAATGAAGCCTGACCGGTGGTCATTAAACAGAAATTCAACGACAGTATGTCTTTTTTATTCATTTTAAAACAAAAAGTTTCTTCCTTCTTTATATGGACCTTACTGGTCTAGGAGAACGTTGAAGGGTAATTCCCTTGTTATAGGAGCTTTAGTTCGGTAATGATTAATGTACTTCTTATTTAAAAACTACTAGAAACTAACCCTGGCTTGGTGGCAAAGTGGTGGGGTTGGGTTATGGGACGTCCCAGGAGCAAGACTAAATTGCAACCTTTGTTTCCAAAAATATAACCTACCCTTCAGGTTTCATGCCACCCCCTTTCTGGCCAAAATTTCCTTGACCAAGAATCTGAGAACTTCTATTAGAAGTGCATTCAAATTGATGGTGTGGTGCATAGCATTCCTGAACTTCTATATTCATGCCTTAAAACTATTAATGGGACCTACATATAGTTGGCTCAGACAATCTTGATGAAAACTAGTTAATGTTGGCCCAAAGGCCACTATCCCGGTTATTTTGATGATAGCAAAACATATTTAGTTATGTATTTAATATTCTTGATTTTAAAGTATTTCAGGTTCAAGAAACAGATTTTGACAACTCCGCTAAAAGACTCACAAATTTGGAGTTCCCAAGCTAAAGCACATAGGAAGCTTCGGAATTTGCGTTGAAGAAAAGTTCAAGAAGAAGATCAAGACTTGCTTAAGAATCCAAGTTTTGTACTTTGTTTATTTTCATTTTAGAATATTTTGTCAAAACTAAATAGTAGAAGTAGAGATATGGGATATCACACACACACATTTTCTAGAGTGGTTTATGGCTTCAAAATAATTTCTATTCTATTTCCAAACTCAGTTTAGTTGAAAATATCTATTTTGGAAATACGATTTTAGAGAGACTAGTTTTTGGAAAAACATTTTATTGAAAATCAAGTTTTATCAAAAGAATTTTTACCAAGTATTTTACCTTGATAGTAGTATGACACATGCTCATACTCTATGATTTTTCAAGACCAAAATATTTTATCCAAGACCCAAAACCCAAACCCAAATTTTCCAGGTTCTGTGAATTCTGATTTTCAGAAATTCACAGTGACCGGTCGACCGGCAGTCGACCGGCACTCGACCGACATGCACATTTGTGCATATGCGTATCAGTCGACCGGGAGTCGACCGATACTCGACCGGCCCCCAACCTGCTGCTCTCTGGAAATGCCAGTCGACCGACCCAGTCGACCGGTGAGCCCCAACGGTCGGATTTTTGACCGTTGGCGGTCGACCGACCCGGTCGACCGGCAGTCTGTCAAAAATTCTGACAGACCCAACAGCTATATTTTCTGACTCTTTGACTTTTGGGATTTGTCTCCAACGAATCTCTTGAGCAGTTTTTGACCCCTATAAATAGGTGGTCACTTCATATGAAATGACTAACAATTTTAGAGCTATCAAGTGAAATTTTACAAGAGTTTCAAAGATTTCCAAAGTTTTAAAAAGAAAAGATTTTTCTCTCCAAAGCCTAAATTTCCATCACCTTTCTTGGAGCCTATTCCTCTACTTCTCTCTAGTTTTGCACTACACAATCCCATACTCTAAGTCTACTATTTGGTTCTAGGATTGTGCTTAGTGAGCTATTTGTAAAAGTGATCAAGTGTGATCACTTCCATTGTGATTGAGTGAAGTTGTAGAGGCATCGGCCTCAAGGCGAGCTAGTGTGCTCAAGGTGGTGAAGTGTCATCACGGGAGACGGACAAGTGTTGTCCTTGTATTGTTGATCCGGTGGGATCCTCAATAGTGGAAATCCTTCAAGTGTGAAGGCGGGGACGTAGAGCGTGGCTCGAACCTCGGAAACATATCGGCGTGTTTGCGTTTGCTCAAATTTCTCTAACTCTATCTCTTTTATTACTTGCAATTTTACATTGTCCTTTACTTGCAAGAAATATTGTATTGTGCTAATTGTTTAGAGTTAAATTTTTAAATTCCGCATAATTGCCATTATCATATAGCCATCACCTATTCACCCCCCCTCTAGGTGATTTCAATTGGTATCAGAGCCTAACCCTACAACTTAGGTCTAACAACCTTAGGGAGATCCTTTAGTTGGCTATATACATTTGTTGCATTTATTATATATTGTGCATTTTATTCATCATACATGGCATCTCTAGATTTTTCAAGCATTAAGTCCCCACCCAAATTTGATGGCTTGAACTTCCCTATTTGAAGGTCAAGATGAACCTTTTTCTAAAATCCCTAGGAGTCAAGGTAGCTAGGGCCGTCACCAAAGATTTCATTGAACCCACTAGTGATGAGAGCACATGGTCCGAGGATACCACCAAGGACTATGAAGCTAATGCTAGGGCACAATATGCATTAACACAAGCACTTAATGAAGATGACCTTGCACGCATCATTAATTGTAAATCGGCATATGAAGTTTGGAACATGCTTATTGTGACTCATGAGGGAACGTCACAAGTCAAGAGAGCAAAAGTTGACTTGCTACGTTCTCAATATGAGAATTTTTACATGATTGATAATGAGAGCATTGATGACATGCTCACTCGCTTTACAAAAATAACTAATGCTCTTTCTTCCTTAGGTGACAAGATTGACAACGATCAAAAGATAAGGAAGGTGATTAGAGCTCTTCCTAAAGCTTGGGAAGTCAAGGCGACAACCCTCAAAGAGCTAAATGACAAAGAGGAGATGGACTTCTCCGGCTTCATCGGCAATCTCAAAACACATGAGATGGAGATGAAGGTACGAGAAGAAAGGGAGGCACCAAGAAGAAATCAATAGCCTTCAAAGCCGCCCCCAACAATTCAAGACGAGGATGATTCATCGGACGAGTGCGATGAAGACTTCGCCATGCTCATCCGGAAGGTGGGCAAGATGTTCTACAAAAAGGGAAGACAAAGCAATTTCCGGCGAGGGAAACCTCAAGGGAGATTTGAAAGAAAAAGAGAGGAGCCCGGTCCTTGCTTTCATTGCAAGAAGATCGGTCACCTCATTGCCGATTGCCCCGCTCTACAAGCGACCACATCCAAGAACGGGCAAAGAAAGAAGAAGGCCATGGTGGCTACTTGGGATGACACGGAGTCGGAATCCGAAGAGGAAGTCGACGCCGCGCACATGTGTTTCATGGCACATGGGGAGGATGTACCAAAGGTAACTCTAGAAAACACCTTAGAAGATGATGATTTGACTATGGATGAACTTGCACATTTCTTTGAAGAATTGCAAAATAGGTATGAGATTTCACAATCTCAAAATAAGAAATTAAAAAGAGAAAATGAGGCTTTAAAACATAAAGTAGAAATAGTTGTTAAAGAAAAAGATGTTTTATCTAGTGCATTTGAAAAATTGAAAAATGATTTTGATAAGCATAAACTTGCAAATAAGGGTAAAACCCCCATGGTTTCAATAGATAAAAATGATTTTGTTGAGATCCAAAAGCGTGTTGATGCTTTGGACTCCACACTTAAAAATTGTGCATTTGATTTGAAAAAGATAGCTTCTAAATTTCCTAAGGGAACACCCCAAGGGAAACATGCACAACATGCACATACACATGCACGGAAACATACTCACACTCACAAGCATGCATACATGTATGGTAGTGGTAGGATTTATGTTTGCACTCATTGTGGCCGCAAAGGCCATTTAGAAAAATTTTGTTATGCTAAAAAATAATGTTAAGAATAAATATGTTTGGGTTCGCCCCGGTACTAACCCCAAAGGACCCTCAAAGATTTGGGTACCAAAAGATCCTCCAAATGTAGGTGACACAGGTGGATCTACTTCCTCCAAGACTTAGGGGGAGACGGTGCCCGGGTGGTAGATGCAACTAAGCTCAAAGTTCAAACCTAGCTTGCATCGCTATCGTGGAGGCACCTATTTTTGGAGACTACCCGTAAATTGGTAACATCTCCATTTAAGATTTTTTTTAATTTTGTATATACAATTGTTATAGGATTGCTAGTTTAGTTTTATGCTCCATTGATACATAATTAGTATAAACTTGCAACTCTAACATGATTGTATATGCCATGTTCAATTTTGATTTCTTTTTGACATGTATACATGAGTATAGAATTGTTAGTTTGTTTTGTTCATTATTGATACATGCTTATATAGAACTACCCTTCTATCATGTTGTGTACATGCCTTGTATTAATTTTCATATCTTGTATTGTTATGCCTTATGTCATACTTGTCCACATGTCCAATTTTTGTGTATCTTTATGCATAGTTTAGATTTTGTGATTATATACTTGTATACATATGGACCTATTTTCATAAATAAAATAAAACTTTTTGAAAATTTTCATAGTTGAGCAAATACCTTAAAGATGGCAATTGCGCACCTCAACTCATTCAAGAGGAATCAAGAGGATGAAGTTCAGAACCCGTCACTGGGTATTCGGCTTCAACATCTTTATACCTTTGCTTAAATATGTAAAATAAAATTAAATAATTTTGTGTGAAGTTTTGTTGATATGATCACTAAATGAAGATTTAAAAATAATTGTGTTATCCCTGATTATTATAATATAACATATTTTTATTTGTTATAATGTTTATTTATAAAATTTTTTTTTTTTGGTCAGAATATGGTAGCAGATTTTTCAGACTTACCGGTCGACTGGCCCTAACCCCAGTCGACCGGCTCTGTCTGAGAAAAATTTTTTGATTTTTTTTGTGCTACCGGTCGACTGCTGGTATAGGACCAGTCGACCGATTTAGATGCAGGACTCTCTGTTTCTTTTCGGTCGACCGGTCCCTCAATCCCAGTCGACCGATAGTCGTATTCTGGCATATATTTGACCTTTTTCCCACTGTTTCGCACTCTCTCTCTCATTTCCTCTCACAGCGACCGAAGGAGCCCCTTTTCTCCAAAATTTCCTTCTACAAATCCGTTCACCTGATCACAAATTCCTTCAAAACCCATTTTAATCTTCTCATTTCTAACTCGGATCTTCAATCTCAAGCCGATCCATCCGTCAGATTCTCAGAATTTCTGGATTTCAAGCTAGGGTTTCAGTTTTTCTCAAAGGTAAAAATTTCGAATTTTTCACTTGTTCTTCCTTTCTAGCTTAGATCTATCACTTCCTTTGTCTTCATATTAGGTTGATTGATCTTCTAGATCGTGCCATTAACTGCAAAAACCTAAAAATTGGATTTTTATCATGCTCCAAAAAGACATCGTTCTGAGAAGGGAAAGGGCATTGCCCAATCCTCATCTCAAGCCCCTAGGACTGAACCTGTGTTCCGTAACGATCTTGCCTCTGATCGTTACACACATTTAGCCCCTAGGAATACTATTCGGGTAGATATGTGGCTATGCATGATTTTGAACATTTAGATATCCCCCACATACTTCGTGCCAACAATCTTGTAGATTTTCTCTCCATTAGGGAGAAAGTTTACACTTCCTTGGTTCCCTATTTCTATGCCAATTTGAATTAGTGGGAACCGGATCGTTTCCCGTGTGATGGGTAGGGACATAAACATTTCCCTAGGTCAATTTGCTAGAATTCTTCATCTTTCCACTGATGGAATAGATGTTTACTCTTATGACCTACATGATTTTCCTGAATATCCGGAGGGTGAGTCTTCACTCACCGCATCCACTCTTCTTCACCAGGATGACAATCCCGATCTAGTGAGGAATGAGATTGTGAGTCAGTATACCCTCCAATCTCAGGTCCTTGCTAAGATTGTCTTTCATAACATCGTGCCAAAATCCGGTGAATTTAGCCATGCTCGAGGTCCTGTTCCCTTGATTATCTATTGCCTCCTTAAAGGCATTAAGATAAATTTCCCTCGAGTGATCGCTTCTCACATGAGTGGTGATCAGATTCGTACTGCTGGTAGGAGTCTGCCTTACGGCATGCTCATTACCCATTTGCTTAGGGCTCTAGATTTTGATTTCTCTGGTCAAGCCCCTTCAAAACCCTCTTCAGATTTCAATGCTGCTGCCTTAAAGATGATGGAAGCTCAGTTGCGTCGACACGCAGCTGTGCAACCACCACCTGTTCCTGCAGCTGATCCAGCTCCAGCTCCACCTCCTGTTTTTCCTGCTCCTGAGTTTCAGGGTGCTTCTGCTTCTGAGGTCCGCTCGCAGATCGAGGCACATCAGGCCTGGGTCGGTGAGCAAGTCTCTGCACTTCGTGCAGATATGGCTGCTCGTGATGCTTCTCTTCGGGCAGATTTGGAGGCTCGTGCTGCTATGGATGCTGCTTTTCGGGCGGAGGTCCGAAACGACTTGTCATATATGGCTGAGTCCATGAGATTTGTGGATGTTCAGTTCCAATCTCTGTTCTCTAAATTGGACATAGTCGTTCCTGATGGGACTCCGGGTGCTCGTCGTCTCCCTGCTGCTGGTCCTCCTTTCCCTCCCAGAGCTCGCGTCTCTGTTCCACCACCGCGCCCCAGAGTTGATGCCGTGGATACAGAGGAGGTAGTTTCCTCTTCTTCCTCAGATGATGGTGATGACCAGACGATGGCCGAGGGCTCAGATGATGACGAGGAGGAGGATGACGAGGCGACTGAGTGATGCTGCTGTTGATGCCTCTTTATTGATGATGTCAAAAAGGGGGAGAGACATTTGGAGAGAGATATTTTGTTATGTATTTGACTTATTTTGTTGTGTTGGACACCTTTATTTTGGACACCTTTATTTTTGTGTTGTGGACATGTCTTGTGTGGTATGTATTTATGTCATGTTGAGACTCATTTCCTTTTATCTATGATATGACATGTGTGGTTGATATTTTCTATGGGCATGGATATATGATGTTTATGATTTAGCAATTGTGATAATATGCCTGAGTATGCCTGAGTATGATTTTTATATATGCATATGTTGAGGGGGAGCTTCATTTGAAGACTCCACCCAAAATATCTTGTGATAACTACATATGTTTTGCCATCATCAAAAAGGGGGAGATTGTTGGCCCAAAGGCCACTATCCCGGTTATTTTAATGATAGCAAAACATATTTAGTTATGTATTTAATATTCTTGATTTTAAAGTATTTCAGGTTCAAGAAACAGATTTTGACAACTCCGCTAAAAGACTCACAAATTTGGAGTTCCCAAGCTAAAGCACATAGGAAGCTTCGGAATTTGCGTTGAAGAAAAGTTCAAGAAGAAGATCAAGACTTGCTTAAGAATCCAAGTTTTGTACTTTGTTTATTTTCATTTTAGAATATTTTGTCAAAACTAAATAGTAGAAGTAGAGATATGGGATATCACACACACACATTTTCTAGAGTGGTTTATGGCTTCAAAATAATTTCTATTTCTATTTCCAAACTCAGTTTAGTTGAAAATATCTATTTTGGAAATACGATTTTAGAGAGACTAGTTTTTGGGAAAAACATTTTATTGAAAATCAAGTTTTTATCAAAAGAATTTTTACCAAGTATTTTACCTTGATAGTAGTATGACACATGCTCATACTCTATGATTTTTCAAGACCAAAATATTTTATCCAAGACCCAAAACCCAAACCCAAAATTTTCCAGGTTCTGTGAATTCTGATTTTTCAGAAATTCACAGTGACCGGTCGACCGGCAGTCGACCGGCACTCGACCGACATGCACATTTGTGCATATGCGTATCAGTCGACCGGGAGTCGACCGATACTCGACCGGCCCCCAACCTGCTGCTCTCTGGAAATGCCAGTCGACCGACCCAGTCGACCGGTGAGCCCCAACGGTCGGATTTTTGACCGTTGGCGGTCGACCGACCCGGTCGACCGGCAGTCTGTCAAAAATTCTGACAGACCCAACAGCTATATTTCTGACTCTTTGACTTTTGGGATTTGTCTCCAACGAATCTCTTGAGCAGTTTTTGACCCCTATAAATAGGTGGTCACTTCATATGAAATGACTAACAATTTTAGAGCTATCAAGTGAAATTTTACAAGAGTTTCAAAGATTTCCAAAGTTTTAAAAAGAAAAGATTTTCTCTCCAAAGCCTAAATTTCCATCACCTTTCTTGGAGCCTATTCCTCTACTTCTCTCTAGTTTTGCACTACACAATCCCATACTCTAAGTCTACTATTTGGTTCTAGGATTGTGCTTAGTGAGCTATTTGTAAAAGTGATCAAGTGTGATCACTTCCATTGTGATTGAGTGAAGTTGTAGAGGCATCGGCCTCAAGGCGAGCTAGTGTGCTCAAGGTGGTGAAGTGTCATCACGGGAGACGGACAAGTGTTGTCCTTGTATTGTTGATCCGGTGGGATCCTCAATAGTGGAAATCCTTCAAGTGTGAAGGCGGGGACGTAGAGCGTGGCTCGAACCTCGGAAACATATCGGCGTGTTTGCGTTTGCTCAAATTTCTCTAACTCTATCTCTTTTATTACTTGCAATTTTACATTGTCCTTACTTGCAAGAAATATTGTATTGTGCTAATTGTTTAGAGTTAAATTTTTAAATTCCGCATAATTGCCATTATCATATAGCCATCACCTATTCACCCCCCTCTAGGTGATTTCAGTTAACACATATAATTCGTTGCTGATATGCTATGTTGCACAGATACTTTAATGAAGGAAATGTAGCTGTATCCAATATTTGGATATTCAGATACTTTCATGGATTACTTGCAGGATACTCCTATAAAATATCCCAAATTTATAATTACTCACAGCATATCAAAGACGTACAAGAGATTTATTGAGATTAAGAAGTTTAAAATTTAATGTGTGAATGACAATTTTGAAATCCATTTGACTTGTACATGGATTTATATAATAATTCCACTTTCTGAATGAAGAATTGTGATTACTTTTGTAACTATTGATTTATATAACTTAGGGAATTTTTTCTGTCAACTTAGTTATTGCGTTCTTCTAAGTTCTAACAATTATAGCCTCACAAAAGCCACATCATAGATAAATACCATTAGTTTTAACATGCATTATTTTTTATTGTTGTATCCATGACGTATCAATCTCCTGAATTTCAGGATTTTCCATATCCTCGTAACTGAATCATGTTGTATCCATATTGTGTACCCATATGAGTGCAACCTGGCTGATATTTACTGGTACACAGTAATGATTTTTGAAGTATTCAAACCTCAAAAGAAAGGTTTCCTGACCTGTCAGGCAGATGTACGGATGGATACTTGTCCTTCATATTCTTGAGTAAATATTTCAGCATTATAACATTGCTATAGGCCCTGTTTGGTTAAGGGAAGAAGTGAGGAAGTGGTAATAGTTCCGTTTGGAACTTGGGAATTGGTTAGTAAGTTTTCGGTATTTGGATGTTGTTGGGAAGTGTGGTTTGGAAAATGTTATGTCTTTTTCGGTTTGGATGGTAATATGGAAGTGAAAGTGGAAAAGTTGACCACAAAGTTGACCGCAAAATAATATTAAAATAAAAATTAATTAAGAAAAATAAAAAATAGACTGTAATTAGAATGAAAGTGAGATTTACATGATCAAAAAATTAACTGTTTTGCTACAACTTATTACAAATGAGATTTACATGACCACCAAATTAATTGTAGCACTCTAAAAGTGAGGAAATGGTTGTGTAAAAGAGGAAAGGGAAAAGGGAAAAGGGTTTTCTTATTTTCTTTTTCGGTGTTTGGATAGATAAGAAAGTGAGCAATTATACTTCCTCATTTCCTTACTTCCGCCCACTTCTTTGCAACCAAACACGCCCATAGTATACACTAAGTGATAGCCCATATAATATAATATATAGTTGATTAAAACATTTATGTTGTTTGTTCTTGGATAAATATCAAGTACCAGCGAACATCAGTTACCTACCGGTATGTGCTTTAATTGGATCCTGTGTACATGTCATCTGAAAAGCGCAACTTTATTCTTTAACAGTGTACATTCTTTCTTAGCATGTTATAGTAATTGCATGTGATTAATGCTAACAAGGGAATATAGTTCTCTAAGATCTGGCTATAGCATTCTAGTATTGATTTGAATATGCTAGGGTTTTAGCAGTTTGAGTACTTCAAGCGAGCCTTGAAAATTAGGTAGTCCAGTAGCTGTCAATGCATATTTGGAAAATCGGCCTTGGCAAGTAGAAGAAGCGAGGTAACATAGTTCATCACAACAGACAGGATGATACCATCGTGAGGTAGCGTGCCCAATCCTTGTCGCCTTTTTGTCATAATTGAGTTTAAGAAAAGGGGTCTTTTCTACACCAACCCTCATTGGAACGTTCAGGTTTCCCTCTAGAGAAAAATGGGTTTATGTTATGTACATGAGCCGAAATTCTTCTCATCTTGCACTATTTTAATTCTCATAATTCTTTTTTACTTTCTGATATTATTGAGAGACTGAAGCTAAAAACAAGAGGCAATCACTTATAGTTGGGTGAGTCCAGATTTATAGATGTTTATTGTTTAATTTTTCCCTTCTACTTCTGAGATAATTTTTCTGTGAGCTGATTTTCTGTATTCTAAAACTGCAAGGAACATGATCATTTTATCACCTAGAGTTCTAACAGTCTGAGTAATGCTTCGGAACAGGCTATGAATGGGATGTTGGTCATTTTCAAGGAGCTCGTCGTCCTAATGTGGACTGTTTTAGAGGAACCTCATTTGGGCTCTGTAATCAGGAGGTATGATCAATGCCTGTTAAAAAAAAGACCAGCAGCTTTTTTTCTTTATTGGAGTGTGCACATGTGAAACCCATATCACATTAAAGTGAAATTTTGTTAAGTGAAAGCGCAATTCATATCCCATTTGAGTAAATTTTGACAAGTAGGGATGTAAACAAATTCAAATAATCTGATTTCATATCTGCATTTCGAATAATATGGATCTCTGGCATCAATTCGTTGAAAATATGGTACTTTAAAATATAGTAAGGATACTGATAGTTGTAAACTATTCTAATTATCTCAAAGACATCTGAATAACTGAATACACATCTGGAAGTACAGGTAACGTTTCCCGGTACATATTGATTTATTTATTTAGTATTACATTTGTTTAACATCATGATAAACAGCAATGTTGATATAGATCTATATCACTTATATAACCACTGCAGGGTTTCCACCGAAAGTGATGTCAAACTGTTAGATCATTTCAAATGTATCAATACCGTTCATTAATTCTTATACTTAGAATGCGGCTTAAAATAGAAAACTAAAAAGAAAAGTAATTTCTAATTGACTTGTATTGTTCTACCATGCTACACTCAGTAAAGAGAACATAAAAATCATGGTTCAAAATATCAGCTGATTCCGATACGAATCGGCCGAGTCGTATTGTAATCGACCAACCCCGACACAGACTTATAAACTCTGAGCCGGTCAGATTGGCAAGGAATCACTGATAAAATAATAATATCAGCTTGTATCGGCCATACATCGACTGACACGACCGCTATGAGGCCAATACAAGCCCAATACAAGCGATACGAGCCAAACTGTTGCAGCAACTTCTTTCCGAAGAGCCTGCGGCTAGATGTTACTGATCAGGAGAGGGACAGAGAGAGATCAGAGAGAGAGATCAGGGAGAGAGTCGCGCAGAGAGGCATGAAGAGAGAGAGAGAGAGAGCTCGCAGAGTGTGAGAAAGAGAGATCGAGGAAGGGTTGTGTGTAGAGAGAAAGGATGTGGATATATATATATATATATATATATATATATATATATATATATATATATATATATATATTAATAATCAATATTAGAGAATTTATGAATTAATTATCTAATCAGTTAGTTAGCAAAAAATATTTAACTTGTAGCATAAATATAGTTAATTAACTATCTAATGAAATAATTATTTAATTTGTTTGTTGGCACTTAGAAAAAACATAAAGCTTAATTGTAGAAAAATCATTATCTAATTAGTTTATCCACTTACTCATGTAAATGCTTTAAGTAAAAATATTTTTATCGTTGCACCAGCTAGTGTGTTTTGTAAACTTAGCCGAAATGTGATTCAAATTTCATGAATTATTTTCAAAAATATGTCAAAATGATACTAATTATCTAAACATTTTTAAGCATTTTCAATTATTTCGGAAAAAATTGCCCGATACTGATATTACCGAGACAAAATAACCGATATGATCAATTATGATACCGAATATTATTAGCCAATTCCTGTTCTGAGATTTCAAACCATGATAAAAATCATGGTCATTGATTAATTTCTAAAGAAAGTATTCAACTTTTAAAGAAAGTATTCAACCTTAACTAAATATATAATAATTAAATTTAACAAATATATTATTATTTTCAGAAGTTTTTAATGTGCTATTTACTTGTATTGTAAATTGCACTCAAGAATCAAATTTTGGATAAGTTTTTGTTTTATAGAACTATGGAAATGATTTGGTTTGTTACTTTTACTAATTTGGATAGGCTTTTGTTTTATAGAACTATGGAAATGATTTGGTTTGTTACTAATGAACTATGGAATAATTTAGAGATCTTTCTGGTGTTAATAGTTATATTCTATTATTTACTAAAATCATAATTTTTAAAGAATTTCAATTAGAACTAAGGGTTTTTAGACGTTGGTCCCTAAATTTTTTCATATTTGATATTAGTCTCTCAGATCTTTTGAATTGTTGTTTAATCCCTTAAATCTTATAAATTATATCAAATTAGGGCTTACTGTGTGCATTAATATTAGATCTTACGTTTGTGCTTTCCATATTGTTTTTCTTAGAGTAAATTTCTTTACTATGTTAATGTGTGCATAACAATCTTTCAATAGAAAAGGTTGTAATCATAGTTTCAGTATATCTGTCAGTTTCAATATTATATCGACAATATCATATTAGGTTGTCATCATATTGACCATGTAATATCAGCTGATATCGCAATCGATATTGCCAATATGGTGATACTACCAATATTGACGACATTGATACTAAAAGCATTGGTTGATATTGTTGTTATTGAGATTTTAAGCCTTGATTGTGATGGATACGTGATGGAAATAATTCAGAAATTTAATACAAAAATCAAATATTTTCTTTTTCTTTAATTCTAAAAGAATATAAAAATATTTTTCAAAGCAACTTTGAATCAATAAAAAATTATAAAAAATAAAGAGATGAAGTTAAATATCTGGCCTAGGTGTAAGGTGTGTAGGAAGATGTATACCTTTCGTGCAAGCATCCAAGCGAGAGATATTATGTCTGGTGCAATACCCCTGAACACCGAGATTTCTAATCAAGCACGAAGAGACAATCTAAACAATGGCGTTAAGTGCTCAGACAATGAAGGCAGGGATTGAAAAGCAATGAATAATCAAACTCGAAGATTTAGAGACAGAAATAGAGAACTGTCATGCCCCGCTTCCCAAAATACACTGGAGCGGAGACGCGGCGAGAGTCGGCGACGTATATGCGCGAGGAGAATGCCCCATATATACACGCTAAGTCAAATGCCTAATGTAATCTAAACAAGTTATATAAATCAACTATGAAATCAATAAAGTCACTGCAATATGACATATAAATTTCTAACACAAAGATATATTATTTCATGAATAATCAAATAGAATAAAAGCTGAGTCCAGTATATAGAGAATCAATCAAACAAACCATAGAGAGGAAAGCATAATCAATATCAGAGATATGATGACCAAACAAGAAAACTCTGGCTCCTCGCAACACGGGTGATCCTCTCCAAATACCTAATCAAGAAATAAAATATCCATAGATTTGGATATGCAAATTCAGGAGAGTCAGAAAACTCTTGATGAGTGTGTAAAATGAGGGAAGTGATATAATACAAAATAATCATACCAGCAGTCAAATCATTATGAACACTATAACACGCTGAACATAAATAAACAGTAATGAGAACAATCTACTCTAGGATCATGAGTGCAGTCAGGTGTCTATTATAGTATATATGAATCAAGTATCTATCACAATACTATACATGACAAGTGAGCACATGTCAATATACAGTACACTATTAAATATCTATTTTTATTAATTATGTTAATGAACACCAATTACAACATGCACTAAATGTATCCCATACTACATCTACTACACATGTCAATTGGGGTCTTATATTATTGAAACTGACAGATTGAGACATTATTTGTGTTTTAAGTGAGTTCCGCACATACTTGAAATCACGGCCTCAGTTTCTTGGTGCTGAACTAGGCCACCGCTAGGTACTCAGTAACTGTAAACAGTACAGTAATGATTTCATATAGGATGCCAGTCAGCCCTCGGGAACCCTGTAGTGGAACTTTTATTCGGCTGCGCAACTCGTATCCTAGATCCACTTAAAATACAGATGTTGTCTCTCTCATCAATTTCCCCAGTCATGGTGTAAGTTGTCTAATACATTATTACTTAGATCAATCAATTGTCCATGTTACCTAGATAACTGGGATAATATGGTGAAAATAACAGTAGTAACAGTATAAATGGTATACAGAGTAAACGGTATAACAATATAACAATGCATGGTGTTACAGTCTAACAATACTTTCTCAGTAATTCTGGTAACATTAATTATGTTATTAAAATAATTAGTCAGTGTGCAGTTTGATCCCTTAATTATCGATCTCAATGCTATTACTGTTGACATCAAATATTAAATTTTTTGTCACTACAAGCTCCATTGACCAATGAATCTGTTCTCTCCATTTTATCAGTTTACTCTAATCCTGTACCTCCATCAGTATATCTAAGTATCAACATGTTGAAATAAGCTATCTATAAGCTATATCTAATAAAAATCCCTTTTGTTCAATCGATCAAGATCATCAATCAACTTCAACTTCCATCAAGCTTAACCATCGATCCAAATATCAAAACAACCACTCAACTGAATATATGAACAATCCACTAGTCACGACTAATCAAATCTTCACCTATTTTTCGACCCCAAATCGAATCCCACTCTAATGTAGTCTACTGACAAATTCAAGTCTAAAATCCAATCTTTTAATAAAGCTACATCTTATTTAAATAATACTCAATATCCATTTGAATTATCGTCTAAATTATCACCAAACACAAAAAGATTAGGTCTAGTAAATATCTCAGGTAAAGTTCACACATCCAAGGAGCAAGGTAATAAATTCACTATATATCCGTTCAATCCACTAATTCACACTAATTCAGTCTACACTCAATCCTGGCTCTAAGACAATTTCACTCCAATAAAAGTCCATTGATCAATCCAAGCATCAGCAAATCCAATAAATTAAATAATATTACAAATCGATAAAGAGAAACACCCATATCTCCGTGATAAAATACTGATTCCAAATATATTAAACATCAAAGATATATCAAATTCATTGTCTATAATGTGTCTACTCCTTCTCTGAATAATAATAACAATCTCCGATAGATAATCTATTGCAGTCTTGAGTACAGAAGTCTCAACCGCTGGTGAGGAGATCAGAGTGGATGAGGAACTCGTAGCCTCCGACATCGTAACTATTTAGATAAATCACCAGAAAACAATCAGTAGTAAGTAGAAAGCATTAATAATTCAGAGAAATAGCCAGTTCACATCAGACGTAAAAAAAAGATTTCAAGAACAACAGTAGAGAAAAAAAAATCCAAATCAGATCATATATTTCCGATTTGGCCCATAAAGGAGTGATCAGTGAGGCCTCTATAGGAGGCAGCAGTTGAGAAGAAAATTTGGCCCGACCAGAACATATGTTTCAGGACGGGCAGTAGCAATTGAGAAGGTGCAGGAGGCTGCACTTGAGAAGAAAAATGTGGCCCGATCAGATCATATGATTCAAGTGCAGCAGTTGTGAAGGGGTGCATGAGGCCTTCTACGATGTCTTCGAGGGACGCAGGGGGGTGCAGGACGCTTTGCTGGGCTTCGGTGAGGTTCAGGGGAGCCTTGCAGGGCTTCAGTGAGGCACGCTGGAGCCTCGCGGGGCTTCGGCGACAGTCGGGAACCTCATGCGAGGGGAGGGTAGTGGAGGCGTTGGAGAGAGAAGGAAGAAAAGAGGATGATGGTGCTTAGGGTTAGGGTTTTTTTATTTGCTCTGATACCATGTCAGCAAATAAACCCTAAAAGCTTGATTATTTATTAGAGAGATCAATATATATATATATATATATATATATATATTATATATATATATATATATATATTAGGGTACAACCTTGGATATGGGCAATGGGCCAAAACCCAATAACCCAACTACCTAATATCTAGTATCCAAAGCTAACAACAATAAAAGATGTAGAGAAAATGTTGCACGGATACTTTGTTAAAGGAGTTGTACCCCTATCCGATATGTAGTAGATATTTAGCTACGTGGATACTTGATGTATACTTATAGGATACTCCTATGATGTATGTCATACATATCAGAGATGTGTAAGAGATGTATATGAGACTACGAAGTTAAAAAATATAATGAATAAAATATAGCTTCACAACTCCATTTGAGTTGTGTGACTTGTAGATGCATTAATGTGTGATTTATCCACTTTCTACTCTAGTAACTATTAATTTATACAACTGAAAATATTTTATATTACCTGAGTTATTGTGTCATTTGAACCATTTTAAGTATATATCCACAATGTACCTATAATATCCTTGATTTTCGAATATCCACTTATGTGTATCATATAATATTTGTATCTCGTATCCATACTAGTCCAACCTACGGTACTTTTGTTTTATAGCTGATCCTGTTATGATCATGGTTCACAGTCACGGTCTCGGCCGCCGACTCGGCGGGCACTGAGACGGATCGGTCTCGGCGAATCGGATCGGTATCGGGCGATACGCGCAAAATGCTACATAGAAAGCTCAAAAATTCTGAAAAAATCACGACAAATCTTAAAAAAAATTTAGACATTCACATTCATGTATAACATGTCCAAAATATATCACCTAGCACACTAAACATAAAGCGAAAGTATAAATACAAGTGTCATCGGTAGAAGCATATTAAAATACATGCACAATATAGTAAATTACATAAATTACATTCATAAATACATGCTAATGTAGTTATTTTCACATTGAATTGTCATGAATCACAAAATTATCATCATAATGTCAAGTCAACCGAGTTAACTCTGATTCTCTGCCGAGTCGGTCTCCTCTGAGTTGAGTCGACTGACTCGTGACTCGGACTCGGACTCGTCTCGGAGCGGGCCGAGACGGATATGACTCGGCCGAGTTTTTGAACTGTGGTTATGATAGTACTAGGCTAGAGATGATGATGAGAACCGTCTGCTTTAGTGCCTATTAACTAAGAAACTGCTTAAATGGAAAGTAAATTTAAAGCTTGATTTTATATAAACGTGGGTATTCTTCTTTCTTTTTTTCCCTACTCAAGGAAGAAGCAGAGAAAATTACATTTTCTGTTCATTTGCTATAAAGGAATCACAACCAAGCAAGAGGTCGTAGTGTGCTTGAGGCTTGAGCTTGCAGGTCGAGCCGAGGTTGCTGATTAGACTTTATAGCGGGTGGGTGCCCCTTTGCCACGCTGCCATTTGAGATATGATGATTGCTAACTTAATTCTGTTAATGTACTTTAACAGAACTGACTGCAGAAAATAGATTTATTTAGCTGATCAAAGGGAAATATACAATGTTCTTTCATTTTTGGGGCATATGTATCTGTGTGTGTCTCATGCATGAGTGCGACTGTGATGTTTCCTTTAATTAAACCAAAAAACTTATGGAATTCCTTCTTTTTTTAGTGATAGTTTGTTATTCTATCCAATGTCAGTATTTCTATTTAGAGGTCTTGGGTCCTAAAACTATGAAATACTCTGAATGTTAATATGTCCTGATTATCTATCTTGCTGCTATAATTTAGGTTCGGCGTGGCTGGTTTGGAAGAATTTATGCCCTGAAAACACTTGTGCACACTTCTGTCTTTTTTGGGCTTTGGAATGTATCTATTTCTTCTTTTATTTCATTTAATTAGCTTTGCCAACTTTATCAGGCTTCTGTTCCGAATTTAGATCCTTTAGCTGGAATCGACAAGCAGCATACAGATATACTAATGTACTGCACAGGTGGCATTCGCTGTGATGTGTATTCTACAATTCTTAGGTAAATAACATCTTTTTTGCAGCAGAGCCATTTATATTATGCCCTCATGTTTATTAACTTCTTATTCCTTTTATGGGCAGGGAAAGGGGCTTTGAAAACTTATATACCTTAAGTGGGGGTGTCTCTCATTATCTCCAAAGTGAAGGTTCTGCTAAATGGATTGGGAATCTATTTGTATTTGACTCTCGCCTTTCCTTACCACCATCTACATACAAATCTGGGGAGAGTGCTGAGAAAAGATGTGAAACGGGGTGTCAAAATGAAGAAAGTCGTGAAATGGGTTACCAAAATGCTACCTTTGCGAGATGCTATGTATGCAGTTCACAGCTGAGGGAATTCAGGCATAGGAATTGTGCAAACCTTGACTGCAACCGGCTTTTCTTGTGAGTTTTTGAAAAACCTACTTATCAAGCGCACATCTCTTGGGTAATCCATGCAAAAATGGATAAATAGTGTCGACATTTGTTCGTTTTTTATTTATATACTTTTGCATGATTTTATGGAGTCACACAGCTCATCATGCATCATTTGTCTTTATGAGTTTTAACGATGAAAAGCTAAGTGCTGCATTACTTAATTTTTTTTGTGTCTGATATTTCTTTTAGGTGCTGCGCCGCCTGCATACAAGAACTAAGAGGGTGTTGCTGTATGGACTGCACTCGTTCACCTCGACTTAGGCCTGTTCTGCCAGGGAACCAGCGATACCAAAAGTGGCATTTATACCGTGATGAGGTGTTACAGCAGCAAGCATAGCTTCTTCAGTTTTCGTCGTATTTTTTGCCAAGGAAGTCGGGCTTTTCTCCATGCAGATGTAAACAGTTGAGGATCTTCTAGCCTGAGTGAGAGACTGATTGAACATGGGAGGCATCACAGAAATTTTGCAGGGAGATGGACCAATGCCTGTATTCCCTTTTTTTTCCCTAAATGTTCTCTTTGTTGTATTTGAAACAAACATGGGTGGTAGAAAAAGGTGGAATTCTTATTGGTGCTTGCAACCTTCTTCTTGCTGCGGTCATATTTGATTTTGTATGTTGGTGACAACTTGAGTTTGATTCATCTCTAATCTGGAGCTATATAACTAGAAAGCCAGAGCAGCCACCGGCTTCCCGTTATCCTGGCCGGCCCACGTGACAGTGGCTGCAGGGTGAATTGCGAGGGTTTCAATAAAGGAGCTGGGCCCCACAACACATTAGCAACCCCACCCCCTGTCCCCCACCCCACCAAAAAAAAAAAAGAAAAAAGAAAAAAGGCGCCCTTCGCGCGCGCGGGGGGGGGGGGCGCTCTTCCTCTCCCTCTCTCGCCGGCGACCCCCTGGCATTCTTTCTCCTCCTCTTCCTCTCCCTCTCTTGCCGGCGACCCCCTGGCCTCCCCCAACCTATTGGCAAACCCTATCTAGCCTGTGCCTGTGACCCCCGACCTCCCCAACCTCTCCCGCGCCCCCCTCGACCTCCCCCCTTCCTCGTGGCCCCCCCTCCCCCGTGGCCTTCACGACCTCTCCTTCGTCGACGCGACGACTTCCCCGGCCTTCTCCCCTCCCTCGGGGCCCCCTTCCTCCTCCACCCCTCCATTTCCCCCTTCCTCCTCCACCCCTCCATTTCCTTCTCCCAAGACCCCAACCAGTCCGTCCGAACAGAGGGGGAAGGGGAAGGCCGAACAGAGGGGGAGGTCGGGGGGGAAGGTTGAGGAGGAAGGGGGGTGCCGGAGGGGGATGAGGAGGAGGTCGGTGAAAGGAGAAAGAAGAAGGATTTTTTGAAGATTTCACCATAGGTAAAATTGTAAAAAATAATAATGACACAATTAAAATATTAGGGGGGGGGGGGGGGGGGGGGGGGGCGGCGGGCTTCATCAGTTTTGGGGTGGCAATATCCGTTCCCTTGTATCGATTGTATTGGGTCGGCTTCTCTCCCCACTTTGATTCGCACGCAAGGGATGAGAAAAATTTCCGTAGCCTGATAATATGAGTACTAGCAATGGGACCCACACAAGTGTTCACAAATTTCAAATTGTCTTTGTTTTTTAATACAACAGTTCCATTAAGAATATTTCTACGCAAGTCCTAAATTGAATGACTTTGCACCATAATCCCCACGCATTCTCACAATTCTCTCTCTCTCTCTCTCTCTCTCTCTCTCTCTCTCTCTCTCACACACACACACACACACGCACGCACGCACATCTTTATACATATATTACAAATAAGTTAATAAGAATAACCAAAAAGAAATTCAGAAAAATCAGATCTGATCTTAATTAAAAAAAATATACTATCAGATTAAAATGTTAATATAATTTGATCCATGAAATTTGAATCTCAACCGAAGAAATTTTCAGGAAAAAATAACTAATTTGTAAAACTATACTAAGAAAACTTATTAAATTAGTCTAATCTAAGAAGATTCTCCAAAAAATAATTAGTTAATAAAATTATACTAAAAAAAATTAAATTACACTTTCTTTGCACGCCTGCAGACACACAAACACACGGGAATGGAGAGAGATCTTCCACCAAAACATTATTTCATCTAATTACAATATCTCTATAATAAGTGTACAACAAGTACAATTCTCATCCGTTATGATTATTAAAGTTATTAAAAATATTGTTTTCAATTTATTCAAAGAAATAATCATGTAACTGGCTATTGCAACATGAAGTTGGTCTCACAAAAATAAGCAAGCTAAAAGGTTTTTGAGTCCTAAATCTAAGTTCAAATAACTCTTATTTGTGTGTGTATCTGCTAACACATATTAGAAGAAGACTGGCTTTCCTTAGATAAATAAACAATAAATAAATAAATAAAGAATGAGAAAAATATTGGCACAAGCATGGTCTCAATGAATGATATTTGTACTTTTTAAATAATTTGGGAGGGCATGTTAACGTTTTTCGCAAGTTAAAAGAGAAAGCTATGTTAGGGTTTTTACATATAGATCCTCGGCAATTCATTAATCTACGTGTAGAGATCAAAAAGCCTAAAAAATTGATCAACTTACTTAAACTCCCTACTGTTATGAATATGTTTATCCCCCATCCTCCACCACTAACCGTCCATAATAAACGTGATTATTATTGACTGCATAACAACTCAAAGTTTTTTTATAAATAGACCCTTCCTGATACATTTCAATGTAAACTTCAAAAATTAATAAGAATCTCAATTTCTACTATCTCTCTAGAATTCTCTCTCTCAGTGTTATATTTCTCGGGTTTGAAGACACATTATCAACACGAGCGCTCTAGTTTTGTCATAAGCCTCTACCACAATGAGCTCAGGGAAATTCTTTTATCACAAACCTCTATCTCCACTACTCAAGGTAAAATCCTGTCACGAGCCTCTACCTCCACTAGCTCAAGGAAAAGTCATGTCACAAGCCTTTACCTTTACTATCTCAAGGTAAAAATGACAAGTTATTCTACTCATTATACTCGTATAATATCACTACTATATATTAAAAAAACTCTGCCACCTATTTATAATAATGTGATGTGATTACGAAAAGTAAAGAATATTATACTCATTATATTCATATAACACTATTATATATGAAAAGAAGGTATGTCATCTATTTATAGTAATATAATGTGATTATAACAAGCTAATAACCTAACTTTACTGACATCTCCATTAATACTAGTAATTGGCAATAATTGAGTCAGATCAAGCCACCCCGTGAACAAGTCAAGTCAAGTCAAATGATCGAATCACAGAAATCTTTTCCTTTGATGTGATTTGAGACAACATAGATGCAAAAACAATGAAACAAGATCAACAGACAATGTGCAAACACAATCACAAAATAATTCATTCTCCTTTTTCGCAAAGAAACAGAGGGACACATGCAGATAACAAAAAATTGTCATCACCAAATAAGGTACTCATATCTGTAGTTTTAGCACATTTTAGTTTTTATCAATTGTTAACTCCAATAAAAAAAAAAAAGAATTGAAGAAAGAAGAAACAAAATTTTGTTTTCAAAACCAGAGGAAGAATTCTCAAACCAAGATCTTCCTCCTTGTTTACCAATAACATTCATGAGATCCATGACTCATGAACCATGAACATGTTACTTGACACAATAAATTTCTGGTTGTTATCAGAAAAGTGTTTCATTTGATTTGATAGAGGTTGTCTCCCTCTAACACTACTAGTCCTAGGACGAAAGCGAAATGAATAAATAAATAAACAAAAATCAAATCCCAAAATGAAGAGTAAAGAGGAAAAAGTTTCTTGATCCTACTCTCCTCATTGATCTGTGGCCAAACAGTCTCCACATCACTGATTTGTATACCCAGAGTCGAGTACAAGCATCAGGTTACTGAGTAAATAGAAAACATATGAATTATATAAAAACAATAATATGCAAATCAGTGACCATATCTCCAACGGCACATCCCACTTGAAAGCCTTGATACAAACCTGAAAGAACTTAATAACAACCAAAACACAGAAAAAATGCCCACTAGCAAAGATTCATTCCTTTTCCAATGAGTTGTAACACAAAATGTCTACTGTGTAAGTTTCAGCATCTGTATAAATACTAAGACTGTTTGTGTTCAAGCTAGAGTGAACATATTATCTCAACTAGAAGACACAGACAACTTAAGAAAAAGCTTCTGTCCATAAAAACAAGCATAAAGCAGTTCATGCGCATCTGAGATAAAGTCGAAAAAGAATGAAATGCTGAATGTGCCCAAAATGGCGGAAAGAAAGAACCACTGAAGGAATAAATTTCAGAATAGGCAGAGTGCATTGGAAAGGTGAACTAAAAAAAATGAACAGACCACAAAGAAGAACATTCAAAGATCTGCACTTGCCCTACATTTATCTCAACTAACATTTTGCAGAACCTTGCAGAAACAAATAAAGCAGCTGCTGAGACCTATAAGAGACTTTTAATCCATGGAAGAACCTAACAGATCCACAGTCAACAACCTGAAAGAATGATAGAACATGATTTGATAACCCCCTGAATAGAAACTTTTCCCGAGATCACAAACAAACCACACTCAATGGCTACTGGTTTTGAAAATGCAAGGACAGCATTCTTCAAAATGTAGAGAATAAACATACCACATCCACAACAAACATGACCAAAAATATCCAGATCCATATAGTGCCCATATACCATCTATGATCCGCCCATTATCAATCATACAAACCAAATACACAGAACATCAATTATATGTAATTGTTTCTTTGTAACATAAAACTAATTTATAACCTGTCCACAATGATCTAACCAGACACAACGTCATTAAAAAATGGTTGACATCTGGTATCTGGTATACAATCAAATAAAAAAGGAGCCACTAATCTTGACAATTCAGCCATTTTTAATGACGTTGTATTGATGGAGATGCCTATTGATATACTGGCCGAAAAAAAATATGGTTTAGCAACCTAGGGTTCAATATAATCACAGATGATATTATTAGCCAATTCCAATAATAATAATAGTAATAATAAATAATAAATAATAATAATAATCATCATCATCATCCACGTCTTGGCTCAGATCAAATCCAATCAGAAACTCCCAAATATGTAACATTTGATTCTTGTATTGAATAAATGAGAGTTATATACATGTTTGTGTTTAAAAGGTTTAGAACAAAACTAGATTAAATTGAGGCAAAGAGCTATCAGCAGAAAGTTGCCAACTTTGTGTTAGAAATCAATAAACTGAACACCCACAGAGTCAATTTAAAGAAGGTAATTGATGTAATACGAGTTGGCGTGGAATTACCTTCAATTTGATAGAAAAGAAATTAAAGATAGAAAAAAGAAATTAGGGTTCAAGGAAAAGAAATAAGTTGGATAACTTGAGCTTCATGCCCCTTACAGCACGGGCTTCACACCCAAAACTTAATATCTCAATCCCAAGAATTTAACTGGAAAAGTTTTAATTTTGATCATTCGATACCAATAATAGAAGTCTTTAAACCTATTTATAGGCTACAAGAGTCAACTCTCAAATATAACCGATGTGGTACTAAAACTAATACAAATAAACTAAAAAACAATAAAAAAATACATAAAGACTACTTGAACTACTCGAACACAATCGAAGCAACTCGTCTCATCCAACAGTTGAAAGCAGAAATAAGCATAGAATACACAAACACGCTGATACTTGGTGGATACAATTCCATATAACCTAAATCATGTAGAACCAAGACTACATCCAAAATTGAACAAAGGTCCACCTAGACGAAGAAGGTTCTAAATATCGGATATCGGGATTGTACCGGATGGTGGTTTTTATATCAGATATCGGATATCGGGGATACGCGCGCATATCCGGCGTTAATATTGAACATTATATATAATGAAATATTGATAACTAAAAGTTGGTTTAGTATCATAGATATCATCTACCAAATAAAAATGATGTAATATGCATGCAAAGATGGTAAAAAATAATGTGCATTTGCAGATAATCGTGGGTCATGCAATAAATAAGTTATTTCATGAAATTGAAAAATATAAAATTAGAAGTTGTATAATATACTTACCTAAAAATCATGCGTCATCGCCGTCAATTCATGGGGCAGAGAAATTAGGGCTCAGTTTTTATCAAACCCAAACGATGCAAACAACACTTGTATAGTCGGGTCACGAGTCAGATTTGGGTTCAATGTTGGTGGGTTCAAAAAAAAGAACCCAATTAAAATAATCTATATCGTCCGATTTTGCGCCGACTCATATCGGGCAACTTATTGGCCGATATTTCAAATATCGGTCGTTTTTTGCTGAAAACGATACAGGCAAATGATTTACCCATATTGTATCGGCCGCAGGCAAAAAACGAGATATCGGCCGATATTTAAAACAAGGTCACGAAGGGGATCATGATTGCATTTGACTTAAAGATGAATTTATATTATCAGTCTTCTTATTAAATAAACAAATGAGGCTCCTTGAAAAATATTGATTTTGTATATTTTATAATACTGCTACTTAATTATGCTCTATCTTAACCTTTTACCTTTTACTTTTAAAACATGTTGTAGAATACATATAACGAAATAGAGCATATGTGTGTATCAAGTTAGCCTTTCTTTATGAATTTGCATTTTCCAAGAATTTTGATATTTGTTGTTTCCATAGCATAACATATAATACCATGGTGGCAATATCAGTGCATCGAATGTCTAGAAATGATGAACTCATTAACTGCTAGTTAATTATTGCAATCTTGACGTTAATTTGTGGAATGTCAGCACTCATTATGATTATATTTAATTTGTTGTGTAATTCTGTAGTGTATCATTCATAGTATAGGTTAAAATTAAGCCTCGAAGTTATGTGTTTCAGTAGATGATGCAACTATTCCTTTACATTATGTGCTATGTCTCTTTCATAGTCCTATACTGGAAACTTTCATTCATACATAGAGTCCAAAGGTAACTTGAAGACATTTGGAATATTTTTAATTCTTGGAAAACCAAGTTGCATGGACACTCATATAAAGATCAATGCCAAATTCCTAAAATTCTTTATAAGGTATAGAATTCAGCAGCCTTAGGAATCCAATATTAAGTATGCATGCACCATAATGTTCATCAAACATTCTACCACAAATGCCATTTCTATTCCAGATCTCCTCTTGCAATGCTGCCTCTAGTCTTCTATCCATTTATCCGTCTGCGATACATAAAATTTCTCTTCCAGAAGTGCAAAACTCAAGGCACTCTCAAATGGAATCCATCTATTACATCAACCCATGATGAAGTTTCCCATCTTTCAAATCTTCACAATATTGCCGATGGTACTGATTCTAAGGATTAATTTGTTAAGCCACATTTACCTAAAAAAAAAAAGTTTCTAAACTTAATGTCATAAAAATCGGAAAGACTAAGCATCTTGGAGATATTAGTCCACAACTTTTAACTAAAATGAAGCGTTAGCAAAGCCAAGGGAGATGTAGAACCACGAAAAAAAGATGATGAAACTGGCGGTCACCACAAAAAGTTAAAGTCAGTGAGGGTGTGTAGAAGGGTTGAAAGGTTTAGTTTTTAATGCAGCAAAGGAGGTAAAGTAACACGAGGAACAAGTGCTTCTTCATGCGTATGAGAGAGGGATATACGGATGGAGCGCTATTTGATAGCCAAAGTGAGGCTATGGTGGGCTATATTCAATTGGGTGTTTATGAAATTGGCCAAATTTGTATCCTCAATAATCCAACAAAATAAAATATAATTCACCAGAGGCCTTTAATATTATAAAACCATTGTGATTAACAATCTATGTGGTTCCTAACAGCTTAGTTAAAAGTTGCTAATTTCTGTGTGGTTAGAAATCAATATCTACCATCCTTTCTTACAAAATTACCCAGTTACCCCGCTATTATAACCATGGGGCATCTTTCCCCAAACCAGAATATCAGACTTGTAGTTAGTTAAATATTAAATACTCCCAAAAAATGTATTTTCTTTTGTTCTTTATACATCAATTTGCATGTGTCATGTGGTTGATAAAAATAAAACCCAACTGGCAGTTCCATGTATATGCATAAAACTCAGCCAACTGTTCTTCCTAGTTGGCTTACTGATCCTCCTACTTCTACTGAATTATGGATAGTAATTAATGCTCATCAATATCTGACCCTAGTACTTCTAGTTTACTCTAAATTATAGCAGTGATAAACATCAGAGCCCTCAAATTAGGCATGTTCTTCTCTAGATCCCAATTTATTCTCCTCACTACAGATAATCCGTTCTGTTGGTTGTGAAATCAAACGTTCAAGAAAAACCATCTTATTTGTCCCTCCACCGTACACAATATAAAACCCTTATGTTGGCCGCCAAATCAAGAAGTTCAAGCAAAACTATCATCCATGAGAAAAACTTAAATAGTAACCATACAGTACACAACTCATATAAACACCCAGAGTCCAAATTTCAAACACCATTTTTTCCTGGGAATGGAATCCAAGACCCATAATAACGACAATGCTAGGGTCTTGTCCAATAAATTCAAGGTTAGCAACTAGAATCTTGGCCATCTGTATAGATCAAATGATTCTCAGATACCATGCTGTTTGTAGACTGGGGTCATGTAGCCTCTGTCAATGCCGTCTTTGATCTTACATATAGTTTGCCAAACTTCCATAAGCATTCCTCCTCCCAAAGTGCAATTTCCAAAGTGCCGCCTACGTTTTCACCTCTAATCAGCCTTTCTTGCTGTTGCATTGACTAGTATCTAGGCATTTTCCTACTTAATAATGCTTCTTTCTAGAGCAATGTGTTCCTCAATCATAGTCTAAATATGTGAGTATAGAATAATCCATCCATGACCTGTTTCCCCATGGACTAGCACTGTCAGTGCCTAGACAATGAATTCAATTATATTACTCTTACAGCTCGCCTTGATGTTTGTTTTTGCCAATATTCTGCCGCTATATGTTATAAAACTTAACAATTCACAAATAAACAGTAGCAAATAGATAGCAGTTATACTAATTAGCAGTTCACTTAAAAAGATAACAAAACAGCACAATTATAATAAGTGGTCCATAAAACTATAACAAAATCTTTCCACACCATACAAGTGCGCAAATACCTTTGACACTTTGAAAGAATAATGTACCCAAATTAGCAAGATGAATACTTACCAATTTGCAACAAAACAATATGCTGGAAGCAATTCATAACATCATAATACCAATGATTTGTAGACAGACACAAATATCATATTTCGACATAGACACAAAGTGTCAAACACAGTAATTGTCTAAACTCTAGATACAAGGAAATGACTATATATGTGTATATTTCTTCTCAATACATGTATATTTGACTCATAAATAAATAACTTTACATATAGGTGTTGTTCATATACAAAGAAAGGATCCAATTTATTAAAATCTAAAACAGTTACCTTTTGTCAAAGGGGGATATCATAGTTCATCTTAACCATATTTTTAAAGTGAATAGCAGTTTATACATTTGTAAGTGTCTGACATGGATGGACACACTTACCATGTCCAAGAGTGTCGGACAAGCCAACTTTTAATTGAGGGAGTGTCCTACATTCATAGAATAATACTACTCAAAATTTCATGCATATTTATCAAGAATACAAAATTATTCAAATGTAATGATAAGCTAAACAAAGTTTTCATAGAATGAATACATCCTACTTAGGCCAAATTAACAACTAATACTTTAGCGACAAGTACACAACGTTGTAAATAACTAGATATGCACCTCCATGGCATATGTGAACCCCTACATCAAGGGAACCAACAATTGTAAAAAAAAAAAAAAAAAATCATACAGTCACAACAAGATAACTATCATATGATATAAATATATAATAGGCTTTGAATGCCGCTAAAAACAATTAATCAAATCATTTCCCCTCATATCCCTGGTTGTCGTCATCACTGGGCGGTAATCTCCACATACCCCATCACTTCAGGGTTCTCATCCTCCAACTCCCCACCATCATCCAAACGACCAATCTTGACCTGCTTCAACACTATTAATCAATCAAGGCACATTGCGGCCGTGACAATCACATTGCACCCATTCTTGTTATCACTAACTAAAGTGAGTTGTTATTATATAATTGAAAGTAGATAGTATAAATAAATATTTTCATATATTAGCACCTCAACCGATCCCATTCTCGGTGCCTATTGCCTCAGGTTATTAAAGAGGTTGGTCACTTTTAATATCAAAAGACTAACGTGGTTTAACAATCGAAATGGTTTCTGAGTGCTATAAATTTGCTAACTTCGAAGTTGGTAACAATCAATGTCTACCATCGAAGTAGGTAACAATCAATGTCTTACCATCTGTTCTCACCTAATCATCAAACCATAATAACCATTATAATAAACTACCAGAATATCTAGATCCTTCTTCACCAATCACTTATCTAGCTTTGTTCAAATACTAAATTACTAATGTTTGCATCATTACATGTGCCATGTGAAGCTCAAAATCGAATATAAGTAGAAAGTGCCAATGTGCACAACTAAAGTGAGTTGCTATAATAAATGAAAGTAGATAGTATATATAAATAGTTTTCATATATTAGCACCTCAACAAATCCCATTCTCGGTGCCTCTTGCCTCAAGTTATTAAAGAGGTTGATCACTTTAATATCAAAAGACTTACATGATTAATAGTCAAAATGGTTTCTAAGTTCTACATATTTGCTGACTTCAAAGTTGTTAACAATCAATGTCTTACCATCTGTTCTCACCTAATCATCAAACTATATCACTTAGCTAGCTTTGTTCAATACTAAATTACTAATGTTTGCATCATTGCATGTGCCATGTGAAGCTCAAAATCAAATATAAGTAGAAAGTGCCAATGTGCATTCACTATATTTACAACTCAGTATAAACAATGAACAGTGACAGAACACTCAGAATCCCAGGAAGCTTAACCAAAATTATTCCTATAGTTCCTAAGACTCAAGTTTTGCATAAGAACACATATTCATTCTCAAATATCAATTGCCTCATTCTATATCTGATTCTCTCTTACCTACTTGTTGTCTTGGTTGCTGGCCACATTAAGAAAAAGCTCAATCAGACCTATCTTGTATGATAAAAGCTAAAATTTTCACTATATATACAACTCAATATAAAAAATTAAAGGGCAATTTCAAATATCATACGCTTTTTATGAGAAAGGAATGAAACAACCATAATAAGCCTCAGTTATCAGAAACTGGCAATTGCTACCTCCACCATCTGTACAGATTATATAGTTATGCATCAACCTCAAATTAATGCTGTTATGAAAATTTTGGCCATGCAACCATTTTGCCAACCTAAAACACGACACTTCTCCTCCAAAAGTGCAAAGCACCAACATAGATCATCCACATCGCCTTGTTACACCCAACATATATCTTCCCGTTTCCCAATTTCGAAACAATCAGTCTCTGAGAATTAATTCTCCTTAACATGCTAAATATCTGATAGAATAATTCCACCTGCCCATTTCCAGAATTGTGTTTTCCATAACTATCACCACATTAAGTCCCAACAAAACCCTCTGCAAAAACTTGTTGCAGTAAAAAACAATCGTAAACAAATCATAATCCCAGTATTCACCACCATTAAACTAGAGATATTGTTCAATTATAACGAGTTGTTAATAAACATTCCATAATGAACATATGTACTATATATATCATATAATTGCACAAACAATTCCGGACCAACACCAAAATGAAATGAACTTGTTTTTTTTTTTGTGTGTGTGTGTGTGTGTGTGTGTGTGGGGTGTGTGTGGGCGGAGGGGTTGCAATTTTGAGCAAAATCCTAACATTCTAACCAATTATATTACTCAATCAACACTATATATAACAACACAAACATAATAATTAAACACAAATAGATAGAAACACCATATCATAATCCAATTGCAAATATCCAACCCTCGCACTGAGGGAACCGAGCAATTCCAAAGCAAATAAGTCAGCAATTTTCACATATAAACCATATAGTATCATAAGCATGATATAATACCAGTATCATATAGCAGAAACCCTAACCCTAGCCAGCGAGGAAAATTCACTTGCCCTCATACCCCTCCTTGGCGACAGCGGGCACGGGGTCAGCGGAGGCGATCTTGATGTACCCCATCGTCTTGGCGGTCTTGATGTCGTCGTCGGACTCGTCGTCTGATCCGGCGCAGATCTGGTGGTGGTTGTTGGTGAGGAGGGACCAGACGAGGTACATGGTGGAGGCGGTGATGGCGCCGCAGCCGAGGCCGAAGAGGAGGCCGGCGACGACGATGAGGATGTCCTTGGCGCGGTCCTGGAGGGACGAGGGCGAGATGCCGAGGGCCGCCGCCGGCTGGGGCGGACCGGACGGTGGCGGGGGAAGAGGGGGACGATGCGGTAGACGGCGTAGAAGCGGGAGTAGGTGGGGTGGTACTGGTGGTCCGACGATGAGGCGGCGGCGAGATCGGCGGTGGAGGCGGCGGAGACGGAGGAGGAGATGGTGTAGTAGGATATTGAGAGGGTCTTGCAGGGGCGGGCGGAGGAGAGGAGGGGGAGGAGAGAGAGGATGAGGAGGGAGGAGAGGAGAGAGAAAGAGGACCGCGATGACATTTTTGTGATGAGAGAGAAAAAAAAAGAGATTTTTTTTGAGACAGACAGAGGCGGAGATTTTGCTGAAGAAACGGGGGGCAAAGGAGGAGGAGGTGGGGATTGACTGACTTTTGGTGGGGTGGGGTTGAGGGTTGGTTTTTGTTAAACGGTTACGGTTGTGTTTCTTTCTTTCTTTTTCTAATTAAAACACTAAACAATAAATTTAGCTCTGAATTTCTTTTTTTTCCCTCATTCTATTTAGTTTGGAAACTGATGAGGATTTTAAAGAATGAAAGGGGATGACTGAAGAAGAGAGAGGAGAGATAGTATCGTGGAATATTAAAAAAAAAAATTTTGACGTGTGTAATGCACATGCAATAAAAATAAAATTGTTTTAAATAAAATTTATTAACAATCTAGCCTTTTCTTTTTTTCTAGAAAATTTTAATATTGAATGGAAAATAAAGAAATTTTCATTTATTTTCATATGTATCATATTTTTTCTCTAATAATGTTGTTTTTCTTAAATTCAATTTTTTTAAGATAGCAATCCGTAATAAGTATGGTTACCATTCTTATTTCAAAGTTATTTTTTAGATAAAAATATAATTTAGTTTGACTATTTTTCAAACTTAATTAAAGATTTGCAGATGTATGGTTAGATTTTAGAGAAAAATTCTTTAATGTCCCCATGGAGTTTGACTTGTGCCAAAAACTTAGTGAAGAAAAAAAAATGTGTCAAAAAGTCCTTTAACAAAGTTTTCTTTGTTTGTAAGTTCTCGTCTCAATACATGGCTTAGTGTATATTCGTATTGCCCATAATACATTTGCTTTAATTGACCCATGTGCTGTCATTTATTCTTTAATTGGTCACGTGATGTACTATGGAATCTTTTATGACAGTTGCTTTAATTATTTTGCTGTTCAATTCAAAATTCTTGAAGCAACTGTTTTGTTGTCCACTTCAACTGTTATTTGTCCACTTCAAATTTTTTTGCTAAGTCGATCAAAATATTTATAAAAAACATTTAAATTTAAAAAAAAATAAAAATAAATGAAAACAAAAAATAATTAATGACTTGTTTTATTAATCATTTAACCTTTATTATTTATAAAAAAATCATTTCATATGAATATTTATTTATTTTTCACTTATTTATTTTTTATATTTTTTATTAATTTTCGACATCTACTGCATACAATCGGGCGCGTCACAAATCGATTTTTGATTCGACTTATCTTGTTCCTCCCACGACGCTTATTCATTGCTAGAGGTCTTATTTGTAAAGTCTCCTCTGTTACTTGTGCGGGACATAAATTAGTACCAAAGTATAAACATTTGATAGTAATAAAAAAATGGCATGTATTTAATTAAGTGGACATATTTTTGAAAATGTAGACATTTACTTGTAAACGTCGACATATACTCTAAATTGTGGACATATATTCTATGGACGTATTTCCTAAATGTGGCAAATATTCTGAAATGTAGACATATATCCGAAAATGTGGACATAATATCAAAAAAGTGGCTATAATCATGCTAAGGTGAACAGAATATTGGAGAATGATACTTTTGGCTTGTTCAAATCGGGATTAGCATATAGCGTTGCAAGTACGACGACTGAGTTCATCTTTCTGACATCTACTGCACACAATCGATCGTGTCACATATCGATTGTTGATTCGCCTTATTTTATTCCTCCCATGACGCTTCTTCGTTACTGAAGATTATTTGTAAAGCCTCCTCCATCATCTGTGCGAGACATAAGTTAGTACCAGAGTATAAACATTGGATAGTTATGAGACAAAAATGACATATATTTTATAAGGTGGACATATTTTTGAAAATGTGGACATGTACTTTGAAACATCAACATATACTCTGAAATGTGGACATATATTCTGAAAATGTGGACATATACAAGAAAATATGGACACAATGTCAAAAAAAATGGATAGAACCACACTAAAGTGCACAAAATATTAGAGAATGATATCTTTGGCTTGTCCAAATTAGGAATAGGATATAGCTTTGGGACATAAGTTAGTTTGGATGTCTCCACCTTCATGTGATCATTTAGGTAATTTCACTAAGCTATGTTGGCCGACATAAAATAAGACCTTTTATGTCCGCCTTAATCTTTTTCTGTCCACCTATGTCAAATTCTGTCTAACTTTCTCCTTTTATACCCGTCATACTCTTTTTTTTGACTATCTTCATCAATTTTATCCAACTTTCTCTTTTATGTCCATTTTACTTTCTTTCTGTTCACCTTCTTTAATTTCTGTCAACTTTCTCCTAATTTGTTCATCTTACTCTTTTTTTGTCTAACTTTTTAATGATGGAAAGAAAGTTAAGAAAGTGAACAAATTATTTAATATGTTGACAGAAAAACTCAAAAGTGGACAGTATTATTCACAAAAAATTGTCCTCTCTTTTTTATATCACAAATTCATTACAAATAGAAATTTCATCACCCCAAAATGATATTGTCAAATTCAGTAAGTTCATCACAAATTAGTCCACATTTTAGATTATAAATTAATAACAAAAACACGGCATAATTATCATCAAACTGAGTAAATTTCAAAAAAAATCTCAGAAAACTTATAATTCAAAAGCTTAATAATCATACTTTAATCCAAATTTCAAATAAATCTAAAAAAAATTACTCCAAAATAATCCTCGACGAAACCCTACACCACTTTCTTCTCTATGGAGTCCTGCACGAGGAGTTGAGGGAGACGAGCCTTACATGAGGAGCTCACTTAAGCCTCGATGAAGGAGACGAGCTCCACGAGAGCTGCTGCGATCTTCAAGAATTGTGGTGGATCGGGAGTTCATGGATCTCGTCTGAGCTCACGGAGCTGTGATCAGGGACAACTCGGGGGTGGCTTGGGGGTAGATCTCACAAAAACTGTTGTGATCTTCACGGAGATCGCCGGAGTTGATGCGATCTTCACAGATCAGGGACGGATATGGGGCTCACGGAGTCACTACGAACAGAGAGGCTCGAAAAGCTCGCCAGATCTTCACAGAGATCGATCTCTTCTTCTTCTCTTCCGCCCCCCTCCTCTCTTTTTTCTTTATAAAATTGTATGCAGGGGACATATTTGACAGAGGGGTATTTGGACTTTTTACCGCCTACAATGACCCATGTGCATACAACCAGTGTACACAGGGATTCAGAAGCGTAAATACTAGTATTGAGAAACTTTTTAAAACACTTTTTTACTCCAGAAAGTTTTTGGCACGGCTCAAACTCTCTGGAGGACTTAAAAGCAATTTTCTCTAGATTTTATTTGAATGTTATATTAAAATCAATATTCTAATTAAAATTGTTGTGATTATAATAGTATAGATGTCTTAAGAGTTGGAATCTTCTTAACCAAGATACTCTTTTTCAAGTTATTTTCTAGTTATTTTGGAAATATCAGAATATAAATTTGTGAGACTTGTTTTCCGGAGGAATTCTTTTCAAGTGACAGAAGATTCTAAATCCATGTTGGAAGCCAATGACTTGCTTTTCTTCTTTGCAGCACATTCTACCTTGGGACTTCATTTTCATTTTAGAAAAAGGGAAGCTCCAGACTTTGTATGTGACAAAGCTTGCTTGTTGAAGGCTTTTCTCGTGAAGCAGGCCATTTGCAAGAATCTGACTTTGGATTCTACCGTGATGGGCCCATCTGGTCTCAGAGTTCCAAGGGCCGTGTTTGGATTCAACCGGAAAATCAAAAAAGAGAAGCGAGAAAAACTCATTTTCTCATCCTCTTCTCTTGTTTGTTTTGAATCGGAAAATTAGAAATGAGAATACTCTTTTCTGTCCTCTCTTTTCCCTGTTACATCTTTCTTTTTCTTTTTTACATTACCATTTTTCCGTTGCAGGGTAGTACAGTTAATTTTGTGGTCATGTAAATCTCATATATTTTTTAAATACTATAAATGTCAAATTTAAAACTATTTATATTAATTAGCAAATTAATATATATTTTAATTTTTAATAGCAGATTTATTTTAATAATATTGGATTATTTAAATTATCAAACATGGTCAATTTTTTTTACTTACACTCATATCACTAACCAAACATCGAAAAACACAGTATACTTTTTCACTTACATTTTAATATTATAATCAAAACTGAAAAACTTATAGAAATCTCATTTTCGTATTTATATTTTCACTTTCCATACTATTTATCACTTTCACATTTTTCTCCAACTTGCAGCAAACCAAACAAGCTATACGCTGAAATGGGCCAAACTTAAAATGATACATTTAGATTGGCACTTTTCATTTTTAAATACTAATAGAAATATGAATGAAAAAAAGTACACAAAAATGGTCATTTCTCAGTCGAAACTGACTGGAAATGATTTATGTTTCAGAAGTAAAATTTCAAAATGAATGTGTCAGCAAAGTGAAACTTTTTGAGCTTCATTCTTCAAATCTTTCTCATGGGACAGTGGATACAAACCTACTCACTTCTTTTTAATATCAGCATTGTTTTTCTGGCCCCTTTCTTTTAAAAAAGCATCAGTGTTGTATTTGCTTGGTTCACGGTGGGCATCTTTGCTTGATTTTGCACGCAAGGAAGATGCTAAATATTATGACAGAGAGGAAATTAAGTTGATGGAGGCACTTGAAAACCAAAAGCATTAGTGTTGTGTTTACGAGGGACATAAATTCTTGAATACTTCAAATCTTCTTGTTCAGAGAACGAGTACGAATTCATGTCATGTTTGGATTCATGAAAGGAAAATGAAAAGTGAAAAATGAGAGTGAGAAATGTGAAAGTGTATATAAGTTTATTTTTGAAAGCTATAGATTTAAGGAGTACGCTTTTAAATGAGAAATTTATGAAAAACACACATAAAGCTAAGAAAATTGTGAATCATGATAAGAAAAAAAGTATTAACTTTTAAGAGTCATTCGAACTATGTGTTTAGCATTACACAAGTCAACATTTAAATTCTTGTTAAACTAACGATTGGCATTAGGGGTGAACATCGGTCGGTTCGGTTCGGTTTTTGTTAATTTTGCAAATCGAACCGAACCGATTAGACTTAGCAACCGAACCGAACCGAGCAGACTCAGTTCGGTTTGGTTTTTCGTTTTTTCGGTTAGGCCAATATTTTTTCATCATTTCTTATATTTTTAATCACCATTATATTATCATCTTTAATATTCTAATCTCAAATATTCAATACCCAAATTAGAAATAAGAAAAAGACTCTAAACTTAATGTGAATTTAAAAGTTCATATTCTAAAACTTTTACGCTATATTTAGGCTCTTATATCAAAACTTACATAATTATTACTAATTTTTAGTGGCAAGAATGAAAAAAAAGAACTATATTAATATAATATTATTCTTAATTGTGATGTGTACTTAACATAACTTTCATATATTCAACATAAAAGGATGGTATTGCTAGAAATAATGAGATAAGTTTTCACCAGTTTTTTTTATGAACTATATGATTTACTAAATTGAATTTGGGTGAGGTGATATATATGGTGAGAGATTCGGTTCGGTTCGGTTTTTGAAACACAAAACCGAAACCGAACCGAACTAGAGCGGTTCGGTTCGGTTCGGGTTCAGGTTTCGATTTTTGGTCGGTTATTCTGTTATAACCGAACTCTGCTCACCCCTAATTGGCATAAGAGTTAGAGTTATATATCATAGTATATAATTACTTGAAATCAGGTGAACACCCGAGGGGACATGTTGATTATAAAATAAAATAACTAACTTGATATTCATCTAAATTAGCTAAAGCTTAAATGTTATGAGTGGTGGCAGCCTAATATAATATTATATCGTCTCTCTTGTGGATGTTCACGAACAACTACTATATTTATGCCATAAACATATAGATTAAAGAGTCGGCTCTAAGTGGCAAAGGAACGTCTCTTTTGTCTTATGAATCCAGATATGTATATAATTACAATTACCTGTGTGATAAGTTAAAGTTATCAACTACTTGATCAGATATTAAGAAGTAATAATTTCACTTATATGACGAGCTTATGAGAAAAGTTTCTTAATACCTAGATATTATTTTTTTATTATTATATTGACAAAGACTATATGTGATCAATTCTTTACGATTATAGATATTTATTTTATTCTTAACATTTTTGGCATTTCTTATTACGCTATTAAACTCATCACTGTGTGTGATTACTATTTGCAGGCAAGAAGAATAAAGATTTAGGGGAAAAAAAAACAGAAAAGGAACATTGGAGCGTTAGTTTCTTTGTCTGTCGGTGTCAGTTTCAAAGAAAAGTGTATTATACTTTATTTCAAGTATAAGTCACAACTCATTTATATCTGAAGAAAATTTATGTTCGATTCCTTGTATTCTGGTAATGGCATTATGTGCACAGATAAATAGAATAAGTACTAACAAGTTGTGATTTTATAACTAAGTGTTGGTCTTTAAAGCTGAGTTGAAAGCGTGAGTTTCACACATTTTTTTTCTTTCAGTTTTCGCAGCAAACAAATAGACTGGGAACAGTAAAAGCACGTGGAGCCCACATGTGACGAAGTGACGATTTTGGATTTGGTGGCCGGAGATCACTACAGAGATTTGTTCAGGTTCCCTAGTGAAGGCATTTTTAGTTTGTTCTTCCGGTTGAAGTGTAGACATAATGTTTGTATTAGATTGGCCAGAAACTTCAACTTTTGGTCATCATCAAACTTTTCTTTTCTCTCTCTTTTTCATGAACTGCAAATTTATATGTCAATAGAAGTGTCCAAATATGGTAACAGAGGATGAAAATCAGCAACTCTCTCTAATTCTCCGAGCAGTAGTTCCTTTCTCAAAACAGCAACAACTTTCTGAAGCTGATAAAAGAACATGATCATCAAACATTTGAGAAACCATTTTGGCCGAGCAAGAGTCAATCAATAATAAGTACATAAAATACTTTAACTGCATGCTGTTGCTAACGTTTCAGTTGTGCTCACACAGCATAAAACTAACTAAAGAATTATTTGGACAGGCTTTCGCCCAGGAGTTTTGCCCTGGGATATGAATTCCTGGGTGTTACATAGCAAAGACCAAGACTTGTCCATCGGCAAAAATTCCACGCGTAAAAATCAGTGCGCGCAGGCGTTGTCCCTTGGTGTTTAACTATTAGCTAGGGGTTCATTAGCTAGGCGACGACTTGATGGGGAGCCAGCAGCAGCAAGTTGATGAACATTCTATTTAGAAAAATGAGATTTCATGTTTTCTTATTATTGTTTAGTACCTGTGTGGACAGTTGTTGAAATATTTTACATGTATCTTGAATTATAATAGAAAATATTGTGTGCAATGTCTTACACACACCCCCTAGTCCTTCCAACTCAAACACAATCCTCCGACATTCGAATACAAGATCCACTCAGTTGAAGTTGATTTATATTATTTCAAGTATTTATAAACTAAAAATCAAGTGTTTTGAATAATTTTTGCACAACCATAAAGCGACGCAAAATGGACGGTTGAAAGTAGTGAGTTGGTTAGATCTGTCTTTAGACATACAAATTCTCGATCCGACCATTTGATTATGATCTAAACATTTACCAATTTTGTTAGGTACCAAATGGTCTACACCGTTAAACTAGCCAACTCACTATTTAGGCCGTCTGTTTTTTCGCCTACTTGATGTATGGGCAAAAATAATCAAAACATTTGATTTTTGGTCTATAAATACTTAAAATAATATAGATCAATTTCAACAGAGTAGATCTTATATTCGAATGTCAGAGATTTGCATTTGAGTTGGAAGGATTCAAACTCAAATCCTTTTAAAAAGACACAAGTCGACCCCCCCTCTCTCTCTATATATATATATATATAGAGAGAGAGAGAGAGAGTTGTGTCATTCCGAAAGAATTCGATCGAATCCTTCCTACTCAAATACAACCCTCCAACATTCGAAAGCAAGATCCACTCCGTTGAAGTTGATCTATATTATTTCAAGTATCTTTAAGTTAATCTAGTGTTTTAATACTTTTTGCCCATTCATCAAGCGACACAAAATTGACGGCGAAAGTAGTGAGTTGGTTAGATCTATATTTTAGACACAAATTCTCGATCCCACCATTTGATCATGATCTAAACATTTAAAAATCCCTACAAACTAATTTTTGTTAGGTTTCAAATATTCTAACTGTTAAACTAATCAATTCATTGTTTAGGCCGTCGTTTTTCCCTACTTGATTCATGGGCAAAAAATATTCAAAACACTTATTTTTTGTTTATAAATACTTCAAATATTATATATCAACTTCAACAGAGTGGATCTTGTGTACGAATGTCGGATGTTGGTATTTGAGCGAGAAGGATTCGGCCTCGAATCCTTCCGGAATGACACAAGTCTATCCCTCTCTCTCTCTATATACACACACACACAGACACACTTGTGTCATTCTAGAAGCATTCAAGGTCGAATCCTTCCTACTCAAATACAAACTGACGACATTCTAATACAAGATTCACTCTGTTGAAGTTGATTTATGTTATTTGAAGTAGCTATATAAACAAAAAATCAAGTATTTTAAATATTTTTTTTCATGCATCAAGTCGGGAAAAAATGAGAGAAAATGGACGGCCTAAATAGTTAATTGGTTAATTTAACAGTATAGAATATTGAAATTTAACAAAAATTAGTGTGTGAGGATTTTTAAGGTTTTAGATCACGATGGAATGATCAGATTGAGAATTTGTATATTAAAGATGTAGATCTAAGCAATAGGCTACTTTTGGCCCTCCATTTTGCGCCACTTGATGGATGGGTAAAAAGTATTAAAAATACATGATTTTTGATCTAGACACTTCAAATAATGTAGATCAACTTTAATAAAGTGGATCTTATTTTTAGATGTCGTATGTATGTATTTGAGTGGGAAGAATTCGGGTCCAAATCCTCCCGAAGGTTCCTCTTCTCTCTCTCCCCCCCATATATATATATATATATATATATATATATAATATATATATATATATATATATATATATATATATATATATATATAATATATATATATATAGGGAGTTGAGCTGGGTTACTTTCGGAAGTATCAAGAATGGCGATACTCCCATTTGATTTGATTGATACACCACCCATATGCAAGATCCAAACTGTTGGATGTGATTATTAAACTAAAACCAGTTAGGAATAAAATTTCACATATTTTGGTATCATTTACCCGTTCATCAAAGTGGTCTGAAAGTTAAGCAGTTTTAGGTCTCTCAAAAACGTCAATTTTGTCATTTTGATGAACGGGTAAATGATAACGAAAATCTGTGAAATTTTATTCTTAACTACTTTAAAATCAGTAGATCACATCTAACATTTGGATCTTGCATATGGATGGAGTATCAATTAAATCAAAGTGAGAATATCGACATTCTTGATACTTCGAAAGTAGTCCAGCTCAACTATATATATATATATATGTATATATATATTATATATATATGTAATATATATATATATATATATATATATATATATATATATATTATATATATATATATATATAGGGAGCTGATCCTCTAAGAACGGTTCTCACGGATTTCTGTGAGAACTTTCACGTGGGTCGTCGGATCTGATAGATCAAATCAAATAAAACTAGATCTCTATCAGATCCGACGGTCCATGTGAAAGTTCTCACATGAATTCGTGTGAGAACCGTTCTTAGGGGATCAACTCACAATATATATATAATATATTTATGTATGTATGTATGTATGTATGTATATATATATATATATATATATTAATATATATTATATATATATATATATATATATATTATATATATATATATAATAATATATATATAGGGCTATCTGTACCTCAGCCTGCGGGCTGAGAGTTTCTCAGCCTGCGGGACGTGGCTGAATATAGGAACACATCGGTCGCAGAGTGTGGGCGCCACAAAAAAATCAAAAAAATCCCGCCTAAACAATCGTGAATCAAAATGACAAAAATACCCCTTTTAAATGACGACTGCGACTTCTAGCATTCAAAAGTAAAAAAATATTCACCTTTATATAATGCTTGTTACTAGTATATTATCTCATACCTAAAAACTATATTTTTACTCAATCATCCGTAGTTCCCCCACCGATCCTACTACGGATGCAATTTATGGTCGCAGTTAATCATTTATCAGTTCCCAATGCGACTTTGGTCGCAATAATTACTGTTTGGAGTTCAAAGTAATTTAAAGTTATAGTGTATTAACTTTTAAAATGTTTTGGATAACTGAACAGTCACCTAGGAAGTATACAATTTTTGGAAAAGATAGAAAAATATTTGAGAGATTCACGTGGTCAAAGAGCTTAAACCTTTGGAATTCCGGGATTAAAAGTATATAAAGGGTCATGAGCAAAGGATAAAAACATACTAAGTTATTGTTTGCTAAAACTAGTTACTCTTAACTGTTCTGAAAATAGTTCAAAAAATGTCTTCACCATCACCACCGTCTTCACCGGAAAGAAGCCAATACATTCAAACAATGTCTTCACCATCACCACCGTCTTCACCGGAAAGAAGCCAATCATCAATGATGATTTTATGTTTAGTTCTGAAACAATGTCTCGCTACGGGTCAGAATCTGAGATTGATACAGACGACCCTTTCTGGGAGTCATTGATGAACCAAAACACAAAAATGAAGAGGAAGAAAAGTGACGATGAGACTGTACCTGAAGAAGAAGAGGAAGAGACAGAAGACGAAAGCATGACTCTTGACGACGAATCTGATACGATGGTGATGACGACGATTAGAAGTTAAAAAATTGTATTTTTGTTTTTTTTTTAAATATATATAAATCTCTTTTCTAAAGTTATTTTGTGAATACATTTTTTACTACTATGTATTGGTTGAAATACTGCGACCATGGCGCAGACTTAATTAAATCAAAGACTTTATTAATACTGCGACCTAGGCATATCATCATTAATCCATATTACTGTTAATTAAATCAAAGACGCAGAATTAATAAATACACAGCGACTTTGGTCGCAGTTGCTGTACTTTAGTCTTAATCAACAACAACACTGCTACCTTGGTCGCAGTTTCTGACCGTAGTATTAATAAAAAAAACTGCGACCTTGGTCGCAGTTGGTGGTCTTTAATCTTAATCAACAACCACGCGACTTGGTCGCAGTTGGTCTTTATAAATAAATCAACAAAAACACTGCGACCTTGGTCGAAGTTGGATCTTTACTCTTAATCAACAACATAACTGCGACCTTGGTCGCAGTGGTGGTATTTATAAATAATCAACAACAACACTGCGACTTTGGTCGCAGTTGATGGCCGCAGTCTTAAAAAAAAAATCTGCAACCTTGTCACTTTTTTTGGTCGCAATGTCGACCCTGATCGCAGTTGTTTCTGTTGCACTGTAGTCTTATGTGACCTTGGTCGCAGTGTGGTCTCTGGTCCAAGTTGTTTTGTTTGCAATGCATGACTGCGACCAAAGGTCGTAGTTTATTAAAAAAACAAATATGCTTTTTATTTATTTTCACGAATTTATCTCCACGCATGTGAAAAATGATACAAAACGATCTCTTATACAATAAGATGAGTGTTACAATATAGCAGTAGAAAGAAAAACTAAACATCAAAAAGAACCATTGTTGACTAAGAGCATGTTGTTATTGAGGTCTTTTTATTTATGTCCACGCATTTATCTCCAGGCATGTGAAAATGATACAAAATGCTCTCTTATACAATAAGATTGAGTGTACAATATAGCAGTACAAAGAAGACTAAACATCAAAACCAACCAAGAAGACTAAACATCAAAAGAGCCCTTGTGATTGAATAAGAGCAGTGGTGTTATTGACGTCCCTGTGTATTAAAAAACGTGGACGTCGAGGACCATGACTTCTTCCTTGTGGACGAATATCGATCAAGTTCACCGGCCAAAATATTCTCCCCAAAGGGCCCAGCGAACTTGAAAAAGGACAATCAAGCTCTGGGTCTTCTTCGTGCATAGGGTCATCTTCATCCATGGAGGCAGGCCCCTGTTAGAGACTCTGAAGAAGTGCTGAAATTCTCAGAGGAATTGCTCTCAAATGAACACAGTCTAATATGGGCTGTTAAAGGGAGAGGGTTGAGCCCTATTTATGGGCAGCCCATAATAACAGCTTCGGGAAACAGCGAATGGTGGGGTTCATCAACGTAGACTTGACGTTAAAAAGATCTCATAAAATCTTTATGACAGGTCGCGTCTCACGGAGTGAGCCAAGTCGCATCAGACAACAGACAACTTTTCATTTTTCATTTAGATTCAAAAAATGACTTAATCCAAAACAACACTTAATAAAACAAGAACACGGCGACCTTGGTCGCTATGCATGTTAATCTAAAGGAAAAAACTTACTAACGTACTGCGACTAAGGTCGCATTCCACGTAAAGCAACCTAAGATTGCAGTTGCTGGCCATATTTATCAACAACAAACTGCGACCTTGGCGTATTAAACATGGTCGCAGTTAATAATTATATTACTTCACCTTATAAATTTTTAAAATGAAAGGTTGCGACATTGGTTGCAGTTGCTGGACGCAGACTTAATAAATACACTGCGACCTTGGTCGCAGTTGCTGTACTTTAGTCTTAATCAACAACAACACTGCTACCTTGATCGCAGTTTCTGACCGTAGTATTAATAAAAAAAAATGCGACCTTGATCGCAGTTGTGGTGTTTAGTCTTATAAAATACACACCGACCTTGGTCGAAGTTGCTGGTCTTTACTCTTAATCAACAACATCACTGCGACCTTGGTCGCAGTTGGTGGTCTTTACTGCGACTTTGGTCGCAGTTGATGGCCGCAGTCTTAAAAAAAATAATCTCCAATCTTGGTCGCTATTGCTCGTTTTAGTCTTAATCAACAACAACACTGCGACGGTGTGACACGTTACCCCAACAGTTGCTTAGTCGCAGTCTTTGGTCGCAGTGTCGACACTGGTCACAGTAGTTAATGTTTGCAATGTATCTTATGCGACCTTGGTCGCAGTGTCATCTATGGTCATAGTTGTTTTGTTTGCAATGCATGGCTGCGAAAAAGTTCGTATTTTATTAAAAAAAAAATATGCTTTTATTTATGTCCAGGCATTATCCAGGAATGTGCAAATGATACAAAACGATCTCTTATACAATAAGATGAAGTGTTCAAATACAGCAGTACAAAAGAAGACTAAAACATCAAAAAAATCCCTTGTTGACTAAGAGCAATCTTCTTCTTGAGCTCTGGTGGCAGCAGAATCAATAAGATTGAGTGTTACAAAGAAGACTAAACATCAAAGTAGCCAAGAAGATTAAACATCAAAAAAATCCCTTGTTGACTAAGAGAAATCTTCTTCTTGAGGTCTGGTGGCAGCAGAATCAATAAGATTGAGTGTTACAAAGAAAACT